>BJKM01000091.1:1525000-1531488 GCA_015082035.1 Chaenogobius annularis | reverse complement strand
ATAGGGGGGGCTATTGAAAATTATTATGTAATTTTGTATTATTTTTTTATTTTTAATGTCCAAAAGTGTCACCACTGTCGGCTGCAGACTTCCATCTCTGCAGGACCTGTACGTCTCCAGGGCTCTGGGACGAGCAGGTCGGATCACAGCTGACCCTTCTCACCCTGGACATGGACTATTTGAGCCACTCCCCTCATCTCCAGGGCTCTGGGACGAGCAGGTCGGATCACAGCTGACCCTTCTCACCCTGGACATGGACTATTTGAGCCACTCCCCTCAGGCAGGAGGCCACTCCCCTCAGGCAGGAGGCTACGGTCCATCCGGACCAGAACCTACCGCCACAAGAATAGTTTCTTTCCCTCTGCCGTTGGACTCATGAACACTTCTAAACACCTGCCACTTTAACAACTATTCAATCACTCACTCACCTCACCACAACTGTAATTTTAACTGTACGTTTTTGTGTACATAGTAACCTTAATGCCAAAACAAGTTCCTATGTTTGTCAATTTTGTTCATTGACAAACCATTTTCTGATTCTGATTCTGAATATTTTACATTGACTGTATAAACACACATTTTAAATACACATTTGCAACTGAATGAATTAAGTAAACTAACTTTATTTCCCCTTTTGCTAATGGTAATACTATGACTTAGAGGCAGATACCATTTGTGAGAAAATAAAAAAATCTCAGTGGCACTGTACCGTATAATGCATAGAGGCAATTACTACATTAAGAGAAAATAAAAAACACAAACAATTGTTGGTGCCTGTTTCATAAAACAGTTCAGAAAACAAAACAAAAAGATTAGCTTCTAAGTGGCATTAGTTAACCTGAACTACATGTGTATAACATTTTAGATTTTTAGATTTAATCATCACAGACAACATTGCTATGGAAAGTTGTTCTTAAAGACATGTTATTTACAGCATTCTTTCATGGGTTTTCTAAAAACCAAAGCATCTATTTATGAATAGAAGTTCAGCGATGGCATTATCCAGGTAATAAACTTAAAAAACACTCCTGTTTGGTGTGTTTGCAGTCAAGGTAACTGCAAACACGTGCTACAGGTTTGACACATCGGAATGATAAGAAATCAGCCGCTTTAACTTCATCACGAATATAGTTTTTATTCACAGCCAGCCGTTTTGAACGTACTGTTGAACACAGGCGTATGTAGATGCAGTTTTAAAAAGTAAAAACGGAAAACAAGGCGTGCGGTACTTTCTCGTAGAGTTGACATATAAGCATCAGCCTTAACCCCGCCCTGATCACGGCGCACGCGCCTGCTATGCTGTGTCACCAGCGTAAACTGCGGAGCTCCTTGGCTTAAACACTACGCTTCAGACAGTTTTACCTTGGCTTTTCCCATAGTGACGTATGAAGATTCCCATTGCTTTTCTACCAGGCTCAGGGACGATTTTCAAACAGCCCCACGACGTACAGCTGACCGCCGACAAAGTATCATATATATATATATTTTTTTATTGTTTTACATATTTAAACTAATAGTAATGTAACATAATGTACATTACTATGTAATGTAACATAATTCTGAACAAATAATATTGTTTTTAGACAAAACAATTGGCTGATTGCCAGGAGGGGCATCGCCCCATCGCCTTTAATGGACCAGCAGCTACTGCTGACCACATCGAAATTCTGAATTTCTGAGATAAAAATCATTGACTTCTCATTTCGAAATCCCAAATTCCCAAGGACCACATGAACGTATCATCACTCTTCCTCCGGAATGTTGAGGGACATTTTTTTGGGGAAAAGTGCATAACCTCTCTTAAAATTTCACTTGAAATGCCTTATATTTTATATACTGGCTTGTACGTATACGTATTTATACACACGCTTGTTCTGGTGGTACGTATTCCTCTTCATCTTTGGTTAAGAGTCCATATTATCCACATTTTTCTACTTCCTTTGGGTTAGTTCTTGTTTAGAACATATGCAGCAATCAAATGTTAGCCCTTGTGTAGCCCTAGTGTGGACCTGGTATAATCCTGTTATAGACCCGGTTTAGGCTGGGTGGTTCTCAGCTAAAAAGGCAAAATATTTTTCTTAGGTGGTACTGGTGTGAAAAGTTTGAGAACCCATGCCGTTTCTCCCTCCCTGCAGAAACGCCTTGGCCCAGACCACTCGTACACAGGACTAGAGAAATGTCAGCAGCCCATCAGCAGGTCTAATTGCATGGGCATGTAGCAGCTGACATTTAGGTGCTGGCTCTGCAGGTGCTGAGGAGGGTCATATGTGGTGGGCTGTGTTGGTGTGGGTCAGTGCTCCGATTGCCTTCACTCTCCAGAGGCTGTGCTTGGCCTCTCAGTTGGACCGCACACCTCTGGATGCTCTTTCGAACCTGAAGGCCTGTTTAGAATAGATACTGGAGTCAGTAGTGTGAAGAAAAAATCCCACCACATAATTATCAACATATTGTCAACATATTCCATGTTCATTTTGTCTCCTTTAGACACGAACATCCACAAACTAAGGTTCTTTTTAAAGACAATAAGTGAAGAGATGTGATTACCTTGACATCACATTGTGTTTGTGAATACTCTGCCCTCCTCTTTATTCAACACGCAAAAAAAGGAACATCGAAAGGAATGCGAGCGGGAAAAAAATGCAAAACACTAAATCATGCACACGAGCCATAAAACAACAAGCAGAACAACAACAGTCCGCCATTTCTGACCACTGCAAGACTGTGAACCATGTCATGGACTGGGGCAACAGTAAGGCCATAGACACAGAGAGCAGAATCCAGAAACACACTCACCAGACTGTAAACCGTGACGAGAGGGCATACTCTCTGTCTCATACCTGGGATTCAGTTCTGAGGAAGTCGGACTGCAGATGGCGCTGTCGTCCTACTGCTCACAGTGGGAAAACAGTGCAAACATGTTTAAATGAGCTGACCAGACACAACACAGTAACACCAATGGCACGTCTGAAGAAGGCAGCCGAGTGCAGCTGAAACATGTTTAGAAACTAAAATACAGGTCTAAATCAAACAATAATAATAATAAAAAATAACTCATAACTTTACACGCTTTATTTTGCAGTGCTTGTTACTATGCAACTACATAAACTAGCATGTAAGTGTTAAGAGTTAAGGTTAGAGGGGTCGGATTATTTGTTATATAAATAATATTGTTATATTGTACTTTGCATTAAGGGTAGTGAAAAATTAAGTGTTGTGCTTCTTAAAGGATTTTTGGGCTTTATTAGAGTGTCACGTGAAATAAGGTTGAGAGGGAGTCACACTTCTGTGGCCTGTACACATGTTACCCACTTGACCACCAAGCGCCACGACATAATGAACAGTTTGATAACGCATGGGCAGTGGGAGTGTCAGGTACACTATATAGAGTTTCGTAGAAAAAGATTCAGTTGTAGTCATCTGGACTCTGTTTTAGAAAAAACTATATGTTTCGACTCTCATCCAAGAGTCATTCTCAATCAGTGAAACAAGTCTGAGAACTCCTGTTTATATCCTACTCTGTGAAGCCCTGCCCACAGGGCGGGACCTCCTGATAATGGGCCATTGAAACTTAACTTGGATGGGCCTATTGTTCCCTGGCCTTCACCTTGAGTGCCTGTTTAGCATCAGAATGCTCGGGCGTCTCCAGGGTTTCAGCAGACCATTATAAACAACTGGAAGGTTGAATCTTAAACCCCCATTATAATTTAAGGAAGAATTCTCTTTTTTAACAAAAGATGGCCTCCTTAACTCCTCTTTCAAACCATCTTTTTCTCCTGCTCAGAATCTCCACCTCACTGTCTTCAATAGAGTGGTTTGTGGCTTTGAGATGAAGAATGACAAACGCTTTGGGGTCCTGAACTCTCATGTCTTCTTGTGCTGATAAGCCTCTTGTGAAGTGGCTGTTTAGTATCCCCTATGTACCGCTCTTACAACTTTCTTCACTGCAGTGGATAGAATAACACTACATTGCTCTGGTTTTGTGTCGGCATCTTGTCCTTAGGGTGAACCAGTTTTTGTCTTTTTGCCTGGTTTGAAATAAACAGGGACTTCGTGTTGTCTAAAAATCTTTGCAGTTTTTCCGACAGTCCCGAGACGTAAGGGATAGAGACCCCCTTTCTTCTTGGTTCTGTTTCCTTTTATCCTGCTTTTTGGTTCTCTTCACTTTGTTCAGAGCCCAAGTGGGTATCCACAGGCTGAGAGAGCATTCCGGACGTGTTTTTCCTCTTTCCTCTTGCCCTCTGAGCTGGTGGGCACTTCTTGTGCTCTGTGTTGTAGTGTTCTGATCACCCCCAGCTTGTGCTGTAGTGGGTGGTTAGAGCCAAAGAGCAGGTACTGATCCGTTTGTGTAGGTTTCCTATATACTTCTATCTGGAGCTTCCCGTCTTCTCCTCTGATAGTGGAACAATCAAGAAAGGCCAAGCGGTTCTCCTTAGCATCTTCTCTTGTAAACCTGATGTGTGGGTCCACTGCAATTGATGTGCTCTGAGAGGCTTCCAGCTCTTGTTTCTTAATTGTCACAAAAGTGTCATCCACGTAACGGTACAAAGACTTGGAGCAATGCCTGAAAAGGACGTCAGTGCCTTCTTCTCAAAATGCTCCATGTACAAGTTGGCCACTATTGGGAGAGACGGGCGAGCCCATGGCACAGCCTGAATCTGTCTGTAAAAATATCCCCGGAATTTTAAAGTATGTGGTGAAAAGACAGATGTCTAGTAGTTTGCAGATGTGTTCAGGTGTCAGTTTGGTCCTTTCCTGTAAGGTGGTGGTCTTCCTGCAGCCTCGCCTAGCCGCTGCTACTGCTCAGAGGTCGGGATGCAGGTGAAGAGGGACACAACATCATAAGAATCTGGGTCCAATTGGAGATGTTTCACTTTGTCCACAAAAGTGTGTGTGTTTTCCACATGATGTTCCGAGTTCCCCACCAATGGTGCCAAGATGGTTGTTAAATGCTCATCGTTTTTTCTAAAACAGAGTCCAGATGACTACAACTTTTTCTACAATGGAACACTCCTGGACGAATGAGGGATTACACCGATATATAGAGTTTTATTACATTGTGTGTGTTTGTGTTTGTCTTATGTGTGTTTTTTAATTGTTTTGTATGGATCACTTTGATTGAGTCTGAAATTAAAAAAGTAAAGTATAAAAGTTTAAAGTATAAAAAAAAAAAAATTGATTGAAAGACAACATCCCTACTGTGGGCGAGCAGAATCTCCACAAACCTGACTCGTACTTGTCCTGGAGGAGCCTCCTCCTGCTTGTTTCCATGGAAATATTGGTCCTTCTAGCTGTAATATTCTATATATATATATTCTATATATCTCTATGCAGAATGTTCAGAAGTACGGTTTTAACTTTCTGTTTGGAATCCTGCAGGTGACTTTTCACCGCCAGAAAGTAACGTGGTGTTGCTTAAAACCCATAAACGGAAACCTTCAGGACAATCCCCTATTCAACATTACTTGATAAACATGTTTATGGCAGCATGTATTTTCTTATCTATAACATTTTAATTACATTTGTAATATGATGGTAATCAAGGAAAATAAGATGGTACTCACACGGATGTTGGAGGGATAGAACTGAATAACACCCAGTTTTTGTGTTTTCTTTTCCTGCAAAGTTGCAGCTCAATTATTTGCAGCCTATATCTGTTCTTTTTACTAACGGTATAAAACCTATTTTCAGTTTTGCATTCTTTTCCGCATTTGAAAGTGAAGTGGACGTTACAAGGTCAGATGGGGGATTAGACTTTAAGAAGCAGGACAGCAGGAAGACTCAAGTGGCAATTACAATCAGATGACAGCCCAGACTTGAAATTTGCTGCTTGTGGGTTGTTGTACATGGATAAAAAGCCTAGCATTTACGTTGTCACGTACGACCCATTCTACAGGCTTCAATGCGTGGCCAGTGTAAAGATATGTAGACAGCAAAACAGGTGAAGCATTTCCCCCACAATCCTTTGAGCTACAGCCTGTCCACAGCCTGTCTCCGAGCACTAAAGCTCATCTGTGCCGCCTGCTTCTCCCGCTGTGTCGAGGTAATGAATCTGCCTCAGGAAAATGTGCGGAGGAAAGGCGGGAATTAGAACATTTTGTTGCATAAAACACAGATTTAAGCACCAGCGGGAGCGCAAGCAGGCAGGAAACTATAGATGAAGAGGCGAAGACGTGTCTGTATTAAGCTGAAGATGTTCGGCAGGGAAGAAACTGCAGTAAAGAAAGGCAACAAGCCTTACATTTCGTTTTTGGAGTTTATCTTTGTTATTAAGTAAAGCTTTAAATACCAACACAATTCAAAAACGAATTCCAGTGTGTTTTTAAAGAGTTTAGTTTGCGTTGATTATTCTCTAAATCTCACTGTCGCCCCGAGAGGCAACCGCTGTTGTGATTTTGGGAGTCACAAAAATAAATTGAATTTAATTGAATTGAAATCTGCCAAATCTGGACAATCTGGAAAAAAGTGTCCCTGGAGATGTTTGTGAGGAA
>BJKM01000091.1:1200000-1522500 GCA_015082035.1 Chaenogobius annularis | reverse complement strand
TCTCCCAGCTCAACGTGCCTGACTCCACCTGCAGGTGGATCACTGACTTCCTGACGGATCGGAGGCAGTGCGTGCGGCTGGGGAAGAATGTCTCAGACACTCGGACTATCAGCACAGGAGCTCCACAGGGCTGTGTACTTTCTCCTCTGCTCTTCTCCCTGTACACAAAACTGCTGCACCTCCAGCCACGACTCCGTAAAACTCATCAAGTTTGCGGACGACACCACCCTCATCGGGCTCATCTCGGACGGGGATGAGTCCCGTCTACAGGAGGAGGTTGGACCGGCTGGTGTCCTGGTGCGGCGGTAACAATCTGGAGTTCAACACCCAGAAGACAGTGGAGATGATCTGGACTTCAGGAAAAGCCACAGCCCCCCAGCCCCCCCTCATCATGACAGACTCCCCCATCACCACCGTGGACTCCTTCCGCTTCCTGGGCACCACCATCACCCAGGGACCTCAAGTGGGAGCCCTCCATCAGCTCCCTCATCAAGAAGGCCCAGCAGAGGATGTACTTTCTGCGGCAGCTGAGGAAAGCCAAGCTGCCAGCGCAGATGATGGTGCAGTTCTACACGGCCATCATTGAGTCCATCCTCACCTCCTCCATCACCGTGTGGTACGCTGGAGCCACAGCCAGGGACAAACAGAGACTACAGCGCATTGTGCGTTCTGCTGAGAAGGTGATCGGCTGCAGACTTCCATCTCTGCAGGACCTGTACGTCTCCAGGGCTCTGGGACGAGCAGGTCGGATCACAGCTGACCCTTCTCACCCTGGACATGGTCTATTTGAACCACTCCCCTCAGGCAGGAGGCTACGGTCCATCCGGACCAGAACCTCCCGCCACAAGAATAGTTTCTTTCCCTCTGCTGTTGGACTCAATGAACACTTGAAAACACCTGTCACTTTAACTGCAACTATTCATCACTCACTGCACTGTCACTTTCTGCACTCATAACTTTAAACATAACTGTAAACTTGTGTACATAGAAATGCCTATTTTTATTTTTATTGTATAGTAATTTTAAATTGTGTTTCTAATGCATGCCCTTTTTTGATTGAATATATTGTTTTATTATTACTCAGTGTTTTATGTTGCACCTTAAGGCCGAGACAAGTTCCTATGTTTTTTGAATTTTGTTCATTGACAATGGCAATAAACTCTTTTCTGATTCTGATTCTGATTCTGATACACACACACAGCTACAAACACACACACCACACCCATTAAACACACACCTATTACACTACACACACACATACACACACACATTCAATCACCCATTCACACACACACACACACACACACACACATTCACTCACCCATTCACACACACACATTCACACACCAGTATGCGTCGACACGGGAGTGGGGCGGGTTAAGTGTCTTGCCCAAGTACACAACTACAGCGTTCACCTGTGGGTCAGTGAACTACTCTACCAATGATGTTATTACTGAGAGGTGGTCTTCAGATCAGAGGTCTCTTTACCGACTGCTGCCCAACAGGGTCATTTGAACTAACCCTAACAGCCAAGTCCAAGGTCAAGTTTTTCAGGGGTCACCTTTACTGACCTCCATGGAATTTACAGGGCACAGATCCTGAAAGGAAGCCAGCAGATCTCCTCAGACCCCAGCCCCCCTCTATGGGCCGAGTTCAAGCTGCTCCCGTCCGGCCGCAGAGAGTTTACAAAAAATAGCTTTCTTTGCACCTCACTCGTTTGTTTTTACAAAGCTAAGGACACTTATGGAAAATCTTACCAAAGGCTTTCGGCACATGGCCGGTACAAATCTGACAGAATGATCAAATAACCCATTAATTAGGGTTGTCTTCCAAAAATTCATACTGAAATATATTGTCACGGACTCAGTATCGACGCAAGTTTAACTTTTTTTTTTTAAGGATTCGGAAATCAAACTCACGACACTGTGGCCGGCTGCACTTGGAGCCTGGTTTACGTGTGCTGTGCCTAAACAACTCCACCAAACAAATAAACAACATTCATTTATTATAAATTGTCCAGGCGGCCGTTTTGAAGCGAACTCCTATAGCGGGGCTGGCTGTTTACCGTTCTGCAGGAAAAGCAGAAGATGCTCAATCTGAACTATTTGGCCAACATAATAAGGAATGAAAAAATCCTCTTTCAATCATTTTATTATGTTTTTTATATTTTTATTATTTATTTATTTTTACCTTTTTTGTGTATAAAACAACAAACATAGAACATGCCCAGAGAACACTACACAAAACATACAAAATTAAAGCAACAACTGACATACACAAATATTGGTCCAAAGTCTGTTTTTTAATCTAGTTCCAAATCATTTTCCTCGCAGGACCTGCATGAGTGTGAACAATCTCACATCAGATGTAACTGTCTACAGGTCAGTTTAATAATCTGATAAGATCAGAAATCAGATAATGATCAGATCTTTGGTGTGTATGGCATGAGAAGTTGAAGAGGCTGAATGCTTGAGGATTGGATCAGTAGAAATACATAGGAGGTTAATATGAGGGGAAAGGTGTGTGATTGAGATAAAGAAAATAGTCTCCATGATTAAAATTTCACTTCAACTTCATATAGAATCAGTACTAACACTTGTATAATTGTCCCAGTTGAAGAGTCACTTACCCTTAAATAAACCCACTTACTGCTGGGCCAAGTGTCCTAACTCGACCTTTTGTCCAAGCTCTCCATTAGCCTCCTCACTCACAGTGCTCCTGCAGCGTGGTGGGCACACTGCGGTGACCTCTGCAGTGAGATACGGTTACATTAGCTTCTATATGTGTGGCCTGCATAGCCATTAGTCAATTAAAGGGTTAATGACATGTCACTGAAGAAGGCTGGCTGGAGGAGCGCGCGCACACCACTCCAGACGACCAGCTTTAATCTGGCTCACTTAAATATGCATGAGTCCTCTGCCACGGGACGTTAATGGCCCACACAGCCCCGTCCTAAGCCACTGGCGCACCTCCGGTTACCACTTCAACGTTTGCTCAGGCGTCTGTGAAATAACCCGAGCAGCGAGATGTTGTCAGAATTAGAGTGTCTGTCGGGCCCCCCCCCCCTCATCTACATAATGGGCTGGAATGGCGCCTCCACAGATTGTTAAAGCCTGTAATGAAAAACTTTGTCCAACCTGAAGAGGGCGATTTGGACTCTCTCAAACTGACACCATAACGTCCTGTTTCTGTAAATCGATGCATGTCTTACACAAAGGGAAGTGGATGAGGAGGAGGATTTACGGACACAAGGAGCTATGGAAAACCAAAAAGTACTGATTAGGTGCCAGCGATGGTTAATATAAATGTTAATAAAAACAGCTTTCATACATATAACCACACTTTTTCCCAACATAGATAAGCGACGACTATTTGCTCTTCACGGCGCAAATAAACACACTAAAGCTACGTCTAATATTCCGCTGCCAAAGTGAAAAACCTAAAACATAACGTTTAAGCGACAATGTAAACCGTGAGACTGAACCACGGCATTGGAGTGCGGACGTCAGATGATGAGTCAGCGCGGACAGGACATCGAAAGAAGAGAAAGCCCTGAAGAGACACATGCTCAGATGCAGGAAGTGTGCCGGCAGAGTGCGAGGCAGAGTCTGTGGCATTGAGCTGGAGCAGCGGAGTAGAGGAGCGACCAGGCTAAATGTTCAAATTGTGACTAGTTTGCATGTAATGATGACTGTGTTGTATCCTGTGTGGAGATCAATAATGGGGAAAATGGCACGCAGAAAGATCTGAAAGTAACAGAAGCAGGTCAAAGACTGATTGAATTAGAATTAATTATGATTACACGGAAACAGAGAACCGTTTCTAGTGATTACTTACAGAAACAACATGTTATAAAACTAAATTGAAGCAAACAATATAAGTTTGTTGGTCAGGCTGTGGGGCAGGTTGTGTGGTAGGTTGTGGGGCAGGCTGTGGGGCAGGTAGTGACACTTTTGTGACAATTAAGAAACAAGAGCTGGAAGCCTTCTCAGAGCCCATCAATTGTATTTGACCGCATATCAGGTTTACATGAGAAGATGCTAAGGAGAACCGTCTGGCCTTCTTGATTGTTCCACTATCAGAGGAGAAGACGGGAAGCTCCAGATAGAAGTATATATGAAACCCACACACTGACCAGTACCTGCTCTTTGGCTCTCACCACCACTACAGCACAAGCTGGGGGTGATCAGAAACTACAACACAGAGCACAAGAGGTGCCACCAGCTCAGAGGGCAAGAGGAAAGAGGAAAACACGTCCGGAATGCTCTCTCAGCCTGTGGATACCCGACTTGGGTCTGAACAAGTGAAGAGAACAAAAAGAAGGACAAAAGGAAAACAAAAGGGAAATAGAACCAAAAGAAAGGGTGCTCTATCCCTTATGTCTCGGACTGTCAGAAAAACTGCAAAGATTTTTAGACAACAAAAGTCCCTGTTTATTTTCAAACAGGCAAAAAGACAAAAACTGGTTCACCCAAGGACAAGATGCGACACAAAAACAGAGCAATGTAGTTATTCTATCACATGCAGTGAAGAAGTTGTAAAGACGGTACATAGGGGAACTAAACAGCACTTCACAAGAGGCTTTATCAGCACAGAAGACATGAGAGTTCAGGACCCAGAGCGCTGTGCATCTTCATTCTCAAAGCCACAAAAAGCCACTATTGAAGACAGTGAGGTGGAGATTCTGAGCAGTGAGAAAAGATGGTTTGAAAGAGGAGTTAAGGAGAATCTTTGTTAAAAAAGAGAATCCTTCCTTAAATCGTAATGGAGGTTTAAGATTCAACCTTCTGGTTGTTTAAATGGTCTGCTGAAACCATGGAGACGGCCGAGGCATTCTGATGCTATAAGTTACTCTAGGAGGAGGCAGCCACAGTCAGGTCACAATAGAATGTAGATGGCCGGTCTCAGTTAACTGGTCTCAGTTAAGTTTCAATGGCCCATTATCAGGAGGTCCCGCCCTGTGGGCAGGGCTTTCACAGAGTAGGATATAAACCAGAGTTCTCAGACTTGTTTCACAGATTGAGAATGACTCTTGGATGAGAGTCGAAACGTTTTGTTTTTTCTAAAACAGAGTCCAGATGACTACAACTGAATCTTTTTCTACAATGGAACACTCCTGGACGAATGAGGGATTACACCGACATGTAGCACCTTTGAACATATCCTGCAGTATCCACGGACAAATCATTAGCAATGGACAATAATAGTTGAACACAAGCTGCCTTATCTGACCACCAAATTCATCTCAAGATCATTCATGCATTTTTTGCTGGTACATGTTCAAGTGGTGATGGATGAATGACAATTTGGTTATTGTCAACACACCAATAATATCAATATTGTTATTCTAAACAGCAGAGGTCAATGGCATTTGCCCTAAACATGTCAATAATGTTTATTCACCAGACTTGGGCCGTGGGGTTGTTTTACTAGATCTATTTCAAAACACAAATCCGTGTACATAGCCGCCTTTGTAATCCGATATCTCAGTTGACGGGCCGCATAAGCTTTTTTCAATTTTCCGCTGCGACCCTGCGTGAATTATAATCGCACAGTGGCATTGGGGACAAGTCTCTGTAGAGGTCATCAGCTCGCCTTCTGTCTCTGCCACAAAAGCCAACACTTGTGGGAGGAGATAGCCATTACCACTGTCCCAGAGAGAGTATCAGGTCTGCTCCTCATGGGGCATCACACAAACTGCTCAGAGACAGTCCTCACGTGTCCACTGTCCCGCCAAAACCTCATGACCTCACCTCAATTAACACGAGGTGATGTCTTTTTTTTGGGACGCCTCATTTGCACCATTCACCACCGAGCAAGTGTGAAACATAATATGCAAGATTATGTTTTTGGAGCTTTTAAACACGTTATTACCCTCATCAAAAACATACCTGGAGTTGGATTTAACCAGTTGTTTGTGTTATAATTTGATATTTTGGTTCTCAAACAGGTTCTCCGTTCAGAAAGCAGTCTCTCATTTGCGTTGTCAGTTTCAAAGGTGAAATCCAGTGTGTTTAAAACTGTGCTTTGTCCTCTCTCTGATCTGAAAGGTCACTGCCTAAAGCCCAGCTCCTGCACCAATCATGAATCAGAGCTAGTTTGGCCTCTGCAGCTCAGTGAGACTGGGGTTCTGGAGGAGAAGGAGCTGAATCATGAGCCATGGTCTGAACACAAACTCTTGGATGTGTCTCTATCTGCAGCTTAACATTTAGAGTGCAGACTACATGAAGTACAAATCCTTAAACGGACACATTTTATGCTAAATGCACTTTAAACACATTGTTCTCTTGTCAAAAAAACATACCTGAGTAGTATTTAGCTTAATTGACACTTGTTTGTTGAATGCTGTTTAATTAGCTCTTTTCCGCTGAGCATCAGAAAACACACAGTTCCAAATGTTCAAGTTTTGTGAGGCGATTCTGTGGTGAGAGTTCTGAGATTTTTAAGTTCATAAATCATCGCCAGACTCGCGCTGAGCATTTCCAACTCAAACTGCGTTCATTACAACTGCAGACTGTTTGTTTATCTCTATTGTGCTGCAAGTAGATGGAGTGCTAACACAAATCCAGATATAAAGTAAATTGTGCTTTTATAAAAACGAATCTTCAAATTTCGTTCACGTGTCATACGTAGCAGCATGTACAACAGGAGGCAGATAGAGAACATGTGGAGAGGAGAGAGACAGACTGGACTGGACTCAGGATGATGGACAGTGTCTAACAGATGGGTAAATAGTTACAGATTGTACAGAAATGAATAAAGAAGTGGAGAGTCCGTGGGCAGTTTGACATTTTTGGTGTAAACAAAAAGCTAGAGACAAGTGCTGCTGGAAAGTCAGATACTTTTGCTTCTGTGTAGAGTTTAGATCCTGTTTTATATTTTATTCATTGCGTTCATTGCAAACCGCAATATTGATCTAAAACGGCTTTGGAATACAAACGGGTCCATTAACGTCCTGTTCAAAACTGCGGAATTGATACAGTGACATTATTGTAACATTGTCATTTACATGTTTTTATTTTTGAGAGGCCACATGACATTTTAGAACCCTCCATGTGTCACTCAGAGTCAGAACTTTTTTCACATACTCACAATAAGTACAGGGATGTGGCCGGGGAGTGAACTAGTGGAGAACACCGTTGTAGCAAGGTCAATAACAAGGTCAATTCAGTATAATATGGCTTTTTTAAAGTGTTTTTAAGATTTTCTGATTTTGATTTTATTAAGTGGAATACTACCGGTGGTAAATATTGATGGCAGTTTAACACTATTCAAGTAGTAGTAAAAATTAAAACGTCAATAAAGTAGAGCGTGACAGAGATGACGTCACACTAGGGAGACTCAGAATCCCATTTTGAATTCCAAAGTTTGGCACAATTGAAACATTAAAAGTATCATTTTAGATCTTGATTTACATTTTTATAAACATGACCTCTTTGTGTCTCCGGATACAAGAGCAACGTAAATCTAATATAGCTTTTACTAATAACAATTTGTGATGCAGATTTATTCTTAATTACAAAAACGGTAGACAGGATGGACAAGTTGTTTATGGTATAATCGGATGTTTTGGTTCTCAAGACGATTAATCAAAAGGTGACATTAGAGGAGTTTTTGTGCTCAGTATGCAGCATGATATAGTGTTAATAACAGTAGGTGTCATGGTGTTATGAGTCACAATCAGGAAGTCAAATTATAAACCTAAAAATTGCTAAACTGGGATAACATAATTGGCAAAATCTTAAATTAAATGATCCTCACTGTAGTAAAATGAGTAGTCCAACCTGTAATAGACAATTTAGTCCCATCCCGATGCACAACTCGCCCCACTTTTCCTGCATGCGGCCCGTATGTGGTAGTCACATTGTCCCTGGGGAGCGTAGTGAATGTGTTTATGCTCTGCCTCTGCCTATAGGGGACACTGCAGACCTCTTCACGTCTCCACAAACTCCCCTCTCTGAGCCGCAAACATCAGCAAACAGACCAACACTGCATGGCTCTTCTTGGTCGGTCTCCCAGCTTTGACTAAAAGACTATTGTTTATCTAAATTGCCGGCGGATATTGTGTACCATTTTTCAACACGTTATCATTTGCTTTTTTCTCACTGTGGTGCAAATTGATGCTTATAGTTCGACTGGGGAGAAACACTGGGATATGGGTGTTGTATAGACAGAACATGGGACCATCAATCACAGCAAAGTAGCCCAAATGACAAGAGGAAGGTCTGTGACATTTCTGACGGGTTTGATTGATGTGTTATTGAAGTGCGCGCAGAGACACAGCCAGACTTCCTTCAGCGCACTAAGGAGCCGTCACAAATATCCCTCAACGCAAAGCCGTGATCACAGATATACTTTTAGACCAGTGTTGTGGATTCTAAATTCCCTGCAGAGAGGGGCTGGGCTGTTGGAAGTGATGAGGGCTTATGAAGGACTTGATAAATGTAAGTCATTGTACTTTTATCTAGCTGTTCAGTATGTGTACTCTACAAGGAGAGTATTTGTATTGAAAATTGTTCTATGATATACAACAGTGTTTCACAACCTGGGGTTCGGTCATCAGGGGTCCCCAGATGATATGAGAGGAACATTTTAGATTGATACAAGGCTTGACACCCTATTCAAAATGATCACATGATCACTTTGGGATAGCCTACTTTTTATGCCGGGGGTCGTGAATGCTGACACCTACTGTTGTTTGGATAATGCTAGCTAAATAAATATTGTTATTTTGGGTGTCGCATCGAAAAAGGTTAAGAACCACTGGCCTATAAATGAATAACAATAACACACAAACATTCACATAGTTTGTCTCCATGCTTTGTGGTATGTGTGCATCCATTTCTTGATCTTAACCATAATTAGTACTTGCAATTAATGTATAGTTTTCAGCTCATAGATATTTTCTAAAGAGTAAATCTCTCATAGACTTAAAAAGGCAGCCCTCATCTGAAAATATGATACAAGTAAGAACACACCTATTAATTCTGAAATGTATGTATTACATGTGTATGTCCTCCCGGTGACGCACTCATGCCATAGTTGTTTCCACTTCACAGGTGTTTGTCCTTTACTCTGCATGTTTGTCTAATAGGTGTGTGTGTGTGTGTGTGGTGCGTGTGTTGTGTGCGCGCGCGTGTGTGTGTGGGTGTGTGTGCGCATGTGTCTGTGTGTGTGACAGTGAAACAGCCTATACCACCAGTGATTCTCAACCGGAGATCAGAAAGTCAAATCAAACCACATGAGGCTATATATGGGGGTAGCCTACTTTTATGGGGTCGTGAATGCCAACGATTGTTATTTTGGGGTTGCTAAGAGGTTGAAACACTGATACATGAATGAGCAAAAAATGTATTATCAAAGGAGTATCTAACTCAGACCCTCTCACAAACCTGTTGCAGCTAAAATGTCCCATAATGCAAACTTCCAGTGTTGCAACGCACAGTTAAAGCGCAGGAGCATAGAAAACATCATAATGACACAGCCAGACTCCTTCAGTGCACTGAGGAGCGATCCAAATATCCCTTAACGCAAAGCCGTGATCAATCTAACACATCGCTGTGGAAGTAGAGTAAAACTATAAAGCAACAACATTGTTATGCATAATAAGTGGCTCAGAATATAATATGTTCTGTGCAGCGCAGTATAAGAACAGATACATTGCACCAATGGTGAGTCACATTATGTTACAGTATTGCACATTACACCAGGTGGATGTGTAAGCAGTGTTAGCGGCGTTAGGCGTGTTAGCGGCGTTAGCGGGTAGCGGGGTTAGCGGTGTTAGCGGTGTTAGCAGCGTTAGCAGGGTTAGCGGTGTTATGTGTTCATACAGTCTGACAGCAGCAGAAGACAGACCTGCAGACCCTCTCCTTCACACAGCAAGGTGACGACGCAGACAAGGTGTCATAGTCCAGAATAGATATGAGTTTAGTCTGGACCCTTCTGTCCCCCACCTCCTGCACTGTCCAGAGCACAGTCCAGGTGTCCGGCTGGAGCTGGATTTATTGATGACCTGGTCAGCTTCTTCCTCCCTCTGTGATGCAGCTGCTCCAGCAGACCACAGCGTACATGAGGCTGATGCCACCACAAGATAATAATAATAATAATACATTTTATTTAAAAGCGCCTTTCAGAAACCCCAAGGACACTGTACAAGAGAATAAACAACAGAATAAAACAACAGAATAAAACCCACAGTACAGAACTGGATGATGGTGTTGGAGTGACTGAGTTATGTGTGTAGGATTGTCTGAACAGGTGAGTTTTGAGTCTGGATTTGAAAAGTGGAAGGGTGTCTATGTTGCGGAGGTCAGGAGGGAGAGAGTTTCCAGAGCTGAGGAGCAGAGCGGCTGAAGGCTCTGCCCCCATTGAAATAAGACGGAAAGAGGGGAGAGAGCTGGAGAGAGGAGGAGGACCTGAGGGAGCGAGAGGGAGTGGAGATGTGGAGGAGGTCAGAGATGTACGGTGGAGCCAGGTTATGGATAGCTTTGAAAGTATTTAGGATAAGACAGAGTCGTGGAAGGTCCTCAGGAGTGGCCCCACAGGAGGTAGAGCCGGCTCTGCTTCCTTTACAGCGTGTCTGTGCTGAGAGTCCAGTCCAGTTTGTGGTTCAGGTGAACACTTGCAATACTTGAATGAGTCCACTCTCGGTGTGTCTTCAGGAGGCGGCTATGAGAATTAAACCATTTGATTTTCATTCTTCAAATATTAAACCAATGTTTACAACAATGAAACAAGTGAACATCTATTGAGAATCAACGATGATCTACCACTGATTACTAATACTTACTAGTGTTGCTCATATCTATTGCCATAGCATTCTGTGTTAGCCTTGAAATGACTGGGGAGTATGGACGCCTGGTCTGGACGGTTTTTCTCGTGACATAATTACTGAGGCCATTATGCAAATAGAGAGGACTTTCTTTCATGACAGTCGCCGCGTTGCTTTTGCTGCACTCCCTAAAAGACTTCATTATCACAGACAGCAGTAATAATAGTGTCCTAATGTAGCTGTGGTATATGTAAGTAAGCTATGGACTGAAAGAATGGGGTTTGTCCTGGTCATTCAAACTGACAGAACGTGTGTGTCTGTGTCAGCTGCTCGTGCGCTCCTATATTCTACTTAACAGTAGTTTAGCTTAGTTTATTTGCCATTTGCTGTTAAAAACAGACAATGGACACACTTTACAAAACACTTAAAGTACCATGAAAAGTAAGCAAGCTCAAAAGGTCAAGTTTATATTGTTTGTAAGAAAAACAATAATGAAATCAAGTCCTGGATCCTAATAGTAAAAGTGCATTGCTCAAGCTAGAGACAGGTTGTGGGAAGAAGCTTTTAGCCTGATGAGGTTTTACGTTTGATCAAACATGATCAGAGTCCTGAATGATTCAAAGGGCCCGGTTTAAAAGTCTACATTTGTAAAGAACAGGCAGGTCACAGGTCACAGTTTTTTTTTAGCAGAGCGGACCACATTGGTTAAAGCTTTTCTCTCTTTGGATGTAATATTACCGAACTATACAGCAAAAAAGACGACTTTCGATGGTGCAGCAGTAAAAGTCCAGCAAAACGTTAGGGTTTTTTGTAAATTCTCTAAGTTTGCACAAAAAGAAAAGACGCTGACAAGCCTTCTTCACAATGTTACTTGTGTTTCTGTTCCAGCACAAGTCATTAGGCACTGTCAGACAAAGACATTTGCACTCTTTCAATATTTGTTTACAAAAGTTAAATATCTTTCACTATTTGTAAAACTAAAATCAAAGACGAGTTCACATGTTTTTGAAGTGTTTAGAATTAGGTTGTTTTCTTTACTTCACTCAACAACCTTTTGTACCTTTCGTTTTCAATTAAATTAAATTCAATGTATTTTTGTAACGCCCAAAATCACAACAGTAGTTGCCTCGAGGGGCCACAGTGGAAAACAAAATAAACAGTGTTCATAGGGACTTGGTAATGTCCCAGCGTCCTGTGTCCCTAGACAGATGTCCCAAGCAGATGTCCCAAGCTTCACCCAGAAGTCCAACTACACAAACAATCTTAAATGCATAAAACAAGTTTGTGCCACAGATTAGAGTGAAACGCTCTGCTCGTCTCCACCTCTCACAACATCAGCTGATCAATACAACCACAGGAAGCACGTCCAGACAGAACCGTTAACAACTAACGACAACAGTAGGAGATACAGCAGTTTGTTGTTTTGTATTTCTCATTAGGCTCATCCTGTATTATAACGCACATCACACTGTTATCACACTTAGGTCACACTCACCGCGGCCGCCTTCACGGGATGAAAGGTTTATTCCCATGTTGTAACCCTAACTCTAACCCTAACCCATGTCAGCGTTGTGTGTACTCCAGAGTTTATTCAGCTCTGAGTGTAATCCTGGTTACACATAAACACATCAATCCTGGTTGGTTTTAGATGCTCTTGTAGAAGTGTCAGGACAACTTACCGGTACAGAGCAAACACAAACAAAACTCTCCTCTTTGAAAATAAATCGCATTATTAGTCCAAATGAAAGCTTCATACTCGTCCAGCTTCTCTTTATTTCATGTTCTTAAATTCTGACAGAAGTGAAAAAGAATATGAATCGCTTCAGAAGCTCGCCGTCAGCAAACGTTCAACGTAAACACGGTTGTGCCGCTCTTGTCGATAAACTAGCCACTGCACTCGAGCTGATTTTACCTGTCAATCACTGTAAAGGAGAATCTGATTGGTCAGTGCTAACAACAAGCGGCTGAGCGGCCAGTTCTGAACGCATGACCTCCAAAACAAGACCAAATCCGATTGGACACTGGAGTTTTCTGTTTATTCTTATTATTTCCAACATATTTTATTATTATTACCAAAATATGACTTTATTGACATTATTAATGCAAAGTAAACAAACTAAACTAAACTTGTAATTCAATTCTGAAATGTTGAGCCTTCTGTGAAGTCCCTGACGTTTCCCCTCTGATGCTAAACTACAGGTCTGACTATAAGCCCAAATGCTATGATGCCTAACGTTTACTTTTATTATTTATGTTGTGTGATGTAGAAATGACTTTCCAGTTTGAAGTAATGTGTTCTTGTAGAGAGCCCTGTTCCGGGTGGCCTGCTCTCTTCCACGTTGTTTTGTCGCAGTGAGACATGGCGACATTTGAAAAGTGCATTTCCCTCTCTGCTCTGTCAATCTGTTCCTGCTCTACACAGACATCCCCACCATCTGTGCTCTGTAGACACTCACCACACACACACACACACACACACACACACACACACACACAGCAGCCAGAGTGACCCCGGGGCCCATTAACAGTCCAGACTCCAAATCTGTCACATCTATGGACAAACCTCTGTCCTGTGCACAGAACGCCTGTCATCACCTGTGTGGGGATGATTGAGTCACTGAGAGACCCCCAAACGCTCCTCTCATCTTTAGTTTGACTAAAGCAAATTACTCTAGATGACATTATAAGAACATCCTGAAAAGGTATGGGCTGAAGCTTGGTTTTTGTGACAGTTCTTTCTGGGACATTTCCAAGTCCCTATGAACATTGTTTATTTGGTTTTTTCCACTGTAGCCTCTAAGAATAAATACATAAAAATGAATTGAATTGAATTGAAACAAGAAAAAGATGTATGCTTTTATCTCCTAAATGAGAGTTCATCACAGTGTTAAAGCATTAAAAACACTCTATTCTGAATTTCCCTGATGTGTGACGTTTTTTCAATCTGTGACGTGGCTCCAAGGTCTTCTGCTCTGTTTTTAAGTCTATAAATCATGGCCAGACTTGAGCATTTCTGCCACCAAATCACGATCATTACAACTGCTCGTCGACATCAGCATTTCAGAGGCAAGCTAGCATTTGCTTTTGCTTTCTAAAACATGAGATGTCAAAGTAAAGGTTCTCAAGAGCATGTTTAAAAGCCAATAACGATACAAACAATGCATGAAATGTGTCCTTTAATTCATTATCTAAACTGTTCCACACATTTACCCCTCGGACATTTGTCAAAGTTTAGCAAACATCAATGATCTTCTATGTTTAAACTTCTGGACACCGAACCATGGTGTTTTTTTTGACTTTGTACATTCAATTTGTAGAGTTTAAACTACAACTGAGTTCTGGCTGGAATCTGGCTTCAAAGCACTGACCTTTGGATCAGACAGACGAGAGCTGTCATTATGACGTTATGTGTTTATGTCATTGTTTGTTCTTTCTTTGCACGTAAAGCATCTTTGAGTGTCAAAAAACCATGGTTTTGTTGGTTTTGATTATTATCATGACTATTACTATGTCAATGGCTGTATGTTATATTATGAACGATAGCCACGTTTGGTTAAAGAAAAATTCTAATGCTAGTCAAAGCACCAGCCTGAAACCCCAACCTAGTAAACAAAAACAATTAAGATGTGTTTAAATTCCCTGACAATCATTGTACACACACACACACACACACACACACACACTACAGGGCTGTTTATCTCCCTGGCGACAGAGTTTTGCTGCGCATGGGGAACTTAATTGCACGGCTCATTAGCAGCGTTCGGGGCTGTGGCGGACGAGATGCTAATTGTTTTTATTCAGTCAAACTTGTGATCTCTAAACCTGGGCAGAGAAATGGCCTGTCCTGAAGCGTTGTGTGTTGTGCTCATTCCCCTCATTCATTTTTAATGGGCTTTGAAGAGTGCGCTTGTTTTCCATCACCGTTTTGGCAGCGGGGTAAACAGATGGATGCTGACAGTGAGTGAGCGTGTCCTCCTCCACAGGAAACAAGCACGCCCTGTTCCTCCTCTGTCCCGCAGGAGGCCGTATGAAAAAGAGGAGATACAAATAACCGCTGTCCAATTGTGCGGGATGGAAACATATGAGCGTCACTCATCCAAAAGATTTACAATGTAATTAATGCTGTGTTAGATTTGGAACAACATGAACAATGCTGCATCTCTCAAATTGGGGCCCTTCACCACAAAACTAAAAACACAGATCACCCAAAAGCCATGTTTCCACTGGTTAGCTTTAGAACGGATCGATAAGGTCCAAAAGTGTCTCCACTGTCTTGAGTAAACCATACTCAAGACAGTGAAGACAGTGGTTTAAGGGGTTTGAAGTGCACCCTGGGGGGTGGTATCTTCCAAAGTGGTCTGGCTTGCTTCGTGTCCGGAAGACTTTAAAGTGACATGATTGGACAAGAGAAAACGCAAACTCAAGATGGCAAAAAGCAGATATAAGGCAAAAAAATAATCATTCGTCACCAAACGCTGACTTGATCTTGTAATAAAATGATGTATTTTCAGTGAACTTATACGATGAGCGCAACATACTTAGCAAAACAAAGCTAGCACATGTTAGCATCAACTGTTTCCTGTTTATCGTCGCACAGCACTCGTGTCAATAACAAAAATATTTCCATTGCATAATATAACATTTATCACACTCAACTTATTACATGAAGAAAGGGACAGAGAAATGAAATAAATGAGCTGAGGAGAAACCCGAAGTGTTATGTTTATTCTAATTTTGGCCACGTCTCACAGCCACCTTTGAGACATCTTTTTGTGAATTGCTGAGATTGGCTTCATGATTAAAAGTATAATTCAGAGATTTAGATTTTATTTTCTAAGAATGTTAGAATGTTAGTCAGTTGAAATGTGGCTTAAGCTTCCATCAAAATATATATTTGTTCATTTGTAACACTACATTGAACTGTTTTAGATTATTAAACACCTTTGTTATAATAGCGCTTTCTCGTTAAACTTTTCAATCATTGCTGTGATTAGTAAATGACCCAATCAGCAGAGAATAGTTCTAAACAATTGTATGTTTTTTAGACTGAAAACAAAACACATTATGGACATTAGCTGGTGCCTTTAAACTCTTAATATTTGCACACACACAGATTATTTCTTCCATGTTTCTAATCTATTTTTCAATATTGCTGCTTTTATAGTACATCAATCTGACTGAATTAGTTGGTGAAACTAAATGACAGTGATGTTTTAAATTTGATTTATGTAAAATATGTAATTAGAATATAGTTTGACCAATGGAAGAGATCAAATATCGTATGTC
This sequence comes from Chaenogobius annularis, assembly GCA_015082035.1. NCBI lineage: Eukaryota > Metazoa > Chordata > Actinopteri > Gobiiformes > Gobiidae > Chaenogobius > Chaenogobius annularis. The sequence continues at coordinate 1,506,443 of BJKM01000091.1, read as the reverse complement.
ATTCCTCAAGTTTCTATTCATTTTGTTGAGTTTGCCATAAAGAAACACTTGCTGCTCTGTCACACATCACCCCCGTTTGGTTGGGTGCCCTCCGAGGCTGTTATTGCTTCTTCCAAACATCCTGTGCTGTGTGTGAATGGGTTTGGGTGAAGTCTGTTGATCAGTGCAGCTTGTGGTGAAGGACTTGTTGAAGGTCGCCTCTGAAGCTGTGCAAATCGATTATGGCAGCGCTCTCGGAGGAAACTGTCAGCTCTGAGCCACACGACACATCCGACGGGTGAGACAGGGAGGGGAACACTGAGCCAGGCTTACATAAGACCCCAACACAAGTGAATATATGAGGAGAACCAGAGCAACATCACACCTAAATGGTGTCTTCGCCCTAGTCACACGGAATTAGGTTTGCTTATGGGCATTGGGTAGATAATTATCAACGTTGTCTGTGTGTCTTTTCCCGTGAAAATCATCCATGTCTGTGAAAATGTTCAAAATTAAGTTGAATAAGTAAATAGTTTCTTTCAGTTTAGTCACTCAACAGTACTTCATTTCTCCGTTGGCTCAAAATAAGGATGAATCCATTTTAGTTCATTGTTCAGTCCAAATGGAAAGGGGACAGTCTTTACCACAAAATAAGGTTATTTTCAAAGACAATGAATTAGGAGATGTCATTACCTTGTTGATATGTTTTGGCTACTAAACAGTGAGCCATCTTCAGTAGGTCCGAGCCTCCTACTGCACGGGTGATAATCTTTCAGCTGCAACACGGTATTTAAACCGTGTTGCATTTCTGAAACAACCATGTCCCGTGGTCAGGGAAAAGATGTCAGTGTGTTTGAGAAGGGTCAAATCATTGGCATCGAGCAGAGAAAACATCTAAGGAGAAGCAGAAACTAATCTACTACAGCTCTGACCCCCAGTGAGAGTGTTTGGGACGAGCTGGAGAAGGCTTTGAGCAGTGGTCACTCTCTCCATCATCAATACAAGATACATTGGTTAAATGGTAATTAAATGGCCGAATCTTATTGAAACTATGCCACAGCGAATGTGTGCTGTAATCAAAGCTAAGGGAGGTCCTACAAAATATTAGAGCGTGTACCCCTTTTTTCTGTGGTGACAGGCAGTGTATATTACACTTCGGATAGCATGAATCAATGAATTTAGTGTGCAGGTGCTATAACACATACCATGAGCGAGCAAAACACAGATCGGAGTGATCTGGCCACACGGCAACAACCACATGGCAACATTTCTACAGACAATTTGAATTGCCACTTGAATTGCACAATGAGGTGCATTTTTACATGAGCGTGTCAAAATGAAGTGTTGAAACTCCATCATCCCACACTAATATTGTTTTGTCACAGACCATTCTACAAACCAACTAATGTTTGTCTTTCTCGCAGGTAGTGGCTGCTCCAGGGAGCCTGGGAAAAAAGTATAGCGATTTGGATTTTGATCTACAATTAAAAACACAAAACAAACTACAGTAAATACATGACACCATCCCGTTGCTTTGGCAACCCAGGACCATGCAGCATCAAGGCTCTTGAAAAGTTGGGGTGCTTTTGGTGCAGAGTTTTGATTGAGGGGCTGTGTCAGCGTGAATGGATCAAAAGAAAGAGACTGTTTAATAAGAAATATAATTGTCTGGATGTCATTCTGATCGCAGGCAGCAAAACATCCATCCAGACAAGCATGTAATGGGCCTTCCACCAGGAAAGTTGTGTAATGTGTTTCCAAAGGATGAACCACATAAAGGAGAAAATCTAATAAATCCTATTTGAAGCTAAGGTGCAAGAAGAAACCTAAATGTTCAAAAATGAAATATTGCAAACATAAAGCTTTTGTGTGAGAGGCTGTTGTGACTGTTGGGTTGTGTCCAGAGAAGTGATGGCCGCAGACTCCTCAGACCACCCCAGGCTCAGACGCACACAGATACACCAGATACACCAGATACACAGACATACTGAACGGAAAGACTAAGCTGTTTCTCTGTAAAGGTAAGAAAATAACGTAGAGACAGTGCCACAGGAGAGGAGCGGGTCTGGAGCAAGTGAACCGGTGCCTCCTCTTCAAGACATGAGCTGTTATCTGCCAGCCCCACATGTGTAGCACTGTTGTCACCTCTGCACGGCTCTGCTTTGGCATCCAGCTCTCAGGCTCTGCTCAGCTTCTGCTCAGCCTCTGCACCTCTGCTCAGCCTCTGCTCAGCCTCTGCTCAGCCTCTGCTCAGCCTCTGCTCAACCTCCGCTCAGCCTTGCTCAGCCTCTGCACCTCCGCTCAGCCTCCGCTCAGCCTCGCTCAGCCTCGCTCAGCCTCCGCTCAGCCTCCGCTCAGCCTCTGTCAGCCTCTGCTCACCTCCGCTCAGCCTCCGCTCAGCCTCTCGCTCAGCCTCCGCTCAGCCTCCGCTCACCTCCGCTCAGCCTGCCGCTCAACCCCGCTCAGCCTCCGCTCAGCCTCGCTCAGCCTCAGCCACCTCCGCTCAGCCTCGCTCAGCCTCCGCCTCAGCCTCCGCTCACCTCGCTCAACCTCCGCTCAGCCTCCGCTCAGCCTCCGCTCAGCCTCCGCTCAGCCTCTCGCTCAGCCTCCGCTTGCAGCCTCCGCTCAACCGCCGCTCAGCCTCTGCTCAGCCTCCGCTCAGCCTCCGCTCAGCCTCCGCTCAGCCTCTGCCACCTCTGCTTCAGCTTCCTGCTCAGCCTACCGCTCAGCCTCTGCATCCTCCGCTCAGCCTCTGCTCAGTCTCTCTGCTCAGGCTGTGCTCAGCCTCTGCACCTCTGCTCAGCTTCTGCTCAGCCTCCGCTCAGCTCTGCACCTCCGCTCAGCCTCTGCTCAGTCTCCGCTCAGCCTCCGCTCAGCTCCGCTCAGCCTCCGCTCAGCCTCCGCTCAGCCTCCGCCCAGCCTCCGCTCAACCTCTGCACCTCTGCTCAGCTTCTGCTCAGCCTCTGCTCAGCTCCGCTCAGCCTCTGCACCTCTGCTCAGCCTCTGCTCAACCTCTGCTCAGCCTTTGCTCAGCCTCTGCACCTCTGCTCAGCTTCTGCTCAGCCTCCGCTCAGCCTCTGCACCTCTGCTCAGCTCTGCTCAGCCTCTGCACCTCTGCTCAGCTTCTGCTCAGCCTCCACTCAGCCTCTGCACCTCTGCGCAGCCTCTGCTCCCCCTCTGCTCAGCTTCTTCTCAGCCTCCACTCAGCCTCTGCACCTCTGCTCAGCCTCTGCTCCCCCTCTACTCAGCCTCCACTCAGCCTCTGCACCTCTGCTCAGCCTCTGCACCTCTGCTCAGCCTCTGCTCCCCCTCTACTCAGCCTCTTGCTCCCCTCTCTCAGCTCTGCCTCAGCCTCTGTCAGCTTCTGCTCAGCCTCTTGCTCAGCTTCTGCTCAGCCTCTGCTCAGCCTCTGCTCAGCCTCAGCCTTCAGCCTCTGCACCTCTGCTCAGCCTCTGCTCAACCTCGCTCAGGCCTCTGCTTCAGACCTCTGCACCTTGCTCAGCTTCTGCTCAGCCTCCGCTCACCTCTGCACCTCTGCTCAGCCTCTGCCCAGCTCTTGCTCAGCCTCTGCCCAGCCTGCTGCTTAGGCTCTGCTCGATCGCTCTGCACCTCTGCTCAGCCTCCGCTTCAGCCTCCCGCTCAGCCTGCCTCTGCACCTCCTGCTCAGCCTCCGCTCCGCCTTTCATGCTGCCGCCTCTGCTCCGCCTCTGCTCAGCCTCTGCTCAGCCTCTGCACCTCTGCCTCTCAGCTTCTGCTCATAACCTCTGCTCCACGCCTCTGCTCAGCCTCCCTGCACATCTCTGGCCCAGCCTCTGCCCAGCCTCTGCTCAGGCTCTGCTCACGCTCGTGCACCTCTGCTCAGCTTCTGCTCAGCCTCTGCTCCACCTCTGCTCAGCCTCTGCACCTCTGCTCAGCTTCTGCTCAGCCTCTGCTCCACCTCTGCTCCGCCTCAGCTCCGCCTCTGCTCCGCCTCTGCTCAGCCTCTGCACCTCTGCTCAGCTTCTGCTCAGCCTCTGCTCCACCTCTGCTCCGCCTCTGCACCTCTGCTCAGCTTCTGCTTAGCTGTGTACGTGGAAACGAGAGCTCAGTCACCAGTGATTATCACACAGTGTTTATTGTTTTTCCTGCACTATTTGAGCCTGAAGAGACTCAAATGAAGACAATGAGCGTTAATGAATGATATACAGTTATGAATGATATATATGGATAACTATATTAGGTTTGGCGCTTAGACCTGGCTGGACATTTTGAGTGATGCAGGACGCCGAAGCCTGGACACTGGTGCTGGTGGAACCAAAAACCTGGAGATAAATGAAAGTAAACTAGTGCAAAGGTGGCTTGAAACAGAAAAACATGCGTGCTGACTCGTACTCCTGCTTGTTTCCAGGGAAATGTGGGACCTTTGGCTATAATATTCTACTGTATGGCATCAAACGTATCTATCACCATATATACATTAGTGTGAATGTGGAGGGAAATCATGTTTTGAACTAGCTACCCTCCAGTCACTTACTGACTCTGCCAACTTCTGTGTCATAATTTTATAAAAAATAAAGTATAAAATATGCCGATGTCATCCCTCATTCATCCAGAAGTGGTCGATTGTAACAAATCTAAGCAGTGACGTGCATTCAGGGGAGGCAGGGGAGGTAGAGCCTCACCTGTCAATCTTGGGAGAAAAAAAAACGAATTATAAAATATAATAAAAGTCAATATTTGTCTTCTGGTATGTATTATAAACCCCCTTTCCCTTTGAATCCAATATGGAATCATACATTTTTCAATTAAGAATATCAGAATTTACGCGTTTACAGTAACTCACCATGACAGACTCACCCATCACCACCGTGGACTCTTTCCGCTTCCTCGGCACTACCATCACCCAAGACCTCAAGTGGGAGCCCACCATCAGCTCCCTCATCAAGAAGGCCCAGAAGAGGATGTACTTCCTGCGGCAGCTGAGGAAAGCCAAGCTGCCAGTGCAGATGATCGTGCAGTTTTACACGGCCATCATTGAGTCCATCCTCACCTCCTCCATCACCGTGTGGTACGCTGGAGCCACAGCCAGGGACAAACAGAGACTACAGCGCATTGTGCGTTCTGCTGAGAAGTGATCGGCTGCAGACTTCCATCTCTGCAGGACCTGTACGTCTCCAGGGCTCTAGGGACCAGCAGGATTCGGATCACAGCTGACCCTTCTCACCCTGGACATGGACTATTTGAACCACTCCCTCAGGCAGGAGTGTTAAGTTATGTTTTTCCTGTGTACGAGGTTTTGTTAGTAACGGCGAGTTTTGGGGGATTTCCGGGGTCGACGGGATGTCTGTAGGAGTCATTGACATGTGAGCGTACGTGATGGAAGGTAAAAGTTACCGCTTTGAACAAGTTCTGTTTATTGATGTCAACAATTGGTAGCAGAGGATGTTGCTGCTGGTAACTACAAGATTCCGCCGCCATTTTGACGAGAAGACGTCATATGAAACTTGGAAAAATGAGATTGAAAATCTGGAGATTAGTCACCGATCTGGACAAAAAAAAGAAGAGCAAGCGCTAGCTGTTACCTTGTCTGGCTAACGGGGAAGAGCGAGAGAAAGTGCGCTGGAGATACACCGCTGGCGATTTGAACTGCCTGACACCGGTATGGCCGCTCTTTTGGCCGAAATTAGACCTCTGCTGTTTTAAAAAAGAAGAAAAGACCGCCAGTACGAAGCGTACACGGAGTTTGATCGCGTCACGCAGAGCGAGCAGTGTCGCCATGGTGGACTACATCGTGGAGTTTTGAACGCCGGTACAAACAGGTTACATAAGTTTCAAAATGGAACTTCCAAGATGCCGTTCTTGCCTTCAAACTGCTTGATACGGCCCGCGCGGACTTCAACAATAAAAGACAAAACAGTAAGCACTCTCACGCGTGTCCCAGTTTCTCAATTTCTGCAGATATGTAATGTGCGGCTTTTAAAAAAGGATTTTCGGAGAAGTTCACATCACCACGAGAGGGCTAGCAGCTCCGCAGCAGATGAGTAATGAAAAAATGAGTAGTCGCATATTTTACGAGACTACGCAGGCAGAAAGAGACAGTAAAAATCCAAAAACCAGTCAACAGAGCCATCGCCCAGGTGGCGCAAGGCACAAAACCCCATTGAATAAATATTGGCAGCACCAAGGACAAGATGTTGCAGTTTTGTCAGAACACACATTTCACTGGGCAAAAGACTGTCCAAACAAAAGGGAATATGTGGAAAGTGACAAAGGATGAAGACAAAAAAAGATGAAATATGACGAGTGCAAACATCACCTCTGTTTTCAAATGAAACACTGTCTGACACAGAGATCTTCATGGTGGTAGGCTTTTGGGGTCAGCAGTGATTCGACACACGCCTGCACGAGAAACAGTATGTGGAGAAAAATGGCTGGAATGATTACACAAGTGGGCTTGCCGCAAAGTGAGTTACATAAAATAGTTGGTGAAATTGAGTGCAAGGCCATTCAGATTTGGTGATGCAAAGTTGGTTCATTCCACAAGAAAAGTGACCCTGCCAGTGAAGATAGGCCGGACCAAATGCAAAATCGAAACAGAGGTAATGTTCCTGCAAATATACCAATGCTTTTAAAGTAAAGCGTCACTGAAAAGAGCAAGTGCCGTGTTAGACATTGCACATGATAAAAGCAACAATGTTTCAAAGAAACCTGTTAAACTTGAACTGACATCTTCTGGACATTATTGTAGTGAACTTGAGAGATGAGATTCAGTCAGGACAATAAGAAGACTCAAAATGTTTGAAGATGTAGGTTCTCATTGTTAGAGAGAACATGAGCTCCAAAAAGAAAAAAGAAAAAATCCTTTGGAAACTACATAGACAGGTTTGGGCACGCCTCAGTTGACAGGTTGCAGAAGTTACTCACCTGCCTCAGGCACTCAAGACAAAGAAAGCAGCACTATTCTGAAAAGCATTGCTAAAAAATTGTGAAAACCTGTACAAGGTACAGTAAGCCAAAACACAAGCCAATTAGTTGTGTCTGCGATGGCTTCAACGTTACAACGAAAACTGTGGCAATTGACTTACATGAGCTCGACCACAATGTGTGGTATTTGCATGCTAATTGACCACTTCACTCGCTTCAGCGCTGGGAGTATCATCACAAAACCGAAAAGAAGCCCCAAAGAGTTTGTTAAAGCAGTTCATTCACTGTTGGATCAGTGTTCATGGTCCTCCACACAGACTGTTAAGCGACAATGTAGGGGAGTTCAATAACGAGGAAAGTAAAGGACATGGCTGAAAAGTTCAATATTGAGATCAAAACAACTGCAGCTTACAGCCCATGGGCAACGGGACTTTTAGAAAGGCATAATCAAACTCTCACAGATATGTGTGCTAAAAGTCAAAAAGGACAACAACTGTGACTGGAGAACAGCCACTAGATTGGGCCGCTTAATGGCAAAGAACTCTATGCACAATGTACATGGGTACAGCCCCTTACCAACTAGTGTTCGGTCAGAAATCCAAACTTGCCCTCTGTGCTCCCACTGACAAAAACCCCCAGCCTGGAAACTAGTGTGAGCTCCTGGGTAGCTCAACACATTACAACGCTACATGCTATGAAAAGGCATTCACAGAAGCAGAATGCTCTGAGAGACTCAGAGAAGAGCCCTTCGCAAACAACTACGGCCAGTTGATGACAGGTAATATCACAGTGAGACAGAGTCTACTACAAACAGGGTTGACTGTAATGAGTGGAAAGGTCCAAGGGTGTGGTGATAGGACAAGAGGGGGCTGTTGTATTTGTTAGACAGTGGGGATCCTATGTACGGGTGCATCAGTCTTAGACTACGGGTAAGGTGATGAACTCAAACTAAAGTGAATAAAACCAACAACAGAAGTAAAAACAGTTTTACAAGATCTTCCAGCACCACCAGCAGCAGATCTATGGTGAAATTTGAAAGTACAATGAAGAAGGCAACACAAGCATGAGATTGAGTCACTTAATGCTAGAGATCATTGAACCCCCTGATGCAGCCACGCATAGCTACAAGTGGCAGTCATGAAGCAGTCTCAAACACCACAGAACCCCACCCGGCGTAGTTCCTCCTGTGAAGGCCTTAAGCTAAAAATTGCGTTCACAGTTGGTGAAATATATTGACCAATGAAAGGTGGTCCGAAGCCAAACCGCAAAAAATACTTAGTCGAGCAGGAAAAGCTAGCTGCGACAAACTAAGAAGCACTTGGTACAACTTGCAGTTCAGCCAGCCAGAGGAAATAGCCGGCACATCACGGTCAGTCAACCTTTGGAATAATTGGACAGTGTTCAAGTGATTCCAACAGAGAATGTAGCGCACCAACAGTGGATGAATGAAGTATTTGTTATGCATGATGGGATGTCTTTGTGCCAGCAAAACATTGCAGAACTCACCAACTTTGGAGAAAGAATGACGTGTTTGAATGAAGGTTAAAGATGAAGGTCCAGAAATGTGTCTCAAAAAACCAAAGAAGAGGGGTTGGGTGTTGCACACTTAAAGAAACTGGTGCAGGGAGTTGTGCCCTTTAAAGCTAGATTAGTCAGCAAGAGGGTTTGAAGAGCTGAACACGCCAAGACTTACCAAAAGACTCACCCCATACATGCGCTAACAGAATCCTTGAAAATTGATCATTGGCCGTTGGTAAGTCAAAACACAATGGCGGCTGAAACTCCATAGACATCAAAGCAGCCTTTTTGCCAAGAGTTAAAACACTTGGATAGAGACATTTACATTCGTCCACCACAGGAAGCACAAAGCAAAGGAGCTGTATGGAAGTTAAAGAAATGTGTTTATGGGTCTAACAGATGCTTTCTTTGTACTGGTATCCATAGAGGTCAAGAGACACCATGCAAACAGTTGGGAGCTCAAGTGTCAAAGGGTTGGACCCAGCATGGTGTTTTACGTGGCTGTCGATCCAGTGTGGTAAAAGTGAAGGGGATTCCTTGCTTCTTCACGTGTGGGATGACTTTATCTGGGGGAACTAATGTATTCTCCAAATGACTGTGATTCCTCAGTTAAAAGCAGCGTTTCAAGTTGGACGGGAAGAGTACAATGACTTCAGCTACATTGGAATGGAAGTTCATTCTGTGAGAGGGTGAGATACAAGTGCAACAGAAGAACATACATTCAAATAAATCTGCAGACAATTTCCTAATTGATCCTACCAGAGCAACACAAACTTGAAGCAACATTGACAAACTGATGAAATGGACATGTTTAAAATCAAAGATTGGACAAATATTGTGAGGTAGCAAGACAGAGTAGGCCAGACATTTATGTGTGACATATCCATCCTGGCATCGAACACCAAACATGCTACAGTTCAGACTCTGCACTGTGCGAACAAACTTATTAGAAAAGTCAAGATCAGAACATGTCATGTTGACGGTTTCAGTACCTGGGGAGAAAGACAGCTCCATCAAACTTGTGGTATACAGTGATTCCTCTATGGGAAACCTTTCAGATGGAAGGTACACAAAGAGGTGAGACGGATTTCATCATGCTCATGGGTGAAAATGGAAAGTTCTCATCCATATCTTGGCAGTCCAAGAGGATCGGAGTGTCGTGCGGAGCACACATTGGCAGGAGAAACTCTGGTCCCTTGCAGATGGGGATTGACTAGTGCCAGTTTTTCTATCTACTCTTTACTCTGAAATCACCACCGGGGACCTGTTCGTCCAAAGCCTGTGCCAATTGTCTGTGATGTCACAGACAATCATTCTCTTCTTGATGCAGTTAAATCCACAAAATCTGTCACAGAGAAAAGACTGCGCCTTGAGATCAGCAGTATGAAAGAACTGATACACTCTGGGACCATACAGCAGGTCATGTCGTCTGCCACCAAAGAGCAGCGGGGCTAACTGCTTGACCAAAAAAAGGGCATCAGCACTTGGACTTTTGAAGGCACTACAGCGAAGTGTGTTGCACACTAAAAATATAAATTAACCTTGTATGCAATTGTGTTTGGCTTAAATCTTGCATTTCATTGTTTATATGGTTCTTGAAAAGTAATGTTTACAAGCTGTATTCTGTTTTAAGCACTTTTCTAAAAAGAAAAAAGGGGAGTTTTGTTAAGTTATGTTTTCCTGCTACCGTCGCTCAATGGTGTAGAGGTTTTGTTACGAGGTAACGCGAGTTTTGGGGGATTTCCGGGTCGATCGGAGATGTCTGTAGGAGTCATTGACATGTGAGCGTCTTACGTGATGCGAAGTAAAAGTTTACCGCTTTGAACAAGTCTGTTTATTGGAGTCCAACAGGAGGCTACGGTTCCCATCCGGACCAGAACCTCCGCCACAAGAATAGTTTCTTTCCCTCTGCTGTTGGGGACTCTAATGAACATTTGTTTGCACCCTGCCACTATTAAACTGCAACATATTGCACACTCACTCACTGCAACTACAACTTTAAATGTAACTGTAATCTTGTGTACATATTAATGCTGTATCTTTATTTTATACTATAGTAATTTTAAATTGTTTCTTAATGCATGCCCTTTTGATTGAATATATGTTGTTTTATTATTGATCAGTGTTTTATGTTGCACCTTAAGGCCGAGACAAGTTCCTATGTTATATTTTGTACATTGAAAATGGCAATGAACCCTTTCTGACTCTGATTCTGATTCTGATTCTGAACTCCAGTTCAAACACAGGGAGGAGGGGCGCCATGCGGCAGCACCATGCTCTGCCGCTCGGTGCACAGTATAATGCCTCACAAACTGTGCTGTATGCGATGCAGATAATGTGTTGCTGTGCCTCTGTATATAACAAATAAAACACTCTGACAATGTGCTCTGTTCTTCCATATTCTGGATAATGTATGAAATGTATTTCTGAAACAGATTCATTATAAAAACAGCAATAAAAGTTCACTCGGTGAGGCAAACAATACGCCGGACTCATGGCAGAGGGCGCTTCTGAGCCCGTGGACTGTTGCGCTGTCTTCTTCGTTCTTGAACTCGTTTATTTCTTATTTACAATCCGGCTTATTAAATGTAAAGGTAAGAACATAAACTTTCATTTATTTCGGCTTGAAATAGGCTGGAATTTGGCTCAATTGGAATTCATTTTGACCTCAAATCAAATATGTCACATGTTTGTGTAAAGAATGCTGAAATGAGATATATAGCACAACTCATTGTCTGTGGTCAATCGCATTTTGTTTAAGGTGCTCTTTTGGGTTCATTCGCATTGGTAAATCTGACTCTGAAAGAGTGAATGCCTCTCGAGCCATGAACCTCACTGCACGTCACTGAATCTAAGTCATCTGAACAATGTAGAATTGAAACCATTCTTTAAATATGTTGTTATATTCACCTCTGTCTTTGCCATCTATTTGAATGTCTTTAATGAGCAAAGTTGATCTGAAGTTTGTTTTGGAATGTGTTTGTGTTCTTTCCCATCTGAAGCCATGTGTCCCTCTGCAGTCTGAGGCCCCATCCCGCTGGGTGAGAGCCTCAATTAGCCTGAGCCCATCACCACAAACAGACCCTCAGCAGCCAACCACCTGTGAACCACTCTGTGGAGGCTGTGCCCGGGGCTGCGACTGAGACGAGCCGCCAGAGCCTCGCCAACGCCTCACTGAAGCTCGCCAACCATTGATTAAAGGAATCAGTATTGATTAAGGGAGCAGGGGACATCTGGAACGGACCAATTTATGTCCCCACATCAATTATTCAAATGGCTGCGTAGAATCTGATTAGAGGACGTTCTCGCCCCATCGTCCCTGTCTCCCGCCACAGTCTGCGCCCTCTCACCAAGCTGTCGCCTCCCGGATCCAAGCTCTCTGTTTCAAAGTCAAACTGCACCCACAAACCACAGCCAGACAGAGACGGCCTGAAACGATGCCCTCCACTCATGTTGGCACCTTTGAATAATGGAAGGTTACAACATGAGACTTCCTCCAAAACAAAAGAAACTCACTTTAAAAAAGTGACATTTGAATGATTTTTTTGAAAAAAATCTTTAAATAGGAACACTAATAATTGTACATTTTGCTATGGTGAAGCTTCAACTGTGGCACATTTGTTCTTTTACTGCAGCTACATCAGAACCTTTGTGGGACTCATTTCAAATTTGGGAAGATTTTGTCACAGATTCAACTAATTTAATGTATAAGGATATTAAATATGTATAATAATATGTATATATGTGAGTAATTTTACATAAAAAGCAAAAAGGAACTTTTCGTTAACGTTCTAGCCAAACAATATATTCACAGATGTGCATTTTTGAAAATAAAACCCTGGTTCAGATTATTTTTGATCATTTGTTTACGATATAAAAAAAGCCTTGTTCCAAGTTAAAACCAAACAAGCTGATGTAATTAACAATTTCATTAAAACATTTGTATTTGTTTTTGGATTTTTCCACTTGCTTTTTAGTCAGTCGAGGAGCTCAGCCTTTGCATTATTATTGACATTGTTGAATAATGTATCTTGTACTGCCACTACTGATGGCAAATTAAAAAAAACAAAAAAACAACGTCAGACTTGGATTTGTTTTAAAAGACGGATTTGTTGCTTAGAAGAAAAAAAAAGAAAAATATTGCGTAAAGTTTGTGAGTTTTCCCTATGCTTGGGTGGGTTTCCTTTATGTAGCGTGACGAGGATACTAGATGTTGTGGAGACTATTTATGTTGATCATGGCAACAACGCCACCCTATTGTAGAAAAAGCTTTAGTTGTAATCATCTGGACACTATTTTAGAAAAACAAGATGTTTCAACTCTCATCCAAGAGCTATTCTTAATTCTCGAAACGTCTGGACTACAACTGAAGCTTTTTCTCCAATGGATCACTCCTGGACAAACGAGGGACAAACGAGGGACAAACGAGGGATTACACCGACTCAACGCCACCCTAGATTAACCACTCAACCAAGGAAAAAGCCAGTGCTAGTCAAAAGGTGGGCACAACTTTGTGACTCAGATATTATGCATTATTCTTTTACATCCATCCATCTTCTTCCACTTATCCAGGGCAGCAGTCTAAGCAGGGGCTCCCAGACTTCCCTTCCGGGGGATCCCAAGGCATTCCTAGGCTAGCCTAGAGACATAGTCCCTCCAGCACATCCTCGGTCTTCCACGGGGCCTCATGGTGCATCGCAATTCTTAAATGTCACGATACGCATCGTACACATGCCTTGATCATTCTCGATGTGAAATTGCATGCAGAAAAGCAACAAAATAAAACGGCACAGCATAACATCCTGACAGTCCAAAGAGCGTGCCGTGTATCTGCGCCACATTTCTGCGCTACATCTCTGCACTGTCACGCAGACAAATGCGAGCAACAAATTATTATCAGGTCTCAAACATGCTTATGTACGACACTGATTTGATGACGTGCTTAGTCAGAGTCTATTCTATGCGCTTCAAACTTCCTCCTATGTGTTTGTGAGAGAGGCAACCAGAGCAGTGAGCGAGAGGCAGAGACTCAAGTCGAACACACACACAAACTGCGTTTCCAACACCTTATTTTTTATTATTAGGCCCAACCTCCACAAGCTGGCGAGAGGCACATCAGTTTCGTAAGGCTGTGCAAAGCACGGCGGCGAAAGTGCGCACGAAGTCGCAAAGCGCTCGTCCACTTATGCTCGTCCCATGCATACTAATTAGTAGTGGGAAAATTTAACATTATAGTTGTAAACGGGCAAAGCCCGTGTGAAAGTGTGCAAGAAACAAGTGCTTCACATGTGAAGCGCTCATTTGCGGCAAGTAGCTCATTCATGCTTTTCCACGAAAGTGCCCATCATCACTCTATGATGCCGTTTCCGAAAATGTAGAGTTATGATATTTGAAAAACTGGAAACATTGTTTTCGCATCGGAATATTAATTCTTTCTTTCTTCTTATTCTTCTTCCTTCTCAAGACCAACCCCCATACTTTTCATTGTTGAATTGGCATCTGCTGTAGTGAATCTTTTAATTTTTCCATTCATGTTGATCCTCAGGTTGATCTACAGGTTAACTCGTATTAAAGACAGATTATTTCCACAGCTACAACAGCCAGATGGACACGCCCGAACTAGGAATCCATCATCACAGAAGTCCCCATCATCTTGTTTTTAAGGCGTATTTTGAAGTATCGCAGAAATAACAGGAGGCGAAAAAAAACCTTAATTTGAATAAAAAGTGTATATGCTCGCTTGAAGTGCATTTTGTTTCATGCGCATAATAGTAAAAGTCGCAAAAACTCATTGGCTCTCTCTCTTTCTCTCTCCCTGTCACTCTCTTTCTCTCTCTCTCTCCAGAGTTGTATTAGAGCATTATTAAAGTGTCAACAACCTGCAAAATTTTGACAAAAAAGTACACAGCTACGGCTACATAACAAAAAGTACGTCTTTAGCGAAGCAGACTGTGCATAGTGTGCCCTCTGCAGGATTAGTGGTCATGAACTGACAGGTGGCTCCTGTAACCAGGGCAACTAACACCCAGATGCGCTCAAACGCTTAGATAGAAACAGAACAAAATTTGCATTTGTTATTCACTTTATATATGCAAATTTAAATAATATGCGCATTTTGTGAGGGTGGAAACAGAGTTACTGAGACACACACGCGCACTGAGCGAGAACTGCACTGGGACAGACGTGGTCAACAGCGTGTAAGTGTTTCCAACAAGTAAATCTGGCAAAACATTTCACCAAGCTGCTGTAAAGACGCAGAAACACTTGTTTATGCAGTATGCAAGCTCAAACATGGAATATGATAAGCACATCTTACCTAATATCACCTCATATGAAGAAGATCAGCCTAAACGATACTAAAATATAAGAGAGCCAATAATAAGCCCTCTAAAAAGCAAATACCAAAAACTCAATTAGGCCACAGTTGTGCAATTTATCTAATATTATTTACAAAAACTATCATTAATAGACAAAATCAATTATTTTGCAGTGGGTTTTTTTCTAAGTGGGAATCATACTGAATCGAAGGCCTTAAGCCAACAGGCACTTACACACACACCCACACGCACTCACGCACACGCACACACACACACTCACACACGCACACACACACGCACACACCCAGCAGAGGATGTACTTTCTACGGCAGCTGAGGAAAGCCAAGCTGCCAGTGCAGATGATGGTGCAGTTTTACACGGCCATCATTGAGTCCATCCTCACCTCCTCCATCACCGTGTGGTACGCTGGAGCCACAGCCAGGGACAAACAGAGAGCCTACAGCGCATTGTGCGTTCTGCTGAGAAGGTGATCGGCGGCTGCAGACTTCCATCTCTGCAGGACCTGTACGTCTCCCCAGGGCTCTGGACGAGCAGGCCGGATCACAGCTGACCCCTCTCAACCCTGGACATGGTCTATTTGAACCACTCCCCTCAGGCAGGAGGCTACGGTCCATCCGGACCAGAACCTCCCGCCACAAGAATAGTTTCTTTCCTTCTGCCGTTGGACTCATGAACACTTCAAAACACCTGTCACTTTAACTGCAAAATATTCAACCACTCACTGCACTGTCACTTTCTGCACTCAAACTGTAAATCTAACTGTAACTCTTGTGTACATAGAAATGCCTATTTTTATTTTTATTTTATAGTAATTTTTAAATTGTTTCTTAATGCATGCCCTTTTTGATTGAATATTTGTTGTTTGCTCAGTGTTTTATGTTGCACCTTAAGGCCGAGACAACTTCCCATGTTTGTGAATTTTGTTCATTGACAATGGCAATAAACTCTTTCTGATTCTGATTCTGACACACACACACACACACACACACACACACACACAGGGGGTTGTGTTCTCTGGTCTCGTCTCGTCTGCTCTGACATGTTGAGGCTTGAAGCGGCAGAATGGCAGTGTCTGTTGGATTGGGGCCCAGAGGGTTATTCATATTCATAATGTTGGTGTGAGGAAAACTGTGAGATGTGGAGTTGTCCAGGAGCTGGCTGCAGTGAGGCTCTGTGTGAGGCTCTGTGTGAGGCTCTGTGTGAGGCTCTGTGTGAGGCTCTGTGTGTGGCTCTGTGTGTGGCTCTGTGTGAGGCTCTGTGTGAGGCTCTGTCAGCTTTTTGTGTTTGTCTCCACCTGCAGCAGACAGAATACAGCCGAGGAGAAAAGGTGAAGAGGGCACAAGGCTCATGGTCAAAGTCCTCTGAATCAAACAGCAGTAATAGTAGTACCACTACTACTGATGACTTATATAGTTGTAATTAAAGGTGCCCTGTAACCTTTCTATCTCCATGGCACTGTTATTGGTTTACCTAAAAAGTTCCACAGTCTGGCTATAATAGGTTCAGGATTCCTATGTTCTGACCTGTATTTTTGTTTCGTGCCTTATCATGTTTCAGCTGCACTCTGCTGCCTTCCTCAGAAGTGTCACTGGTGTTACTGTGACGTGTCTGCTCAGGTCATTGAAACTGATTTTGCTTGTCAACTTCTTCAGAACTGTATCCCAGGTATCAGAATCAATCAGAATCAGAAAAGGTTTATTGCCTTTGTCAGTTCGCAAACATAGGACAAACATTGTTTCGACGTTAAGGTGCAAACAAAACAATGACTAATAAATTAATAATAATAGCAATGTATAGAGTCAAATATGGCATGCATGATTTAAGAATTTACTAATAAAATAAGGTAAAAAATAAACTTGGTTTCAGTAGGTACACAGATATTTACACAAAAATGTACAGATGGTCGGAAATATACTTCAATTAAATTCAATTAAATTTATTTTTGTAACGCCCAAAATCACAACAGCAGTTGTGTTCATAGGGACTTGGTGAAACCTGTAGGAGTTCCACAGTGAAGGAGAGATCCGACTCCCTCGGACGGACAGGCGGACGCGCAACAATTTGCAGCTACACGGTGGAGCTGGACCCACTCAGGAGGAGAACCAATTCTTCAAGGCTGATGAAGAACCGTTCATCAGGAGTAGAGACCGTTTTTCCAGGCAGTTGAGGAGCCTCTGGATCCACAGGTCATCGATGTGACTGCTCCACTCCCGTCGGGGAAGTGGGAGAAAAAGAAGGAAAAGCGATTAACAAACCCTCAAGCTCAGCTGCCGTTAGAACATTTCAAATTTAAAAATGCTATAAATCCCACAATGCAAAAAATAACCCTAAAACCTCCTACACACTTAGAGCTGACTCATTTTGCACCTGTAACTGACAAAACTGTCCAGGAGATCGTCACCAGTCTGAGTTCATCTACATGCTGCCTCCATGTGTTACCCACCGGATTTCTAAAGTCTGTGCTGAACAGTTTGTTAGCACCACTCACTCACATACTTAACATGTCGCTTCAATCTGGAACATTCCCAATGTCTTTGAAAACTGCGGTCATAAAGCCTCTCCTAAAGAAGGGCAGTCTCTAGTACGATGACCTCGTTTTTTTCAGGGTTAAGAAGCAGATAATTAAGTGTCATCCAGGTTTTTATACTTTAACTAGTGCAGTTTCAGTGCTGTGGTGGCCTCTGAATCTTGACTGGAAAACTTTATTATTAGTTATTAGTCCTGTAGATGGCGACAAAGCTGTTTAACTACAACTCTTTCAAGGATTTTAGAGACAAAGGGTTGATTTGAAGTAGTTCGGTAGTTTACCAACAGCTCAGGATCAAGATTAGGCTTTTTCAGAAGCGGTTTAATGACTGCATGTTTGAACGAGTGTGGAGCATAACCACTTTCTAGTGAAGTAATCATTATATTAAGAATAGAATCTATGATTAGGGCGAGAATGTCTTTGAGGAGTCTGCTAGGAATCAGGTCTAGAATTCAAGTTGACGTTTTAAAGGACATAACGGCTGAAGTTATCTCTGCTTGATCAACAGCAGTGAACCTTTCTAGTGTTACTGATGGATTTATATGGGACACTAGTTATACAGCTGGGGCTTGTTCAGGGCTAATAGTGGGAGTAATTTCATCTCATTTATCTCTGATGATTTCTTTTGAATGTTTCCTATTTTTTAACAATAAAATAAAAACAATCAGAGCTGAGAGTGGCTGGGATTGAGGGCTCTACTGCGCTGTGACAGTTTGTTAGCCTGGCTGCAGTGCTGTAAAGAAAGCTAATGTTATTTTTGGTTGAATTAGCTAATGCTAACGCTGCTTTCTGAAGCACGGTCCGGAAAACCTGATGCTACAACCTGGCTATAGCTAGACTTAAGCTGCTCCAAACAGCGGATCCGTGCTTCTAACTCCGTAACCCTGGTCTTCCAAAGCTGCACTACACTGCACTTCACACACCTGTCGTCAGAGAAGAAGCCAGGGTTCTGACTCGAACATATGACAACTTGTGCAGGTAAAAGCGGAGAAAGTTTCAGCCATGGCGCTAGCGGCTCAGCTAGGCTAGCTCAGGCTGAGGCTAGAGAGCAAGAGGGTTTTTAATCCACACAATACTTAAAGTGAGCTGTACAAGGCTTAGCATTGTTTATGGAGCAATCAAACTTTCACTGGTGTAGAGGAAGCTAAAATAGTATTTGTAGAATTCATGGATTAACAATAAAAAGAAGCGAGCGAGCGACTCTCAAAATAGCATACACTTACCCGGAAGAGATATCACATTTTAATTTCTTCTACTACAGAAAATGAACAGTGCGTGAATAGTATTGGTTGAGCATTGTAAAAGTGGCAGGTGTTAAGTCAGTGCTTCTCAATTATTTTCTGTTAAGCCTCCCCTGGAAGAAGAAAACACTTAGCGCCCCCCTACTCTATAAAATTGTTATAAGTACACCTCTTTATAACACTCTATCCTTATTAACATTAAAGAAAACACAAAAAAGAGTGTGCTTGTGACACACTCTAGAGTGTGAGTCGGTTTGAGCAAAACCAATGCTATCTAACAGGGCGTTTAAAGAATTACTGAGAGAGTTATCATTCACGTTCACATGGATATTGAAAGCTCCAGCTATCACTACTTTATTCCAGTCTAACACAAAGTTTTATATCAAGTCTGAGAACTCTGTTAAAAACTCTGAATAGGAACCAGGAGGTCGGTAGAGAACCACGAACAAGACTCCTTTATTGTTTCTCCAATTTAGACATGTGATTGATAGCATGAGGCTTTCAAATGATCGAAATGCATTATTCATTTTGGGACTCAAGAGTAGACTTGAGTGTGAGATCACTTCCACACCACCACCTCTGCCTGTGCTCCTGGCGGTCTGAAAGTTAACATGAGTGGGTGGCATGGACTCATTCAGTCTTACATAATCATCTTATTGAAGCCAAGTTTCAGTTAGGGCCAGAAGATCTATGTTATCTATGTCATCTATAATGCCGAGACAAGTTCCTATGTCTGTGAAGTTTGTTCATTGACAATGACAATAAACCCTTTCTGATTCTGATTATAATCACTAATTAATTAATTAACTAAAAGCGATTTGGAGGAAATTGACCTAATGTTTAGCAGTCCACATTTTATATGCTTATTTATTTGTTTATTTGTATCATTTGTGAGCGCTATTTTTATTAAGTTATTTGGTCTGACGCCTGAAATAGCTTTTCTGAGGTTTGACTTTTTGGTATTATTTGCACGAGGGACACACACAGTCTCTATCTGCCTTGAATCAGAGCATTTAATTTGTGACAGAGCGGGCGAGAGCTCAGCGACAGAGGAGCGTCCTACACTGCTGCTCTGCGCCCGGGGCTCATCCCTGGGTGGTCACTTTAGACGACTAAGACTATTGGTCAAATTCCAAACTAAAAGGGATGTACCTTGCGCAGTTGGATGGATGCCATCCCTGCGTATGAGCCCGGGCTTTCCCCAAAACGCAATCCAATTTTCAACAAAGACTACTTTGTTATGAGGGCACCAAGTAAATAACCAGCAATTGAATGCTGAACATCGGCTGTACAGTTCAGCATTGATCCGATTGGGCAGGGGACCAGAAAATATTACGGTATCTGAAATCATCCTTGCCAATTCACACACCGCACCTACTTGTAATTTGAGTTTACCTCTGATTGTCGTTACCGCCTGCGTGAATCACGATTCCGCGGAACCTCTGTCTACTCTGCTTTAAAAGCCTAAGGTTTCCTTCGATGTCACCCATTCTGGCCCCTGGTAAACATCTAACACTTGACGCTGGTAGCTTCAAGTCTCTGACTATAGAACTTCCAATTACCAGAGTGTCACGAGTCCATTCAGCGGGGGTGGATCTCTGTGGGGAGCAAACCTATTGTAGACGGGCAGCTCACGCTGCACTACAGGCTTGCGTTTAGCGTCTCGTTCCGTCCGAACTGTCACAAATTGGTCCCTATTTTGTTCCTGGTCTAGTCACGGCTGCGCAGGAGGCACTGAGGGGCTATTCTTAGCCTTGCTAGCACTGCTAATGCTAACGCTGCTTTCTGAAGCACGGTCCGGAAAACCTGATGCTACAACCTGGCTATAGCTAGACTTAAGCTGCTCCAAACAGCGGATCCGTGCTTCTAACTCCGTAACCCTGGCTTCCAAAGCTGCACTACACTGCACTTCACACACCTGTCGTCAGAGAAGAAGCCAGGGTTCTGACTCGAACATATGACAACTTGTGCAGGTAAAAGCGGAGAAAGTTTCAGCCATGGCGCTAGCGGCTCAGCTAGGCTAGCTCAGGCTGAGGCTAGAGAGCAAGAGGGTTTTTAATCCACACAATACTTAAAGTGAGCTGTACAAGGCTTAGCATTGTTTATGGAGCAATCAAACTTTCACTGGTGTAGAGGAAGCTAAAATAGTATTTGTAGAATTCATGGATTAACAATAAAAAGAAGCGCGAGCGAGCGACTCTCAAAATAGCATACACTTACCCGGAAGAGATATCACATTTTAATTTCTTCTACTACAGAAAATGAACAGTGCGTGAATAGTATTGGTTGAGTATTGTAAAAGTGGCAGGTGTTAAGTCAGTGCTTCTCAATTATTTTCTGTTAAGCCTCCCCTTTGAAGAAGAAAACACTTAGCGCCCCCCTACTCTATAAAATTGTTATGAGTACACCTCTTTATAACACTCTATCCTTATTAACATTAAAGAAAACACAAAAAAGAAAGAAATATCGATACACTTACAACAAAGAATAATTTTGTTTGTGTGAATTTTGTTTGTCCCATTATCTTTGTCTGTCTCCACCTTTCTTATCATCCCTGTTAAAAATATTTTCCATGGTGTCTCTTCAGTGCACTTCATATGACATGACATGACATGATGTCTGAAACATTCTTCCCCAGTCGCAGTGATCCACCTGCAGGTGGAGTCAGGCACGTTGAGCTAGGAGAGCTTGTCCTGGAGCAGAGCAGGGAGGATGGTGTTGAAAGCACAGCTGAAGTCCACAAACAGGATCCTGGCATAGGTTCCCGGGAAGTCCAGATGCTGCAAGATGAAGTGGAGTACCAAGTTTGATGGTGTCGTCTACAGACCTATTGGCTCTGTAGGCGAACTGCAGGGGAGCCATCATCGAGGGGGTGACGGACTTGAGGTGAGGCAGGACCAAGCGCTCAAATTACTTCATGACAACAGACGTCAGCGCCACAGGTCCAGTGATCCAGGGCTTCTTGGGGACAGGTCCGATGATCGACGATTTGAAGCAGGCTGTGGAATGCCCCCTCGTACCGATACATGTTTCTGGATCTCGATTGGCCTCCCCAATCCAACAACGGTACTTGTTGCTCTCTCTGTCTATGACCTTAGCTTTGAACCATGAGGTGGTTCTTCTTCTTGCAGTGGTGAGAAGTGACAGACGTAAGCTGTTGTTGTTCTACTTGTAGCTTCTAATTTGTTTAAAGGGGGTGTAATTTATTTTCACTGTTTTGAAATGTGGAAAAACAGAACTAATTAATTTACCCAATTTTGTTGCATGTAATAAAGTCAAGTCTGTTTTGCCTCAGGACAGATTGTATTGTAAAAGCATCTATACCACAGCACTTTGTCTGTATGGAGTTATCCCTTATGCTACCCTCAAAGATTAGCACAAGATCCGTATGGGTAAAAAAAAAAAAAAAATCAGTCTGTTGGGGGAAGGGGGAGGCGTTCTGCTACGGACGGACCCAAAGATAGCACAAGGGCTATACAACGTTTTATTTTCTGAGAAGCAGGAGACGTTCACCGTTAGCATGCTAATATTTGTTGACTTTACTTTAGCTTAAACATGTCATGAGTAGGACTAGTAGCCAGTCCATTCGGGGAGTCCAGGACTTCAGGTAAGGCTATGGAGGAGGACTACCGGTTGGCCCCAAAGAAATTCTGGCAAACCGTCCGGCGAAGAGGACGCAGAGGACTTGGACGCTGAATTGTCCAACACCTAAGGGTGTGTGCCAACTACAGAGGGATCACACTCCTTCCCGGTAAGGTCTACTCCAGGGTACTGGAGAGGAGAATCTGACCAATAGTCGAACCTCAGATTCAGGAGGAGCAGAGTGGTTTTTGTCCTGGTCGTGGAACACTGGACCAGCTCTAAACTCTCCATCGGGTGCTTCGAGGGTTCATGGGAGTTTGCCAAACCAGCCCACATGTGCTTTGTGGATCTGGAGAAGGCTTTTGACCGTGTCCCTCGTGGTGTCCTTTTGGGAGTGCTCCGTGAATATGGGGTTCAGGGCCCTTTGCTGTCCAGTCCCTGCATAACCGGAGCAGGAGCTGTGTCCACATTGCCGGCAGTAAGTACCTGTTCCCAGTGCATGTTGGACTTTGCCAGGGCTGCCCTTCGTCACTGGTTCTGTTCATTGTTTTTATGGACAGACTTTCTAGACACAGTCAGGGGTCGGAGGGTGTCCGGTTTGGGGAACACAGGATCTCATCTCTGCTGTTTTCAGATGATGCTATCCTGAAGGCTCCATCAAGCCTGGATCAGTGCAGCGTCTACAGGGTGGCTGGGCGCACCCTTAAAGATAGGGTGAGGAGCTCAGTCACACGGAAGGAGCTCGGAATGGAGTCGCTGCTCCTCCACGTCGAAAGGAGCCAGGTGAGGTGGCTCGGGCATTTGTTCCGGATGCCTCCTGGAGGGGTGTTTCGGGTTTGTCCCACCGGGAAGAGGCCTCGGGGAAAACCAAGGACAAGCTAGCGGTAGACCGTTTCTCCAGGCAGGCTCCAATACCATGGATACAAAGAGTAAACAGCATGACTTGTTGAAATGTCACTAAATTGTTTTTGCAAATTAACTCCTCAGTTGTCAATTGACTTACCTGGATAAAAGTGAAAGTTTTCTGACGTTATGATAAAATATTTCATGCTTTAGAAAAACTGGTGCATTGTCTTTGCACCACGTCACACATCTGCCTTTCCTTCACGCAGAGCCAAGAACAGATGGATATTCCCAGTTTCTGTCTTTCTGAACAGCAGTAATTCTCTGTAAACGTCTGAAATGTGTCGGACATGTGGGCCGACCATGCTCAGAATAAATTCAGTCTACTTCTAGTGCAAGTAATCAATTTAGTGTAGGCCACGAACTCTTCACGCCGCTTACTAATGTATGTCTCACTGCTAGAATCCGGTGCAACGTCGTGGGAGCGAGTGTGCACTTACAGCAGTCTGCATGCTTCTTATTGATCAGAGCTAAGATGGAGAAGAGATTTGTGGAGTTGCAGATATGTACAAGTGTATGACTATAGCAGCGGCCAGGCGAAGAATTGTGTAATAACATCATTGTGTTTTCTTGTAGTTTTGTGATAGGATCATTGAATAGTCCTGGAATCATTTGTTTGTTGCCGTTGCTTTGGGGCAGAATGAGGAAAATGTGGTGGACATTCAGCGTCCGTGCTCCCTCTGACCGCATGTTTTACAGACATCTTCACACTGACATTAAAGAATAAGCTCCAATTTGGCTATTAATATAAAAGAAAGAAAAGATATTTTCAAAAAAATGAAAATATGCATTTTTGGTTTGTAGCATCACCTCTGCTTTTAAACTGTGATTAGGGATGTTTTTAAAGCTAAGAAGCCTGACTTGTTTGTGAACTGACTGTGTGTTCCCTCCAAAGACTGTTTTGTAAGAGCTGCGCGCACTGCACGCTCTCTGCTTTCAATTCAATTTATGAGACAGTCAAACCATGTTCATAGGGAATTGGCAATGTCCCAGCATCCCGTGTCCTTAAACAAATGTCCCAAAGTCCCCTGTCCTTAGACCCCTCAGCATGGCAGTACCAAACCTATATTGGAAAAAGTAGAAACCTTGGGGAATTCCACAGTGATTGAGAGAGCCGACTCCCTCGGACGGACGGGCTTCAATTTTCCGAGTGTGGCGCTGATCTGGAGTAGAGACCGTTTCTCCAGGCAGTTGAGGAGCATCTGGATCCACAGGTCATCGATGTGCCTGTTCCACTTCCCTTAGGGAAGTGAAAAAAGAAGAAGAAAAATATGTGAACAACAATGAACAGATTACAAGTGAAATTAAATATTAAATATTGTTGAAAAGTAGTCAGAAGCAGAGGATAATGCTCAAGCTGCCATACTTCCCCAGCATAGTTGCTCCTCGGGCAGTGTATCTGGGAAACTAGGTTTTTATTTTTGTTCCTAACTGACCTGACCAGAAGCAAGTTCAAAGAGGAACGTTTTAAGCCTGGTCTTAAATGAAGAGACTGTGTCGGCCTCTTTGACATAAACATGAGCTTGGTAGCTAAAGCCTCTACTTCCTACTGTGCTTTTAGAGACTCTTGGGACCACCAGAAGTACAGCATTTTGAGAGTAAAGTGCTCTTTTCGCTCTCAAAATTCCATAAAGTCATTTATGGCTTTGTAAGTTAGGAGGAGGAGTTTAAATGTGATTCTAAACTCAACAGAGAGCCAGTGAAAAGACTGCTCTTCCATTTTGAACCAGTTGAAAGCTTTTTATGGAGCTTTCAGGACACGCTGCAAGCAGGGAGTTGCAGTGGTCTAATCTAGATGTAACAAATGCATGGATACGTTTTTACCTATACATTTTTTTCAGCATTGCTTTTAGGCAAGATTAAATAGAAGCATACGTTTTAACATACAGAGTCAAGTCAATGTTATAAAACTGAAAGTGATTTTGCCATTGTCAGTGAACAAAAATCACAAGCAACGTGAGCCATGAAACAATGAGTAATAGCAAAAATATAAACTAGGATAAAATAAGTCATGCATAAAAAAAATACTGAATATAATAAACTTGAACTAAATACTTTGACTTAATAAATAGTTTATTCAGATGAGCAGCAGAGCAGCACCATGTGAAGCGTTATTTTAAAGACTCCATTGCAGGCCTTCACCTCGTCGATTAGTGTTTCCATCTCAGAGAATTTCCTCTTCTTCCTCCACTTGTTCGGTCAGTGGCATCGCTTCACACCGTTATGAATATGCAAAAGATGTTAATTAGGTGATTTCCATAGCCGTATATGGTATATTAGGACGGGTTGGGTTGGAATTTAGGAACATGTGCTGCAGGGTTTTTTATAAATTGTCTTTTTTTTTATGGTCGTGAACATTTTTTCTTTCCCCTGCGCACTCTTTCAAGTACAATTTAACACACTCTTTAATAAATGAGGCCCCAGGACCTTTCCAACCAGGCTCCTCCCTGCAATCCCTATGAGGTCTTCCTCAACATGGCTCCTGAAGACCAGGCATCTGTCCAGCACCTTTTGGACCAGCCAGTAAAAAAAAAAAAAATGTCCTTAGGATGACACCGTTTTTGTCTTAAAATGATGCTCGGTTTAAAATAAATAGGAGTTTTGGTCTCAATCAAAAGTGTTCTTATTTGAAGAGCAGTGGTAATGTCATTGTTTTCAGTCTTCACCTGAAAACATATATCTGTTGGTGTCCTGTTAACAAACAAGTTCAAGGTTCTTAAATGGCCGCTTTTAGAATTTGAAAATGGACTGGTGAGACTACTGCATACCTATTACAAACATTACATTACATTACATGACTAATCACTTTTGGCAGTGGGCATGAGGCAAGGGAACCTTCACAGGTGTTACCAGCGATTATTATTTGTCAAATCATAACTACTGTGTCATTTATTTGGATTTGGCACTTGTTTACAGTATGGTTGCTAGGTAATCATTGTGGAATTACTTCTACCTCTGTCACATTCATTTATATTTACATTTTCTGGAGGAATAACCGCTTTAGATTCATTTTCTTTTTCGAGGGGGTCCTCAGGTTGAACATATTAAGCTCAGACAGCTGTGCCATAGTAAGTAATATAATACAGAACACAACATAAAAATAAATATTAATAATATAACTAAATAAACACACACATTCCCCCCACACACTCACACCACACTCACAAGCTCTCAAAGTGCCCCCTCATCAACAATCATTTACCAGAATACAAATATAATCTGCTATTGATCAAGCAGAGATAACTTCAGCCATTATGTCCTCTAAAACGTCAATGTGTCGGGTCCTAGACCCGATTCCAAGCAGACATTCGCCCCTAATTATAGATTATAGTCTCAATAAAATAAATGCTCAGAAAGTAGTTACATTTCACAGTCTTTCAAACATGTAGTTATTTAACCACTTTTGAAAAAGCCTTATCTTGATTTTGACCTATTGGTAAACTACAGATTTATTTCAAAAACACCCTTTGTCTCTAAAATCCTTGAAAGAGTCGTACTTAAACAACGTTGTCGCCATCTACAGGACAATTATTTATTTTAAGTTTTCCAGTCAGGGTTCAGAGTCCACCACAACACTGAACTGCACTGGTTAAAGTCACAAATTATTTGTTATTAGCTGCTGACGATGGACTGGTCTCAGTCCTGGTTCTATTGGACCTCAGTGCAGCGTTCGACACCATCGACCACAACATTCTACTGCAGAGAGTTAGAATGTGATGTAGGTGTCAGAGGCCCCGCCCTCAGCTGGTTTAAATCCTATTTATCGGATAGGTGTCAGTTTGTTAATGTAAACTAGAGCTCCTCACAATGTTCTAAAGTAACCTAACGTGTGTTGCAGGGTTCAGTGCTCGGTCCGATTCTGTTTACTCTTTATATGCTGCTTTTCAGAACGCATCTGCCAATAAATTCCACTGCTAGGCAGATGGCACACAGCTATTTATCAATGAAACCCGATCAAGTAGACAGACTTAGTGCTTGTGTGAAGGATATAAAAACCTGGATGACACTTCATTATCTGCTTCTTAACCCTGAAAAAATTGAGGTTCATCGTACTAGGCTCTAAACATCTACCAGATGCTTTATCTGAGCAGATAGTCACACTGGACAAAGTCAGTGTAGCCTCCAGCTCCACTGGAAGAAACCTTGGAGTCTTATTTGTACCAGGAGCTCTCATTCAAAGCATATGAATTACGCCTATAAACAGCCTATTTCCATCTGCGCAGAAAATATCTTTGCCTAAAAGCGATCCTGAAAACCTGTCCATGTGTTTGTAACATCTAGATTAGACTACTGTAACTCCCTGCTCGCAGCGTGTCCTAAAAGCTACATAAAAAGCTTTCAACTGGTTAAAAATGCAGCAGCAAGATTACTAACAGGAACTATAAGAAGAGAGCACATTACGGCGGCGCTCGAGTCTCTTCACTGGCTCCCTGTCGAGTTTAGAATCAAATTCAAAACTCCTCCTCCGGACTTACAAAGCTATAAATGACCTGGCCCCATCCTACCTCCAAAGATGCCATAGTACCTTATCATCCAAACAGAGCTCTTCGCTCTCAAAATGCTGGACTTCTGGTGGTCCCAAGAGTCTCTAGAAGCACAGTAGGAGGCAGAGCGTTTAGCTCCCAAGCTCCTGTGTAACGTGTTCAGCTCCCTGTCCATGTTAAAGAAGACCAGGCTTAAAACGTTCCTCTTTGAAATAGCTTATGGTCAAGCCAGTTAGGAACAGAAATAAAAACCTATGACCTATGAATAACTATGCTGTGGGAAGTATGGCAGCTTGAGCACTATCCTCTGCTTCTGACTACTTTTTCTATCAAACAATATTTCATATTTAATTTCACTTGTAATCTGTTCATGGTGTTTCCTTCTTCTTCTCCCACTTCCCTGACGGGAGTGAAACAGGCACATCGATGACCTGTGGATCCCGATGCTCCTCAACTGCCTGGAGAAATGGTCTCTATTCCATATGAACAGTTCTTCATCGGCCTCGATGAACTGGTTCTCCTCCTGAGTGGGTCTAGCTCCACCTTCTATCTGCAAATTGAGGCGTGTCCGCCTGTCCGTCCGAGGGAGTCGGATCTCTCCTTCACTGTGGAACTCCTACAGGTTTCTACTTTCCCAAAGAGGTTTGGTAGTTTTTCCTGGCCCGAGAAGGAGGGTCTAAGGACAGGGGAGT
Organism: Chaenogobius annularis; assembly: GCA_015082035.1. NCBI lineage: Eukaryota > Metazoa > Chordata > Actinopteri > Gobiiformes > Gobiidae > Chaenogobius > Chaenogobius annularis. The sequence continues at coordinate 1,478,276 of BJKM01000091.1, read as the reverse complement.
TTGGACATCTGTCTAAGGGCATGGGATGCTGGGACATTATCAAGTCCCTATGAACATTGTATATTCTGTTTTTCACTGTCGCCCTCGAGGCAACCGCTATTTGTGATTTTGGGCGTTACAAAAATAAAAATAGAGTTATCAACGGTGCGATGAATACAACCGTGCCAATGGCATCAGAAGTGTTACGAGTAGCATCCTTCAATGTGAATGGCATACTTAACCAGAATAGACTACTTTTTTGTTCTCAATAAAGAAAGATCTAAAATCACTGAAGCAGATGTAGGCCCAATAGACTTAAGTGATCATGGTCCTATTTACATTTCCGTAGATTTGGAGGAAAGACAAAAAAAACACACCTTGGAGGTTCAATTTCAGCTTGCTTAACTACCCTTTAAAAAAAACGTCCACACAACATTGAGTCTTATCTTGAGGGAAATTATACAGGGGAAACTAAATGATCTGCAAGAAAAAATAAAATTGTTGAAGGACAGACATGCCAAAAAAGGGGTGTCCAAAAATGCTACAAGAAATTAAAAAGATACAAGGGAAATTAATAATCTGACATCACAGGAAATAGTTAATAACATGCTCTTAACCAAACAAAGATATTATGAGAGTGGATCCAAATTTTCTAAATTACTATCTTGGAAACTTAAAAATAACACGCTGAAAGAACCATTTTTAAATACGGGACGGGAAAAGTGATGTAATCTTAACCAAACAAGACCAAATTCAATCAGTATTTGAATCCTTTTTTATGATTCCTGATGATAAAGAAGATGATATAAATTCCTTTTTGGACACCCTCAATTTGCCTATTATGTCAGAAGAACAAAATAAAAAATTAGGAGCTGAAATAGCCGTTCTGGAAATAAAAGGGGCAATCAAAAGATTAAAGAATGATAAATCTCTGTGGAGCGATGGGTTCCCCTCAGTGGTATAAAGCTCGAAAAGACACACTTACTCCTTTCCTTTAGGCAACTTTTAATTGGGCACTTAGGAAAACTCAGATCCCTCCTAGTTGGAAGGAAGCCATTATACCTAAAGAAGGGAAAGACTGATTGGATTGTGCCTCATATAGGCCCATTTCTATTCTGAATGTGGACTATTGTACATACACCTCGATTATGTCCAAAAGAATGGAACAAATACTCCCAATCTTAATCCACAATGATAAAACAGGATTCATTAACAAACGGCAAACACAAGACAACATAAGGCTTTTGATTCTGTTAGCTGGCCATATTTATTTAAAGTAGAAAACAAATTTCAAATCGACGATTTAATTATACAAAATATTGGGGCTCTCTACGGTGGTCCAACATCAAGAATTAAAATCAACGGTCATCTGACAGGTCCACTGACTCTGGAAAGGGGCTGAGGCAGGGCTGTGCCTGGTCTCCCCTCCTGTTTGCTTTTTATTTGGAACCAATTTATTAGACAATCAAAAACAATTCATGGTGTTACAATTGATGGGACTGAACATAAATTATATTTGACCAAACCAGAAATTTCCATACGTACGTGCATTTTCTCCAAAAGATTGTTCCAATGTCTGGATACAAAATGAATGTACAAAAAAACTGAAATTCTCTCTTACTGGCAACCCCCTCTGACCTTTAGAAAGACCTACAAATATAAATGGTGAAACTGAATCTCTTAGATATTAGATATAAACTATTCTGGAGAATTATACCCCTTTTTTTATTAATATAATCTTGAAAAATGGAACCTTCTCCCATACTTAAGTCTGAATCAAAGGATTAAAACTATACAAATGAATGTTTTGCCCAGGTTTCTCTATCTGTTCCTGAACTCCTCACAGATGTGGTGGAACTTTGCTCGTTGTTGACAAACCTTTTATGGAATATCTGGGGCAAAGAAGATGCGCTTGCCTTTGTACTGGAGGTCTCCTTTAACTTTTGCAGCCTTCATGACACGTTCCTTCACACGATCGGTAAGAAACCTCATGATCAGGCCTCGTGGTTTATCAGCTGCTGGTCTAGTTTTGCCCCGGCGATGCGCTCTTTCTAGTGTGATGGGGGGAATTCAACTCCAGAGCCTACCAGGAGCAACGGGACCACCTTGTGCAAATCTGAGGTTGGGTCTGGACTCCAAATCCATGATCTTACTTTTCATATTCTTGTTCTCCGTCTGCAGCGTCCTCAGCTGGACCGGCATCGCCACCATCTCTGCCCTCAGTGTCTGCAGCTCGTCTGTCAGCGTCACCTCTCCTCCTTCCTCCGTTCAAGATGAATCCGTGAGATACTTCATCTGGATTCTTTATTAGCCTTGTTAGCTTGCGAGGCGGGCCGTTTTTTAATAGGGCCGTGGGTTGGCAGCTCTGTTTGTCTTGGTCCCATAGTTTTACCAGGCTTGTGTTTTCCATGTCCACTCATCTCTTGTTCGTCTTTTCTGGGATTTTGTGGGTCAAGCAATAATCTTAAAGCTAATTTCTGCAGCAGCGGAGCGAGCGCGTCCACTCAGTCACCAAAACTGCGAGGAAAGCCTTTGTCGATGCCTGTAAAATTTGACAGACTGCTTCTATAGGACACACACTGACTGCGATGGCGGAGATAAGAATTAAACCAAAGAAGAGCTGATCTAGAGAAACTGATGGAATACAATTTATCCAAGACCAGTTAATGGTCAACGAGGTCAAATGGTTTAGTAAAATCTATGAAGATGGCACCAGTACACTCAGTATTGTCCGAGTTATATTAAAAAAGAATCCACTGCTCATGTCCAACCAAGAAGTAACATTAGAAACATATAAACCAAAATTGTCAAACTCGGGACAAACACATTGGGTTTGTGAGAGCTTGGGATGACTTAGACACATTTACATACCTTTTTACAGTTTTGCAGTTTGAAATCAGGTTCCACAGCCAGTGCAAAAGCAGAGGAGAAAAAGCTGCGGCGTGACATCTTTTAACCTCGTGCATGTACCAGCGTCCACATTTTTTTCAATAATCATAAGAGGGGGTTGTGGACGGGGTAAGCGAAGTCCCATGAAGAAGCCTGAAGCTCAAGACAATACAGCCTTTCACAAGCATGAATGAATGAATCAAATTACAACTCTTGAGTGTCTGTCCATCCATCTTCTTCTGCTCGACGTGGAGGAGCCGCGGCTCTACTCTGAGCTCCTCACTCTATCTCTGCGGAGGAAAGTCATTTCCACCGCGTGTATCCAGCATCTTGCCCTTCCGGTCATTACCCACAGCTCATGACCAGAGGTGAGGGTAGGACCGTAGAGTGACCGGTAACTCGAGAGCTTCGCCTTTCGACTGTCAATCTCACGTTCCATTCTCCCCTCACTGAGATACTTGAACTCCTCCACTCGGGGCAAGCACTCCCCACCCAGTCGGAGAGGGTGGGTGGGGAGTGTATGAGAGAGTGCATGATAACAACTCATAAAGCACATAAGTTTCCTTTAACTGCCACCCTGGTCGTTAAAAGTTTGTTGTGTTTTCATCTTTTATATCTGGGTGGAAAAAGTGTCTGGATATTCCCCTCTGTCTCCCTGTTCTCTGCAGCTACACACATCATGAGACGGAGCAGACTGAAAAGCACGGACTTCAAGCGGTAATTGTGCCCATCTGTTTGCATTCGCTTGTCAATATCTGCTGAAATTAGAGCCGCATTTGTGTGTCCAAAACACTCCTGTTGTTCATGCGGTTGGGTTTTTCTTCCCCAAAGCTTGTTCATCCTGTTAGTTCTCCGATCTCTCATTGCTCACGTCCAGCACTTGAACACAATAGTTGTAATAAGGCTGGCATTATAATTGTGGAGGTTTTGGCTCGGTTTGATTTGGGCATTGGCAGATGTGAGCAAACCGACAGATACATTGGTCAAACAATGAACACACGTCTTTCTCTGAACACATCAAAAAGGTGAAAGAAAAAGGAACAGAAAGTAGAAAAATTTATAGAAAAGGAAAAGAAAAAAAATGAAGTAAATGACTACAAATGCCAAATATACGAAAGGAGAAAGATGCATTTCAGGAAGAAAGGGCTATTTTGAGAACGTCAGCATTTTGTTCTGATAAATGAATAAATAAGATAAAATAAAACACAAAAACTAAAGGAAAAACAAAGAAATACCAAAAAAGAAGGGAAAGAGAAAAGTGGGAAAAAAGAAGAAGACATTTCTGATGTTGAAAATAAAATATTTTTGTATATTTTTGGTATATTTTTGGTATATTTTTGGTATATTTTTGGTATATTTTTGGTATATTTTTGGTATATTTTTGGTATATTATTATGATGCAATCAAGCATGTTGATTTCAAAAATCAGGGGGAAAGACCATAAAAGGGTCCACTGTATTCTGTTAAAAGGAAGAAGAAAAGAGCAGTTTCAGAGCTCTTGCTTGTTATGAAAGAAAAGAAAGAAAAGACAGTAAAAATATCTTTCTATTCTAAAGGAAAAGGAAAGACAGCGCTGAAGAGAGATGTGCCGACTCCTTCAATTTGATTCCTTCACAGCTTTTCACTGACGGTTGTTTTTCTTTTGGGGCTGAACTTTGACACAGCACCTGGCGCTATCCCATGAGTCTTTGCTGCGGCTTCCTGTTGACAGTTGCCTCTGATCGCCTAAATGGCTCTGAGAGATAAGTTTGTCGTGTCGAGGTGACCGGGAGGCGAATATGGTTCAAGTGTCCGGGGCTTATTGATTTGCCTGTCCCACTGCCTGAAACCCCCCACTGCTCTGATTGCTGCAATTGCCCCGTATTTCTGCCCTTCAGTCCGGCGGGCTCGCTCAGGGCAGACACTATTTATTGTGTGTGGTTATGGCACTGCACTGTAAAGAAGTACTACAATGTGCATACTTTACTGTAATGACTACAAATCTACTGTATTTCTAAAGCACCTTTTACACATTGCATTTAGCCCAAAGTACACAGACAACTACAGCAGGGGTCACCAACGTGGGGCCCGCGGGCAGTGCAGAACAGGGCCACTGGCAGACCAGGACCAACCCAGAACTAAACCAGGTCTAACTCATGCTAAAGTTTAAATCAGGTCAGTCCTGGGTCAGTCCTGTTAGACACAGGACGGAACCAGGTCTAACCCAAACCAGGACTCACGCAGGACGGAACCAGGTCTAACCCAAACCAGGACTCACGCAGGACGGAACCAGGTCTAACCCAAACCAGGACTCACGGGAACCAGGTCTAACCCAAACCAAGGATCACGCAGGACGGAACCAGGTCTAACCCAAACCAGGACTCACCGCAGGACGGAACCAGGTCTAACCCAAACCAGGACTCACGCAGGACGGAACCAGTCTAAACCAAACCAGGACTCACGCAGGACGGAACCAGGTCTAACCCAAACCAGGACTCACGCAGGACGGAACCAGGTCTAACCCAAACCAGGACTCACACAGGACGGAACCAGGTCTAACCCAAAACCAGACTCCACAGACGGAAACCAGGTCTAACCCAAACCAGGACTCACACAGGACGGAACCAGGTCTAACCCCAACCAGGACTCACACAGGACGAACCAGGTCTAACCCAAACCAGGACTCACACAGGACTGAACCAGGTCTAACCCAAACCAGGACTCACACAGGACGGAACCAGGTCTAACCCAAACCAGGACTCACGCAGGACGGAACCAGGTCTAACCCAAACCAGGACTCACGCAGGACGGAACCAGTCTAACCCAAACCAGGACTCACACAGGACTGAACCAGGTCTGAACAGAGCCACAGGGGAGGAACTGCTGGGAAGGTTAAATCCTCCATTTTCCTTATAGTTGCTTTTGCTCCTTTGCTTATATTTTGACGATCACAATAATTTACTCACTGAATGAGTTTGTGCTAGAGCTAATTCAAAGTTTTCAGATTTCCTGATATTTTAAATAAATGTTATATTGTTCTTATCACTCACTGGTTTAAAATGTGAATTAAGATTGGGTTTCAAATTCATGATAAATTCGCATAAATGCGCCACATACACTTAATCACAGTTTAATAGTTATGTAATTTAGTTACGAATGTAATTAGAGGCCCATTTAGGCTAATTGAACAGCTAACCCTCGACCAAGTCTGTGCTGAGAAAGTAGCCCTCGACCCTAAAAGGTTGGTGACCCCTGAACTACAGTATCCCTCGCCACCCAAACATGCACTTACAACCAACCTCCCCTTTCAAAACACCACGCACACACACACACACACACACACACAGACACACACACACACACACACACAGACACACACACACACACACACACACACACACACACACACGCAAGTATCAGAATCAGAATCAGAATCAGAAAAAGGTTTATTGCCATTGCCAATGAACAGGATTCACAAACGTAGGAACTTGCTTTTGTGATTCGGTGTAACATAAAACAATGATAAAGCAACAACATGAAATGCATTAAAGAAACTATTTAAATCGTCTATAGGATACAAATAAGAATAGGCTTACTATATACACAGTTTTTACAGTAAAATGTACAGTTGTAGTGCAGAAAGTGAACAATGCAGTGAGTGATTGATTAAATTAGTTAAAGTGACAGGTGTTTAAGAAGTGTTCACGAGTCCAACGGCAGAGGAAAAACTGTTCTTGTGGTGTGAGGTTCTGGTCCAGATGGACCGTAGCCTCCTCCCTGAGGGGAGTGGCTGCGCTGGCGATGATGGTGGGTGATGGTGGTGCTGAGGAAGCGGAAGGAGTCCACGGTGGTGATGGGGAGTCTGTCATGGTGGGGGGGCTGTGACTTTCCAGAAGTCTACGATCGTTTCCACTGTCTTCTGGGCGTTGAACTCCAGGTTGTTACCGCTGCACCAGGACACCAGCTGGTCCACCTCCCTCCTGTAGACAGACTCATCCCCGTCCGAGATGAGCCCGATGAGGGTGGTGTCATCCGCAAACTTGATGAGTTTTACGGAGTCGTGGCTGGAGGTGCAGCAGTTTGTGTACAGGGAGAAGAGCAGAGGGGAAAGTACACAGCCCTGTGGAGCTCCTGTGCTGATAGTCCGAGTGTCTGAGACATTCTTCCCCAGCCGCACGCACTGCCTCCGATCCGTCAGGAAGTCAGTGATCCACCTGCAGGTGGAGTCAGGCACGTTGAGCTGGGAGAGCTTGTCCTGGAGCAGAGCAGGAGGGGATGGTGTTGAACGCAGAGCTGAAGTCCACAAACAGGATCCTGACGTAGGCTCCCGGGGAGTCCAGATGCTGCAGGATGAAGTGGAGTGCCAGGTTGATGGTGTCCACAGTCCACAGACCTGTTGGCTCTGTAGGCGAACTGCAGGAGGTCCAGTGGAGGGGAGGAGAGGTGGGGCAAGACCAGGCATTCATAGTACGCACACACACATGCATCCCAAGGACAAGATGCCCACTCAAAAACAGAGTTATGTAGTTCATTCAATCTATCGTGATGAAGAAAGTTGCAATGGGCATTACGTTGGTGAGACTAAACGACCACTACACAAAAGACACTCAAATTCAGGTTTAAAACCGGCCGTCGACTTTCACCTTGAAGCCACAAGCCTCTCGTTTGAAGGTGCAGAGTTTAAGCAGAGATGGTTAGAAAGAGGTGTGAAGGAGGCAATTTTTCGAAAAAAGAGAATCCCTCTTTGAACAGAAATTGTGGTTTTAGTTTTAATTTGCCGTCTGTTTATAGTAGCGACCTTTCACCTGGTCAAGTGAGAAACACAAGACAATCAAAGGTTTTTAGGTTCTTAACAATATACTTTTGCAGTGAGTATTGGTCAGATCACAATAGGATTGAAATGTGCCTAAACAGGTCTAACAGGGAACCAAAGGCAGGGCAGCCACAGTTTAGAAATCCTCCCTGAGGGCGGGGCCAATCTAACTCAAAGCAGTATGAAGTCTAGCTTCTCAGGCGAGCCCCTTCAGATTGAAGATGACTTCATTTTGAAAACATATTCCTACCAATGACTACGACTCTGAAGCACAGACTAGAATATAAACTCATAAATTAAAATGATAAATAAAAATCATAAATAGTCAAACAGACTTGACTTTAACTAGTTCACATTTAATACATTTATTTTCCAAAAGATATCCTAAAACTAAACTAATTAAGGTTGCGTTCACACTTGGACAAACCTCATGAAAATAAAGACTAACCTGGGACAAAACTCAGAACTAAACCTGGACTAGACCAGGACTAGAAAGACTAAAGCAATGACTAAACCCAAACCAGAACCAAAGCGTGAACCTCAACAACCCGAAACACATTCTATCCCAGTGAAAACATCTTAACATTGAAGTAAAGTTGGAATAAAATCCATACTTTTTTGCAGTGAGGGGGGCTTGGGTGGTGAGTGTAAAAAAAAAATCCTCCTGCTGTGCAAAGCAATCAGCCCTGGCTCTCTAGCCTCCCTCCAGCACCCAGCCCCTCTCAGCCCATCAGTCCCACTCCATCCACCCGCACGGGACATTATTGCCAGCTCACTAGTCACAAAATGGAACCCTCACCTCCTCTCTCTCCCCCTACACCTGTACTCCATTACTCCCAGTGCAGTGCCTGGTTTATGGAGGGTGACGCAGGGCCAATTCCATCCATGGGCTCTTAAACCTGTCCTTCTCCAGGCTGGACCCCCCTCCTGACCCTCACTGAAGCCACACAAAGTCCCATTTCCTCACCTGACAGTCCTCGTTTTCCTCCCAGTCTGTTTGCAATGACTTTGGATTCTAAAAATACATAAAGGCACCTTTAAAACTAGGGCTAAATCGTGGTGGAGTGATCTGAACCAATGAGACCAGCCTTGAAAGTCGACATGCTAAATTACTTCGGATTATTTTCTAGGACATTGGTTGAGGCAATGCATTTTGTGCTGACCAAAAGTAGCACCAAGGACTTTTAGAGTAGAAAGAAATCTTAAAGTTAACTCTTATCCTCAAAGTGCCCTCTCCAGCCTAAAGTGAAGCGATGTTTCATAATTGTGAAGAAGTGTGAGGAAGATCGGTATTTTCTTTCACCCTAAGAGCAAATTAGTGACAAATAGAAACAATATGCTGGACAGTGAAAATAGATGATATTCACACATTATTTTCCGTGGAGTTTGTTTGTATTTCATATTCGTGGAAACAATATTTCATCTTTCTTGTAGTGCTTTTTTAAGACACAAATTGGCTTGACATTTTTCAATTCCGTTCGGATGTCACAAGATACAGTTTTAGTGTTATGATTCCACTCCTTCAGTAAGTTTCCCTGGGATTTAGAATGCTCACTTCTCCGGAGAGTGGGTCTGGTCACCGCGCCCTCTGTTGAGCCAAACTCAAATAAACCCGTTCAATCAGATCTGTTTATTTCAGTTTATTTCAGCCCAACTGAATTCCATGAGAGAACTACGAAGACCAGACTGATATTGATCTGTATAAAAAATACAGAGATTTCATTCTGGACTTTCCAGTCAATCCTGATGTGCCCATGTTATGAAATCCGACTTTCTGGATGATAAAGTGGAAACGTTCTGTTAATGTGACATAAAGGAACGTATAAACACATGCACATATAAAGGATTATTACATGACTCATTTATTGGTTAAGAGCATAGATAGACTTGAAATGGCTCAGTTATGCTTCTAAAATTGTCACGATTGTTTTATTTTAGTTCTTACAATTAGATTGTGACGTGGAAAGTCACGATTGTTGATTAAACAAATGATCTTGGCCTTTCTGTGCACATGATTAGAATGTTATAATGTTACGTACAGGAAAGTAAAAAAGGGAAAGGGAAGACAAATGGGAATAGAAAGACTAAGACTTGCTGCCACCGTCACCGCCCTGTCCAGGGCTGGTCTTTGTGGTCAGTATGTCATTTGTGTCTCTTTGTTATGTCATGCTCACTGTGGTACTCTCATCCAGTCAGTACTTTAACATTTGCCTTGCCTAGTTTTGTAAGATTGTGTTTTTTGGACCATTAGTTCAAATCTACCTTTAGTACACTTAAGTTTAACTTGTAAATAGCCCTTTTGTTTTACTAATTTTAGTCACATTCTGTTAACATTTCACATTCTGGTTCAATAAATGATATTTTGCCCTTGAACATTTGGGATCTGTGTTGTTGGACTCACTGACAGACTCTCAAATCTTCTTCTGTAAGTGGCAGTGTTTTCAGTGCTTTCTGCCCATTGGGCAAAACAGCTGATCATATCTGAGTATGAATGACTTTTAGTTTCTTTAGAGCACAGCAGTATATCTCCCCTGGCATTACTGCATTATAACAGATAGAACCGTTTTTTCGGCTTATGTCATAACTAACTTAACTTTGGAACTTCACGACTGCCTGCAACTGTTCACTCTCACATGGATTCACTACGGACAATTTGAGTCACCAAAATGAAAATAAATAATCTAATCCAGGGCAATTCAATATAAAGCCCAGGGGGCCAAATCAGGCCCTCCAAGCGATTTAATCTATCTTCCAAATATATATAAATAGATAAATAAATCTTGCTTACGGGTTATTTCTGAGTTAGCACTAGTTTAGACCTGGTTTGGTTTTGGTTAAATCCTTGTCTAATTCTGCTTTAGACCGGTTTTGATTCTGGATTAGTCCTGGTTCAGACCTGGTTGGTACTGGTCTAGTCCTTGTTTAATTCTGGTTCAGTACTGGATCGGCAATTTTGCAAAGCTAATGGTAAAACATTTTGTATATTATTTCTCACAAAAATCAAATCTATGAGTATTGTATTGTGTTTATTTAAACCGTGTTGGGAATATTTTGTGCAACCCAAAGTATTGTCACAGTAATGGCGTGTTCGGCCCAGAGGCCTTGGCCCTTCCAAAAATCCGTCCCTCTGGAAAATTGCGCTGATCTAATGGACTAAATGTCCCTGGGCAGAGCGTGCACACTCCACCACAGAGAAAACCTTCACAAGAATGGAACCCACTGTGTGTTTGACGTTACACCTTGAAGACCATTGTTGTCTGCAAAAAAACACACAAAGCAACACACAATGAAGTTCTTGGTTTCATAATAAAGTTTATTCTATATTACAAATAGTATTTTGTTCTTGACTGCAAAATAGGAATGCATTATATTTACATACACAGGTATACAATTAATTATAACAAAGTTAGAGAAGCTCGCCTTATATCCCCTTGGTATCACTTTATCTCTCCATAAGATACTCTTTCTCTGTCAAATATGGTAAAAGTCTTTCTAGAGTGGTTCTGTTACACCTGCTTTAACACTGAGCTAGGACGACTACAAAACGTTCGAAGGTGGAAACTTTATCTTTGCTCTTGGCACAACAAGCCGCCACGAGCAGACAACCTTTGTGCGGGCGAGTGACAGACGGGACACAACGCCGAGGCAGATTCACAACGGAGGGCAATGAAGGACTTTGTTACTTTGTGTTGTGTCTATGGTCAACACGTGACCACAACATGGGACAATTTGGTCATGTACAGACAATCATTTCCCCAACAGTGGGTTTAGCAGGGTTCTTTCACTGTAAAAACCAAGACCAAAAAAAACACTGCCGATCACTATTGAAATTCATATTTTACCTTATATCTGTGTGATAATTCAATTGTGTATTTACAACTTATAGCGGTTAAAGGGGCTGTACCTGATTTTTACCATTTTAAAAACCTCAAAAACAAAAATAGTTTGTTTTAAACTGTTTCCAAAGTTATTCCTTTTCCAGCATCCTAATTATTCACCGTGATGAGTTTCAATGCACTTTGCACAACTTTCTGAGGCCACTGCTAACAACAACTAGCATGTTAACAGCACACCAGTGTTTGCATGCATTCAAAACACCATAATTAGAAGCAGACGTTACATAGCGGCCTTATTTGGACCCTATGATCTGTTATCGCAATATAACTTATCATAAATGGGTACAGCCCCTTTAATTTGGTAATTTACAATAACAAAATGTATAATTCAAATAATAGATCTTGAAATAGGTGCAACCAAAGTTACCAGTACGAATAAATAAATAATAATAGCAATTAGATATTTATTTTGTTTGACTAGATATTTTTGAGTTCATAAATAACATTATTGAAATGTGTAACCCCAACCAATTTGAATAAAAAAGTGCAAAAGAGATTTACAGTTTGGTTTTACAGTGTAGACAATTTAGAAGTGCAGCATAAAACCCAATATTTTGAAAATCCCCTTTGTTTTCAATCAAGCCTTTGCATTGGTCCATTTTTACGCCTTGTGAATTTCCCCCACTGTGACAAAACAAAACAGACCAAACGGTGTCAAGCTGCAAATAACAAACATGAGCTGAATTTGAAGCAAGGCCAAAGAAAGAGTCCCTTGCCAAATTGTGTAAAAACAAGAGCGCTTCTTGTGTTTCAATGTGTTAACGACTTACAAGAATGAATTAGTGTGTGATGTCAACACAGGATGTAATAGCAGCATAGACACGCCCGAGCGGCATCTGTCTAACAAATCAAATGTACAGCAAAAAACAGTTCAAATGAATGGGATATCGACAATGGACTTCAAATGACAATTAGACACGACTATAGCTTTAAATGGCAGTAAGACCTCAGTAGTAGGAATAATAACGTATAAGTATTTCTAAGCAAGGCATTTCCATTTCCATCCAAGTAGGTTCACATGCAAAGGGTATATCATATCTTAAGCATCTAACACGTCACAAAAACTCATGGACAGCGGGGAGTCTGACTGCACAGCGGTTGTGCTGCGATAAAGGTTCCACCTCAAAACGGAAGATAAAGTTTCTCTTTACATGAACAACCCACCTTTTCCCTCGTCTGAAATCGTCTTTCAAGCAAAAGAAAGAGAAAAGAACACATCCACATCATCATTGCAAGGCTTAAATTTTCTTATTTTTCAACTTTTTTAATAAGTTTCTTAAATTGTTTACATTTTACATGCGCTTAAAAAGCCAATAAAAGGACCCAACGGTGGACCTAGGGCGGTCTTCACACATTCACATCACCACATGGGGCACGTTGTCAAGGCAAAAGAAAGAGCAGAGGTCAATAGGTACGGAGGGGGGGGCACTTGTTTCGCCGATAATAGGCTAGCATCTGTCCGCTCTGGCTAATATCTATAATCAAGTTGCTATCCTGTTGCGTTTCTTACTTCCTGGTCACAAAACATTCGACAGTTTTCCCATTTCTGACCGTGTTTGGAGAAGCCTGCCCCTGCCGCCACTGAAGACAACTACATAATACATACAAGAGCGCCCTCTTTGCGGGACACACTCAAAAAAGTTGGGCTTTTTGTCGTATGCAAAACTAGCTACCGTCTCCAACGTTTGTGCAAAACGGAAACGAAAAGAAAAGAAGGGGTTTTAGAGTCAGGAGCTGGACATGGGGGGGGGCGGGGGAGGAGGGCGCGCCGGCATTTTCTTGGCACGTTGAGGTCAGGAAAAGGTCGCTAAAATCCCACTCGTGTCGTTTTCCAACGAGTGGCGTCTTCTACATTGTCCGTTTTTGTTTCGTCCGTTCCTTAGTGGCACTTCACAAAGAACATTTTTGACCGAAATTTTTTCAAGCTCCTTTGGTTTTTGGCTGACTGACTTTAAAGTTCAAGTCTTTGCAACAGAACATCCCAGGAAAAGAAGTGCTACTCTTATACAATCAAGCCCCGTTTTGGTAGCAGTCAGCGTTTGTGTCGATCGTTTTTGTATTCTTTTTTTCCTTTATCGAAGCGGTTTGTCACCCAGTATTTTCCATCCATCGCTTAAGCTTGCGGTTGGTCTCTGGGTAGATCTCATTGCTGTGCGTTGTCATGTGTGCTTTGATTGGAAGTGGCAAGAGCCCGGAGACTGCTCATGTTTTTGTTTGTTTTTTTGTAAATTAGCAGCCGAAACTATCCGAAAAAAGTTGGTTGTGTGCTTTTTTGTCAGAGGTTCCAACATGTGTCAGAGCCTCCAGGGTTTTTTTTTTTTTTTTTTTGTAAGATCTTGAGCCACTTGCGCGAAAAGGGAAGCAGTAAAAGGAATATTTCTAATGTACATTGGTTGGGCGAGTTGTGCGAATTTTTCCTAGGGGCAAAAGAGGTTGGGATACTCTGGTTTTTGTCAGTCGCTTCAGTAGAGATGCACTAACCCTTTACCCCTTCCCCATCAGTTTCAGTCTTTAAATTCTCCAGCTACATTAAAGAAAACAAGAACATTCAAAGGTTTGCCTCCCGAAGTCACCCCAGATTCTGCAGATATGTATAATTCGCTTTTATAGGTACAGTGTAAACTTGGCAAACCATTGTTGCATTCATTTTTTCGAGGTGTTCATTTGGCTTGCAGTCATCGTTTTTGTTTCCTCTTATATCGATATAGAACTACAATAAACAGGACTCTAAAGATGTCTCGTTATCACTATTTCCTAAAAAGTTCTCAACAAAACGTACAGCCAACATAGTGGTTTGTAAAGAATTACCTATTGTAAATTCTTGAAGGCAACAAAAAAGGTATTTTCCACTTCTTTCCAGCAGGGGGCGGACCGCAGCGCGCCAATATGGCTGGCTTTTGGAGCAGTCGCCCCCCATTGAAGCTCTCCCTGTGGTGAAGCTGAGGTAATCTCCCACAATGCAATGCGGGAGAGGCCTTGCCGCCAGCTCCGGACCATCACATCTTCAGGTTTAACTAGTCTATGCAGCAGTGGATGAGGAACAGTTTTTTGTTTTTTTTTTATCGAGAGGAGGAAGCAAAAGTCGAAAAAAGGCGTTGAGGAAGAAGTGGCGTGATGAATAAGGTGGTGCAGGGGTCGTGGGAGGGACAGGTTCTTTTCGCTCAGGCACGGCTCGGTTTGTGGGCGGGGCTTTGGGGGTGGGCGGAGGGAGGGTTGTCGTTCCCAGAGCACCCTGGGAAATGCGGTCCTCAGCTCTCCAGGCTCATAAAGGCCACCACCTGCTCCAGTTTGAAGGCCAGCCGCTGTTTCCGGGCCGCGTCATCCTGCTCCAGCGCACACACGATCTGCGAAAGAGACAGAACAAAGGCGTTGTATAATGTCAGAACTCATCTTTTTTAATCAACATTGCCATAAACACTTTTTTGGATAGATAAACGAGAGTCGCCAGGATGTAAACTCAAAACAATGAAATGGTGAGTCTTTTTCCTTTCAAATCATGTGTGCAAGATGAACATATTCATTTATAACTGATCAAAATCAAAATCATTTGCTTTGGATCAATACAAATAGTTGACATAATATTTGCTAACACTATATAAGGCATATCTACAAAGTATGTATACATTTGTATTAATCATTCACTAGTTCATTGTCAAAAAACAACAACTAAACATGAACACATGCTTAATAATCATTTACTAATCATGAAAAAATAATGGCGCATCTACAAAGTATGAATACATGTTTATTAACTATGAACTCATTAAAAACAATAACCATATCATTAAAAGTCAATTCATATTAACTTATCAGGTGCCACTTTATCATAATCTTAATGAGCCTCAATAAAACATGAACGAAGACTTCCTTCCTAATGAGGTCATTTAGAATGATTCAAGCTTTTTTAAGGGTTATTAGGGTATTAGGGTATTCATGAACCATTAGTGCTTTATGAATGAAGTCTGTGTTCATGCTTTATTAGGGATTTTAACAGTGTTACGACAAACCCTAGAGGATTATTAAACATGTGTTAATGATTAGTATATGCTTGACGACGGTTAATAAACCCCTCATAAAAGCCCTGTATATACGCCGTAGCATGAGGTGTCACTCTGAACAAACGTGGGTGTTATTTTGATGAAAGAGTCCTAAGTGGAATGTTTGGTTCCGTGGCTCATGCTGCCTTCAGGGTCCTCACCTCCTCTGTGTATTTGCCCACGTAGGAGTAGATCTCACTGAGAGAGCTCATGCTGTTGAACTCGCTCATGTGCATCCGTGATTGTTCAGCCAGGTAGGCGTTCATGTCCTGGTCACTGATGGCAGGCATTTTATTGATGTCCGAGTAGTACCTGAACACACAAACGTACAGTTGAAGTCTTTTTCCTATCTTCACTGAGATACCATGTTTGGAAAAGTGTTATTCAAGTTTCTATACTTATTACAATACATGACTATTAGTTTGGGAAAAGCCCACTGTGTAAAAGCCCACCGTGTAAAAGCCCACTGTGTAAAAGCCCACTGTGTAAAAGCCCACTGTGTAAAAGCCCACTGTGTAAAAGCCCACTGTGGCCTGTGTTGCATCACATTTAACTATTCTAAAAAACAAAAAACAAAACAAAAGCCTAATTTGTCCCCCTTTTCCTTCTCATGACAACGTTCATATCGTTAATGGGTCCTAATGTCCGTCCGCACAAAGTTATTTGAGTTTATTTGAGTTTTTATAGGTCCGGTCATCTGCTCATGAACTAACAAACATCTGTCTTTTTTACGACCGGATTTGTCTACTTTCAAATGAGTAGACTGAGTCGAGAACGCATACATATTGGAAAACATGACTTATGAAATAAAACAGATTTAGAGCGTGTTATGTCTGTGATGTAAGTCCACAACTTAAAAGAAGATGTGGTCCTCACACATTACATAATGACACTGCACAGTGAAAAACATGACAGTAGAGAGTTCAAGATGCGCGTCTCTCTTTTTTTTATATATATATATAAAAAACAAACTTGTTCAGTTTGAAACTCCATCATCTACAGCACTATATTTTAGTTTATTTATTTATTTTTTAACTGCTAAATGATTATCCATAACCAAGGCTTCCAAAATAATGATTTAGATCCACAGGCTTATGCTCCAAGGATTTTGTTTTGTTATGATACAAGATAATACAATATTAATGGTGTTTCTGTCTGCATAAGAGTGATGCCGTTTGGAGGATTTGAGGATCAAAAGTGCAGTTATAACAGGCCTGTTCCAGCTGCCAACCAGTTCAAAAAAAAAAAATGAGCAGAGAGAAATAGAGCTGTGAATGATATTTGCCCTAAGTTCAGACTGCTGTGGGAGAGCAGGTGCTTGTGCTTTTGGCCTTCACACGGAGTTGACACGTTTTCCACAGGCCAGTTACACACACCACAGGCAGAGACAGGCGCACCGAGAAGAATAGTTCACTTCTTTCAGGATTTACTTAGTTTATAGTAGCAATCATTACAAAATAATGCTAAAGAAACGCATGATTGTTCTCTCGGTGTAATTTAGACTTGCAGGGAAAAGCTGGAGCTGCTCTGTTTTCATATAATCAGAGCAACAATCACACAAATCTGACAGTGTTCACACAATCAATGACCACAGATGAGATTTGGCTTTCTACTGTGGCTGCAAAAATCATGGCGACTTAGAAAACAATATATAAAGCTGTTGAGAACGCGTTCATAAACATATAGATTCTACATTTTGGAATGGAAAAAAAGCAAAACGTGATCCAAGCATGCGTTCCACAGGGTTGTGCACGTTCCCCCCTGATGTTTCTTCCACAGCACAGACTGAGGAGTAATGAGTGCCGCCTGCCTGAGCCTGAAGCTGTTCTCTGGTTCAGCCATGCGAGCAGCCTCCATATATCCCTATCCTGACGCCTTCTCCCCGTGATGGAGCAACCGACACATAAATACTCCCAACCGCTTCGTCGTGCCCATATTTTATTCACAACCTCTTTGCGTCGTCTGCTGACAAATACATTTAATAAAACTCTCATTTTAACAAATTACCGGTCTCTACTGCCTGCTACTTGTCAGATGATGTTTTTTTTGTTTTTCTTTTCACTCTCCAGCCTTTTGCACACGCATCGCCACACACATCTCTGTACTGTAGATCTGCCGCCCTGGGCCTTTCCATTCAGTCCCACTAGGATGTAATTGTGTTTTATGATCAGTACATTATTGGTACGCCTTTGAATTCACATAGACTCATTTTTATAGTGCATATTTTTTTTACGATTTTCTAATTTTGACTTGTACAAATGGTAGTCTTACTGTACAACCGATCAAGCAGCAGAACATTTGAAAATGACAGAAGTAGTGCAGAGTTCTACAACACTAGGGAGACGCTTTGGCACAGTTTACAACAAACACATTCCTCTGACTCTTTAAACATTACTTTTCTTATATTTTAGTTTGTCAAATAGGAGTTTTGGCCCAGTGCCCATGTCAGGATTTACTACCAGGAAGTAAAACCGTTAACATTAAATGAAATCTTTTTGTAAAATCTTGAATATAGCAATTTTTTATTTTTATATATTTTTGGGTGATATGAGTAGTCCAGCCAGTCCTAGGTGCTTTGAAGCAAGTCATTTCTTTCTTTTCTCTTCTGGACAAAACAACGTGTTGATCTCAGGGTAGGAGATATACAAGTACAGCACAAAGTACACCATACATAGAGAAAACAGCTCTGTCGATTTAAATAAAAATAGTAGCAAAATTGGTTTAGAGTTGGGAAGAACACGTTGATAATGTGTTTAGTTACTGAATACTGAATACCTGCATAGAAATGTATTTTGTAATGTATTCTGTTCTTCTTTATAACATTTATAATACTCAAGATAAAATGATGCATTGAGTTGCATTCCATTATCTTGTGACACACGCTCACTGTGACACACGTTTTCCCCAGTCACTCTAAATAAGTATTCAGAATACATATTGTTGGTTCATGTTTTCAGTTACTTCCTAAAACAGTTTGTATTGAATATTCCCAAAGACAAAAATCCAAGGCACTCTGATAGTTTAGAGACAATTAAAAAGCCTTCATTATAGCATGGCTATTGACATCAAATATGAACATATCTTTTTTACCCAAATAAACATGGCTGTTTTCTCTTGTAAACGTGCACACTTTTCTCCAGTTGAGCACTTGTGTTTGATCATATTTAAAAATATATGTTTGACTTGAGCTTCTGCCCACGTGCTGCACTCACCGCTCGACCCAGCTCTTGTAGCTGGGGATGTCCTTGGCGTACAGCAGCTTGTTGGAGGGCGAGTCTTTGCCCAGGCGGTGCTCTGAGGTGGAGCAAGAGTCCATGAAGGTCTGGGCCACCACAGACAGGCAGGCGTCCGTGATGCTGCTCTTGTGGATGTCAAACACGAACTGAGGGTTCTTGATCACATTCACCCAGAAACGCAGAGGTAGGCTGCAGACACAGGCAAAAGATTCAGTTTTTATATATTTTATATACAAATTGTTTTTGTCAAAACATCTAGCGGTGACAAATTCAGCAAAACGAAAAACACACTCACACTAGGGTTCTCAAAAACATAAAAACTCAGATACTAATCGATACTAAAACTAGTATCAAAACTCATTTGAACAAGTATCGATACTAAAAAAAACTTTATCAGAACTAGAATAAGACCGCATGGTAACATGAAGAAAGTATTATTATGTTGTGTTGTCTATTGTCTAAAATCAAAGCCTTATTTATTATCATTGTGGTATCAATATCCGTATCGAGTATCAAGCTCGTCTTTAGTGTTGAAAGTGAGTTAAACGTCATCCCGGTGAGAGTGTGAGAGTGCTGAGAGTGTGTCACTGAGATTCTGCTTGAAAAGTGGGTTTCAGTTTATACATCGCAGAATGTTGGACATGTTTGCATGAGAGGTTTTGTTTGTCAGATCTGTACAAAAGTGTGGCCACAGACAGCGTTATTTAAGGAGAGGTCACACAGGTCATTATTTGGTCCTATAATGAGCACATTTTAGTCCTGTTTTTCCCCCCTAATCCAGTCTATAGGTTTAACTTTGGGTTTGGTCTTGGTTTAGTCCTAATAATGTGCAAGCATGAAGGCATCCAAAGTCCCAAATGTCCCAAATATTGTGCCAGCTTTAAATTCACAAAGAAATATGACTAAATTCTGTTGACAGTTGTGCAGCAGTCGGTCTTCCAGGTGGTGGACATAACTCTGGTATTATGTTGCAGAAGAGGCTGTGGCGCCATCAGTGTCCCTCTCCCGCTGTTCCTTACACGCTCCATTTAATGCCTTCACTTCAATAATGCCTTTATCTCTTAAAGCAGGTGCTGGCTGCTTCGAATTTATTTTCCCCTTAGTGTCCACGACCTCATTTGTGCTTGTTGAGGATGATGAGAGAAAAAAAAATCAAAAAATCCAAGTTTGTGTGTTTGCGAAAAAAAAATGTCTTTAAGGGGTCAGGTGATATTTCGGAAATGTTTCTGACATCACTTTATCTTGAATATTCAAAGCTGATGTAGCAGAAACTAAAAAAGGACAGACCCTACAGTACAAGGGAGCTCACAATATCACAGGAAATGAGAAAGGGGAAAAAATATATCATTTAAAAACTGCCCATATCATCCGACTAAGCAGTTATCCCAACACAACCGCCCACAAAGCCCGTCGCACGTACAATCTCACAAAAGAGGATTTGGACTTAGCGGAAGGAAAAGTCCGCTTTATGATTTAAATATTAATCTGGGCAAAGAATCTAGCGCGATTAGGAGCGGGGATCAAAAGGATATTAACGCAGGCGCTGTGCTGCTGTGATGGGGGACGGTGTGCCCCAGTTGCCCTGTGTGCGAGTCTCGTCACAAAGGAAAGGCTCCCCACGACGCTGTGTTAAAGCACCGGGATAACAAGCACAATTAGCCATAAAAGTCTTGTATGAACTGGTTATTTTTGGTCACAGATTTGGGGTTTGATCAGCTGCTACATCAGGGTTATACTTACTGTGTTTTAGGGCTGCACAATGGTTTACAAAATGTTCGTAATATATCACTCTAACACAGGTTCTACTCACAGAGAGAGAGACAATACTGAGACAGATTTACCAGAAATACCATTATATTCAACATAATTGTTTAATTTTAGACAATACGCGCAGCTTAAAGGAGACATATTATGCTTTTTTTTTTAGGTATTTACTGTTATCTACGACATATGTGGAGCATGTTTGTTCATTGTAAACAGCAATATTGATCTAAAACAGCTTAGTAATAGAAACAGGTCCATTGACTTCCTGTTCAAAACTGTTAAGCCACGCCTCTTCATAGTGACATTCCACCGTAACAAGCAGCAGATTGTCATTTACGTGTTTTTAATGTTAAAAAGTGGCTAGATGAAATGTTTTAACCCTGCATGTTTGGCCCAGAGTCTGAATCTTTTAAATAATAATAACTAAGTACAGGGATGTGGGCGGGGATAGGGGGTAAGTGAAAACAGGACTTTTCTGAGCACCCGAGCCTCAGTTACAGGATGATAAAGGATCACTCAAACATACAGGAATCAATCAAAATACAAGTTAGAGAAAGTTGGTGGCGAGCGAACATTCTTTTAACATGATTAGTCAATTTTACATAATAATGTCTCCTTTAAAGGTGCATTATGTCACTTTTCTAGAGGAGGAGGATACTTTATTGGCATTACTAACAGTCTATATAGGGATGCTGTGGAATATTCCAGACAAAGTAATAACATTCCCACCACCCGAAAAGTTACATAGTGCCCCTTTTGAAAATATTGTTATATATATCACATTCTTTCAGGATTGCCTAAGCATGATTTTGATACTCTTCCTGTCACAAGCCACATACTGACATTAATATAGCAAATTTAGAAGAAATGTTGTGCTCATTTTTTAACACACAGCAACACGTCATAAAAATAATATAAGAAACTGCCACAATATAAAGCTGCAGTGATTTATTCAACAAAGAAAGTGCTTATCAAACCTATGCCTTTATCTAGCGGCCGCACTGCCACTGGCCACTGGACGGCGAAAGCAAACAACAAAGGAGACTCACAAGCACATTTCCAACCAAAGTAAGTCTCCCCGCTGTTCTTTAGTGGCTTGTCCACCTCTGGCGCAGTTTGACGTTCCTGCCACACTGAGCCAATAAGCCTTTGAATGTGCAGTTGTGCTCTGCAGTGTTGCCTTCAGCAGAAAGCATGATGAAGTTGCTTTTGTGGACATGGGGTCATTGCTGTTGTGATCCGGGGCAGAGCTTTGGAGACTCAGAGTCACAGGCTGTGGGTGACCACGATGACCTTTCACAAGCAGAAAACATTCTGACTGAACTCTGTAAAGGTGACCCGGACATTGGGCATTGTTCTCCTGATTGTGCAGAGATGGTTCTTCTATTATGTGAAAGTGGTGTGGACTAATTCATTTCTATTTTTCAGCTTTGACCATGCTGTGATGAGGTATCTTCTCCAGTAAAATACCTGAAGTTGTGCTTTGTTTCACCAATCCACGTCATGTTAAAGAACATACAAGATGCTGTAAACATGCAGGATTGTAGCCTTGGCAAAAAAAAAATTAAATGGACGTATGTAATACTTTCAAGTTTTTTTAATTAAGTGTATCTGTATTTATTTTAGCAGAAACCACTGCTCTATGGCACCTGCTTTCCCCCCGAATCCCACCCTGGACCTTCTCGCTGCGTCAAGAGCGATAGCACATTTGCCTGTACATTTGGTGAATACACTTCTCAGTAATGTCTCCAGTAAGTAAAAGCGAGGACTTTTCCGAGTATAATTAAATGTGTGCAGTTTGACTATTTACAAACAAATTGAGAAAGCAAAGAATGGAGCGCGGACGAGTGGAGGCATTGCCATGATGCGGCTAATCCAACAGATACCATCTGGAGCTGCAGTTGGAGCCAGTCAGTCTGAGGCACAGACACAGGCGCACACACAGCTCTGTCACCGAGACTACAAACTCACTCTGACAGGCCTTCAAGTGCACATCTGTGAGTGGACGTCGCAGTAGTGGAGGTGAAAACAGCTTTGAAAGGCTCTACATAACACCATAAATGATCTTTTAAACTAAAGATTCTGTTTGGTTTTTTCACATAATGAGAGCAGACTGATTGATTGGGGAGGCTTACTTGAGAGGGCGGGGTTTGTGGAAGAAAGAAAATACAGCATTATGGGAAACACGGCACATATGGACAACTCCGGGGACGTTTTGACTCGAAAGGACAAATCATCCCTTCACCAGCTCAAGAGTGGATCATTGTAATGTATTTTATCTCGGTTTCTCCCAGGACTAGAACAAGCTGCCCCCCAATATGCACTACATCCCAGACTTTGGCATTTTCACCGCTTTATTCAGAGCGGCTTGAAACACAGAAATGTGCTGAAACTCACCTGGAAATGTATTTTTGGGATTAAAGTATCACATAAAAGTGCAGATCATATTATACTCTTTGTTTTAAAGATTGCACAGCATGTTTGTAATATCTAGAAAACAACAATTGTGATATTATCTATGTTTTGAAATATCTCCCACCTCTAATTGTGTTATTGGTCATATGCTTTTATATCGCCTTGATTTTTATAGGAAAGGAAGGCACAAATAAAGGTTGCTTTATTGATTGATGGATTGATTGATTTCATGCATTATTCTGCCTTTTTAAACTTCTTTCTTTGGCCGTTTCTGTAGCTTAACTTCAAATAAACGTAACTTCGAAAACTGCATCTACATCAAGACATGGTTAAAAGCTCACCAAA
The DNA here is from genome assembly GCA_015082035.1 of Chaenogobius annularis. Lineage (NCBI taxonomy): Eukaryota > Metazoa > Chordata > Actinopteri > Gobiiformes > Gobiidae > Chaenogobius > Chaenogobius annularis. The sequence goes on along the minus strand of BJKM01000091.1, from coordinate 1,454,923 downwards.
AATTCAGTTTAGAATAATCAGGCTATTTCAAGCCAACTTTTCATATTGTATTCTAGGCCTTTAACAATAAGGACACAGGAAGTTATATATATATATTTTGTAGCATCCGGCCACATCCGCACCAGGGGAGTGCAGGTGTGGCTGTGCAGGACGAGGGCTCTGCGTTGGGGGTAAGCGTGGCTCGTGTGTGATGGGGAGAAGTTAATGGTGTGTGAGATGACGATGGGCCTGGTGGGTTTAATGGGACAGGGGCGCACCAGGGGAAGCACAGGGCATTTTTACTCCGTAGTGCTGGGCCAAATGAGGGCTTTTGTTCCCTCCCAAATTGCAGTCTTTTGAGGCGATTAGAGGTTATGGATAAGCGCACGCCGGGGAGAGGAAAAGAACGACTATGCACATGTACAACAGGAGTAACTGCAGCGGCTGGCGTTTAAACTGTTTAGTCTGAACCAGCTTTTTCAGAGGGTTTAGAAATGACCTTTAAAGTCAGTTCTACTAAGAGCATTTCGATTAAACACAATGTATGACCAGTCCAAGCTTAACTCGCACTGCTAATGACAATTATGAGTTGTGAGCTACTGTGTTCTAGTTATTTCAATTAAGCTTATAAGTCTAATTTGGTGTAGGAGGAGATTGGACATTTTGTAAAAGCCTATATGTTCAGAGCAAACTGACCAAAAAACAAACAAAAAAAGCAATGAAAAGAAATGCCTGTAGTGTCTCACCTTAAGTCTGAATTGAAATACAAATAAAGTATTTAAGCAGCACGTCAAAAGAAATAATAATTGTTTTCTTGTTTTTGGAAAAATCCCACTGAAATCCCTCTGAAAAATGTCAAATGTACACCAGATTAATGTTCTGCAGTGTGACTGATTATACATTCAAATATCCTCTAGGATGGGAAAGTAACATTTTTATTAAACTAACGCTATAGACATATTATGTCATGTTTTCTTGTTTTTTTTAAATAAAATTGTTTGGGAACGTGCTGGTGTGACAGGTGATGTCCCTCCACGTGTTCAAATATCTCAAATTAAAAGAGTTCCACACAAAAGAATGTAACGCTTGAGAAAAGCCATTGTATTTTTGTATTTTGCTGCAAAGGTGCGTCACGCCACAGGACAGAAAAGGTTCTGCACCCTCAAACGTCCAGTGCGCAGATCCCATTGTTCATGATTGATTCTGCCTCCATCTCCTCTGTCATTTTGGGTCATGGGATTTGTGATGCGTGCTGGGATGTTTTCCGAGGTCAAAGGTTAATGAGGTAATAAGTGTGTGCTTAACTCTTTTGGGTTCACCTCGCCGCTATCACCTTTAATTAGTCTGTTCCCATATCCTGGCTCCCGCGGCTTCTTTAACCCATACAAACCACTGAATCCGAGCTCTCCAGGTGACTCAATTAATTATCAGATAGAACTTAGTAGTGCACGTTTCTCACTATGGAGGGTTTTTTTTTGGCCTAGTTATCTGTGATTAATAGATAGGAAGCCTCGGCAGCCAATTGGATTAGCCCCTTGTGGTTGGGTTTAATGAAGATTACACGCCCCTGCGGTTAATGGATATTAGAGAGGGAATAGGCCCGTGGTGAGGCTTGGCACTGAATCAAGGTGATGCCAGAGTCGTGCCATGAAAGGTCCTATTGTGCAGATGATCACGTCTGCTGTCCTGTATGGGGCAGTGTGGATCCGGGAGGTGTGCACGCTTGGTATGTTTTAGTATAGTCAATGACAGAGTTGAGAAAGCAAATCTGTCATTGACACTGTCACTTTATAAATAATATTAGGTCATTATAATTGATGGCAAAAATAATTCTGGTTTTGGTAATAATAATAATAATAATAATAATTGGCATTAGAATTTGGTTCACATTTGGTTCTTCTGGTTGTCCTGACATGACCCTTTTCTATGTCATCAAAATGGAGGCAACATGAAGTAGACTTTAACACATTTTCAATTATTAAATGAGATCAGATATAAAAGCTCATGATTTAAGTCTTTATAACAAAAATAAAGCAACAATTTGGATTTTCTTGTCTATCACAAAAGATAGGGAAAAAATACTATTGTAGTTGAGCTTCACAAAAGTATTTGTCCAGCAAACAAAAAAAAGAAGAATTGAATTTGCCTTCACCATAAAGTTAACATAATCTCCTATGAATAAACAAATATTTAAAAAATAGCAAAATATTTAAACCAGGCTGATATCACTCGCATGTGTCTGAGTGGTTTTCATTTGGCAAACCTGGATTTTTTACAGTTTGTAATATTCTGTGGTTAATCCCAGATTTTGCATTATGTTCCACTTCACTTTAGCCTCCATTTTGGAATTTTTAACGCAATTACTTAGAAACATTTTAAAGCGTCTATCGTTTGTACCACCATCACCCAGGACCTCAAGTGGGCCCTCCATCAGCTCCCTCATCAAGAAGCCCCAGCAGAGGATGTACTTTCTGCGGCAGCTGAGGAAAGCCAAGCTGCCAGTGCAGATGATGGTGCAGTTCTACACGGCCATCATTGAGTCATCCTCACCTCCTCCATCACCGTGTGGTACGCTGGAGCCACAGCCAGGGACAAACAGAGACTTCAGCGCATTGTGCGTTCTGCTGAGAGGGTGATCGGCTGCAGACTTCCATCTCTGCAGGACCTGTACATCTCCAGGGCTCTGGACCAGCAGATCGGATCACAGCTGACCCTTCTCACCCTGGACATGGACTATTTGAACCACTCCCCTCAGGCAGGAGGCTACGGTCCATTCGGACCAGAACCTCCCGCCACAAGAATAGTTTCTTTCCCTCTGCCGTTGGACTCATGAACACTTCAAAACACCTGTCACTTTAACTGCAAATATTTCAACCACTCACTGCACTGTCACTTTCTGCACTCAAACTGTAAATCTAACTGTAACTCTTGTGTACATAGAAATCGCTATTTTTATTTTTATTGTATAGTAATTTTAAATTGTTTCTTAATGCATGCCCTTTTTTGATTGAATATATGTGTTTTTATTATTGCTCAGTGTTTTATGTTGCACCTTAATGCCGAGACAAGTTCCTAGTTTTTGAATTTTGTTCATTGACAATGGCAATAACTCTTTCTGATTCTGATTCTGATTCTGAATTAAGCTGCTCACAAAAGCTCATCCACCCAGTTGATTGCAAGGTTAAGGTTTCTTAAGGTGTATGTTACTATCCCAAAGGGAAATTTGAAGTTTGAAGCAGTGAATCCATTTCTCCGGACCTTCTTGCTGTGATGCTAAAATGCGCGTATGAGCAGTTGTAATAGATATGTAGATGTAGTGGGTGTTTTGTCTAGTGTGTCTCACCAGATTGCTCTTCCATGTGTGCCGGACGTGAGGATCGTGGATGCTGTGCTTGTCCGCCTGCTCGTCCAAGGAAGTCGAACATGTACTTGATAGCCAGGGGCAGGGCGCTGCCTCGGTGAGCTGTGCTGAAGATGGTCTCGAACAGGTCGTCCACAAACGTTCTGTAACCGTGCCGCTGGAAAGTAGAGGAAAGGGGAGGTTAGCTCATCTGGAATCCAGCCTTCACGCCCCACATGCATCAGTTGCCAACAGCTCATCATAGTTCTATGGTTTGAACCACTTTTGATTGATACTCACCACTGCAAACCAGGAATTTCACCTCAAAAACTGCAGTATTTGGAGAAGCTTCGACACAATTTTCGGACAATTCAATCACATCAATTTATAGTGCAAAACTCGCAAATGCAAAAGATATCTCCTTGGGTTTAGTGCTCTGTTTTTGATTCAGTCCTTTTCCCCCTTTTTTAGGATTCCATAGATTTGTCATTTCATCTACATCAGACGATAGGTAAAAGATGATGTAATTTCCTTGACATGAAGTGTCACACGATGGTTGGTGTGACGTGCCTAAACAGTTGTCCTTCCTCGGTGTAGTCAGCCTGTTAGGTCAGGTTGAGCACAAAATCCTGCAAACCATCGTGGGACGCTTCTGGCAAAAATGGAATCTGTCGTCAAAATATGTCACGTTCATACACATCATCTCTTACCTATTGTCTGATATAGATGAAACCACAAAACTATTCTAATAAGGGGATAAGATGAATATTCTTAATCTACATAAGATGCCATGTTTGGACCAAAACATTTTTCTGATTGGTTAATCTGCCTGCCAATCATGCACAGCAGAAATTGTAGACACAGCCTTTGCAAAGGATTGTAAAAGTGGGGAGAGCCCATTTTCGAGCCATCACAGTTTGGTACTCCTCCAACTCCTTCAAATCATTTGGCTTTCCATTTTTCCCTTCATAACTGACACGTCAGTGTTGATAAAAAAACATTCACTTGAGTAATAACTTAATATACCTAAACTAACTATGTATATAAGTTGTGTGAATATAATGTTAGACGCCGGCTGTGGTTTACTATTATAGCATGGCCACACAATCTGATGCCTTCACAGAGGATGAGCCAGGGCCTGCATTTTGTCGCAGAGTTCTTCTATCTCACAGACCTGACCCCTAAATCTGTTTGCGGCTTTGATGGAAGAAACGCTTATTTCACAGCTGACTTTTAATAATATCTGCGAACAGGAGGCGCATCTCCTAAGCTTCTTTGTGCAGCCGGATTAGCTCCTGCACTGCACCATTGACCCTAATTTGATTTAATGTTGGCGACTTTTAAGGAGCAGAAGGAGGAGAGAGAGACAGGAGACAGAGTTTAATCCTCTTGTACAGAAAGGGTTGATGAGATAAACAGGAGTTGCATTGGGTTGGAAATGAAACGACAAGGGTTTTCTATCAGAGAACAGGCCATTGAGTGTGGCAGATGAGGTGTGTACAGGCACGAGCAAGTCCAAATCCAATTTGAGTCAGAGCGGGTCACCAAATCACCGAGAGGAGAATCCTGTTAGCGTGACAATCACAGCTATAATTCTAATACGACCCCCATTTGTGACACTTTATCACTCTTTCTGTAATGACGGTAATGCATATATACTGCAACATCACGTCTCCAGAGGTTTGCATCGAAGGAAGGATGACCTAAACATTAGATTTATTATAGCTATATTTTATGCAGGAATCAAAAGTTCTCAAAGTTTACACTACTGAATTTGATGCCAATATTATTATAATGTTGACTGAGGTCTAAAATGTTCCTGATAATGTCACAGTGGCAGCTCTACAGCTTCCCCAGAGACTACTACAGACTTTCCAGTACACTACGGTGCTTGCATTTGATTAATATTTATTATTCAATTTGTATTTAATTTGTGTATTTATTCTATTCTCATCTATATTTTTTATTTTTATTTATTTTTATGCCTATTATCTAATACTGTTTTCACGGTCTAGTTTTTATGTTTTTACTTTAAATTTAAGTTTTATTTTTATTTTTACTCATTCTTTTATCCATGTTATGAGTTCCATTGTTTCTTCTGAGGAGCCCTCTGCACCAGGAGCCATGGTTGGATGTGGCTGCTGGGGCCTGTCTCGTGGGGCCCTGTGCTCCACTGATGGTGCTTCCTCAGCTGGTTTACTCAGCCTCATGTGTTTTAGTGGGCGTGTGTGCGTGTGCTTGTGTGTAGGTGTGTGTGGGTGTGTGTCTCTATGTGTCTGTGATGTTGCACATGGCGTGTTACATTTTTGAATGAAAAGCACTTTATAAATAATATTAGATTGATTGATTGACTGTTAAACATAAGCTGTGTAGCTAAAGCTGGCACAAAAATGTTCATTAAAGTGGTAAAAGCCTTTGGGCACAACAAAAGTTTAAAGGCGTTTAAACATGCTCTTGAATACCTTTACTTTGGCATTTCATGTTTTAGTTGAATGGACATAATGTATCTACTGAAAGCACATATTAAATAACGTCTGCTTTCAGAAGAGTAGCTGTGAGGCTCAACAGAATTTGTGTTATGGTAAAATTAAATAAAAGCTAGCTTGCCCTTGGAACTAAACCTTTTTATGAGGCTCAGAGGGACTTACTAAACAGGACTCATTAAACAAGTGTGAATGAAGCTAAATACAACTCCAGGTATGCTTTAGATGTGGGAGCGATGTTGTAACATGATTAAAAGCTGCAAAAAGTCAATTTTGCATTTTATGTGTTTTTCAATGTGCCCTGTCCCTGTTCAAATAAATAATTACAAATGTTCAGGTAATATCGCTAGGTGACAGCATAACTTGCATATCTTTGTTTACTTTACAGCCATTCGCTTTGATGCTACCCTCCTTTTAAAGGCCTTGCTCTTGTTTAGACCCAAAACAAACTGGTACTCTGTATATGCGACTACTCAGACATCAAGTATCAGTGTCAAATAATACTTAAAATTGTACTGTATCTAAATAACCATTTTAATAACACACACAAAACAAAAGATGTGTCTTTACAGCGTTGCTAATTCCACATCTGTGTGCCTCCAAGAGTAAACACCATCGTCCTTATTCCTTTTCAAAATTTTTCCCAATATGATTTTGTCTGTCCGTGAAAACTGGGGATCAGTGCTGTCATCTCCATGGGTATAACTTGTCCCCTGCTGTAGACGCCACTCCCCGTGCTGCTCTACCCTGTCATTACGGCGCTCTCTAAACACGACGTGTCATCGAGGGCTATTTCAAGCTGTCTGCTGCCAAAAAGGAGAGCAAACAATCCCTCCACGATGACTCCAAATGGGGAAGGACGCACAGAGAGGCCACCGCAATCATCTGTGGCTAGACATGGACATGAGCGTGAATGCAAAAGGTTTTGGAGAGAGTATTGGAAATGTATATCTGGATGTGCAATTACAGTACAGGAGAATTCAATCATGCCAAGACTTTTGCACGGTAAGTGAAACACATCCAAAGAGGACGAATAAACTCGCGGAATCTTTGTTGTATTCATGTTGTATTCCTGTTAAATCTGTGGCTGCAAATTAGCTCATCACTATCATGTTTTATGGGCCTGCGCTATAATTCATAAATAATGGACTGAGAATAATGAGGCACTGCAAACGGTCTTTGTTTGATATTCCATTTGACTTTAAAACCACAGTATCTATCTGGGACATAAAACTCAACAATGGAGAGGATAGATGGATACCTGTGGAATGTACTTTTGGCTGCAGCAGAAAAAAAAAGCCATAACACTAAAATGTATGACAGGAACAGAGCCTGGGTGGAGGAATGGACTGAAATAACTTTTATAAAATGTAAAAACTCAAACACGGACACATTTACCAGGCGGATACTCCGGGACATATGCCTGATTGACCTTTTTGTTTGTTTTTCGGGCAACTCTATTTTCTGTGTCTTTTCACTCACTGGTCTTGTGCTGTTTGTTCAGTTGGTTCTGTTTGACACTCAAGTAAAATAACAAAAAGGTGTTTTCAGATGTTACTCACAAAAATCTACTTTACATCTTGGGGTACCTCGAGATTTTTAATGATATTCATTGTATAATAATTGAAATCATCGGCTTGCCGTCGGTCAATCAGAATGATTTTTACAGCCAAAAACAGTTTCTGCCTTTAGTTATCTTTATGATAAGTGAAAAGTGTTTTTTCTATTTTTCCGAAAATCTTGTAAAATGACTTTGGCTTTTATGCTCTGGTAAAGAGATACTGGATTTATTGCACATACTAACTCACATGATATCACATTTTCAATTTTTAAAGAATATTACTTACAAAATCATTCTAAATAATATATTAACTTATTGGTTTAATACTGTTCCTACTCCATATGAACGGTTCTTCATCGGCCTCGAAGAACTGGTTCTCCTCCTGAGTGGGTCGTGCTCCACCGTCTGTCTGCAAATTGAGGCGCGTCCGCCTGTCCGTCCGAGGGAGTCGGATCTCTTCTTCACTGTGGAACTTCTACAGGTTTCTACTTCCTAAAGAGGTTTGGTAGTTTTTCCTGGCCGAGAACGAGGGTCTAAGGACAGGGGAGCTTGGGACATCTGTCTAAGGACACAGGACGCTGGGACATTTCCAAGTCCCTATGAACATTGTTTATTTAGTTTTTTTCCACTGTAGCCCCTCGAGGCGTTACAAAAATAAATTGAATTGAATTGAGTCTGTCTTCAAATACACAATAATAGTGCTTGCAGCCTGATATCACTATTCCGTATGGTCGGGTATCATTATTTGTACCTGTGCAGGGTAAACTTCGCTGCTTCCCATGCCTGTTCCTGCCCCTTATCCATCCAGAGTGACACTGATTGAACTAATATGTCTGACGTCAGGTCCGTTGCCATGGGAGTCATATTTATTGGTAAAGTAAAAAAACAAGCACAGACAATTACGCTGCCTGACTGCCCAATCATTTCTCAGCGAGAGAAATGGGCCGGCCACGATCAACTGGTTATTTCACAAAAACAATCCGTCTGGAAGGCTGAAGTGCCGTCTCAACGCGATAATAGCAGGAGAGGTGACGTGTGCGAGCGTGCAAATGTGAGGAGAAAGCGATACACTAGTTAGCATGACGGCTATTAGTCATTGATATTTCTTACGAGGCACTATGTAACTGTTGAGGGTATAGGCCAGATCTGTGCAAGTATGCAAGTTTTTCCAGGCAATAAAACAACATGTAAGGAAATAAATGTAAGATAGCAAAGTTTGGAGCGTTCCAGGAAAGACAGTGACATCTCCATTGGAAACACGCATCTAACCACCGGAAAAGTTACACAGTGCACATATAAGTAAGGATTTTTAACCAGTTTTTTTTTAACCAAGTACAAATGTAGTTTTCAGTCCTTTTGGTGTTTATTCAGACCGTAAACCATCACGTCTGAACGAACATTGCGACCATTTTAAGACTTCATTAAGTACTTCGCCAGGTTGAGCAGTGTAGTACTAGTAACCACGGCTGTCCTGGAGACCAAGGTATGGCCCATGACCACACCGAACACTTTTTAGACACACACTAGTGCTGGACAAAGTACAGGCCAGTTTGCGCTGTGATCCTGATGTTTCTGATGATCCTACAACAGATTCCAATCTCTCTTTGCGTTGTTATACTTCATAAACAACTGTCAGAGATGGAAAAGAAGGACAAACTCTCAAATCGCAAGCGTTTTGTGATACTATTTTTCTCAATATTTTAATAAAAAACAGACTTGGTAGAGCGGTCCAGAACCACATTCTGAATGGGTGAAGGGTTCCTTGATGTAAAGAGTGCCTTGAAGGTAGAAAAGTGCTGTATAAATGTGACCATTGTCTTTCTGTGACGTAGTGAGGGCAAATAGAGCCATTTCCCTACAAACATATCAAAGACAAATAAGAAAAGAAAGAAGAATCCTTCATTTCTACATCAGTGGACTCCTAAAACAATATTTTTCTTTTCTATATTTGGGTCTAAAGTGTCATGCCCAAGATCACAAAGGCACATTTGATCACTGTAGTGTTCAGTAGATTTTATGCCAGATGCCCTTCCATGCGTCATGAGAGAAAACCTTTGTCTGGCTTTTGTTGGTTGTGTTTTTTGCATGAATAGCGTTACCGTTTCTCAACCTAAAATATGTGAGAAAACCAATCTAAAATATGTCAATCTTTCACCCAAATATAAATACAATAAAAAGTAAATAAATACATTGCATCCATCAATGGACTAGCATCTCTCCAGCTGCCTGGGATAAGTAAAAGGTAAATGAGCTAAAACAGAACTAGACTGAGAGACATTTTCTTTCAGTTTTTGAATTTTTTCTTCATCCCAAATATAATATAAGGATTCCGATGAAAAAAAAAAACGTTACAAAAGCCAGACTAAAAAAAGGTAAACGGACAAAATTATATATAAATTAATGTCTATGTGAACATGCAAATTGCAGTCGGCCCTCTGCCTCTCTTTACGTCTGTGTCTGTTGGAAATAAACGTCTTCATGAAAGAGTAGCGGCGCCAGGACCTTCACAAGTGCCCTGCCAATTTGCATTCAGCTGCTGGATCAAAGTCGCATTTCCCTCCAAACCAAATTAAATTTTTCTCCTTTTCGCTCGGAGCCAGTACTCACAAAGACCATTTTATAGCTATTTTGTCGAAGCGCAAAAGAATCCCCTTAAATTCCTCTCCACTTTTTTATGTTTTTGCATATATTTGTTGCAGCTACAAACGATCAAAGGTAACGAACAGAAAAGTTTCTAAGAGAGATGAATTCTGGCAGTACAAACATGGTCAAACTCAAGTGGCGCTGAGCCATTTAAAAAAGCGGTGACCATTTGACCTCTCACTGCGGATGAATTTGGAAAAAATAAATGAAATATTATTTGGGCTTAGGAAAAAAAATGATTTACTGAGGATTGGGTTAAAAATGGGTAATGTTTTGTATCAGCGGTAACTCACTCAGAGCAAACAATGGACTCACTAACTTAAAGGTTGGTGTCCTTGGGCAAGACACTGCAAACCATCCAACTATCTCATTATGTTGTATTTAATATTGACTAGAAACCCCTTACAATCATATATATTCATTGATCTTCCACTGCATAAAAGGCCATCATGATCATAGGGGATGAAAATGAATCATTAAAAGACAAATATTCTGCTTTATTTCAGAAGATGAGATCAGAAAAGATGAGATCAGAAATATCTGATTGTATTGTTAGTGCCAGGCATTCCCTCATCAGTGGCAGCAAAGAGGATTAACAAACAAAACTAGCTCCTGAATGTTGTTCTTTCATATAATAAAGTCAAATCGGCTTTGCCCTAGCACAGACACTGTATAATGTAAAAGCAGCTCTTAGGGTGAGAATGAGACCGCAGTGTGCTGAATGCATCTAATCATTCGCGTTCTATTCTCGGAAAAGCAGGACGTGCTGTTAACATGCTAATTGTTGGGGTTTACTGTGACTCAGGGCACTGAAAGTTGCGAGAAGTGCTTAAGAACTCATCCCGGTGGAGCATGTGGACTGCTGCAAACAGTTTAAAATGAGTTCATTCTGTTTTTCACAATGTAAAGACAGTCAAAATCAGGTAATGCGCCTTCATGCAGTTGTAATGAACCCGATTTGACACTAGGAATGCTCAGAGTGACTCAAAAACAGCACAGGAGACCTCATGATTTCTACCAATGATGTCACAAATCTGGAGGCTCAAGTAAACAGGATTAATTAAGACAAACTCCAGGTATGTTTTTGATGACGGAACATCAAAGTATCAATTGGTATTTTCAAATTCCGTGGCCACAGATGATAGTTACGATCAGTACTTCAAATACACAAAAGAATGAACGTTTAATCCAGCATGTATACCTTAGTAGCCAGCAGCCGTGTCAGGTAGATTTCGGACACCATCTTGCTGCCGCGGTCGCCCTCCTTCTGGTCTCCGTGCTCGTGGTTCTTCACCAGGTGCCACACTTTGACCCCACTCTCCAGGTCAGGCGTGATCATGGGCGTGCGTGACCGTAGGCTGTCCGGGCTCCCCGTGTATTTGATCATATTCTCTGCAAGCAACAATTCAATAAAAGAATTCAATCTCTTGTTCTGCAACCCAACATCACAACAGTATTTGCTTCACAGTAGGAATTGGACGATTATGACACTTTTTAAGGTCATATAATTGCGATTAACAATAATATCATGAAATTAAAAACTTGTACTTTGTTATAAGTGAAAACAACAATCTAGAAGACAACATTGTGGGCAAGTAGCTTTTATCCACACAGTCTGGTGATAAACTGGCAATTATCTCTGATGGCGATGATCGTGATTATACAAAATATCCCCTCTTTTTATCGCGATAAACGATATATTATTGCCCCTTCCCTACTTCACAGGGGTTCACAAAAATGCTAAATACATTAAAGCATAAGTTGAGAATGATTGTAATAATAGCAAATAAATCAATGCGTGTTCATTACTTCATCTTAATTTCAAACGGCTCACAGAAAGGAAACAATCACCAATCTATGAGCAGTTTAGTGCGTATGGGGGAAGTCCACTGAGAAGCTAACACAACCCCCATACAAACGTACAATAGTGTGTTTCCTTCTCGCTGTGAGGACTGACCACTTTGCCGCCGTTCAATAGAGAAAACTATATATTTGTTATTAGTGGTCATGCCTTGGCAGAGTGGATATGAAACTTTCAGAGAGTGGACGGTGCATTGTTAATTTTTCATGTTTTCTTTGGCCAGGGGAGAAGGCAGGGGCATCAGCGCTGACACAAAATCGAACAGGTGTCGGCACATATGAAATATGCATGGCCCACCCAATGGTCAGAGTGGCAATGACATTTGAAAACACACGGCTCAATGAATGTTTACCCAGTGTGAGTAAAATTGATCAGAGGATGTGGTTTGTGGAGACGAGTCGAGAAAAAAGATTTGACAGAAATGAATCTGAGCCGAGGCAGGCACAGCTGGAGACTGCACACTGCACATATCGGGTTTAGTCTTATCAAATACAGCCCAACATCACACAATTAGATAAGTTCTCCTGCAGTTGGCTCAGGGATCTGGTTTCTGAACCTGGCAAACGTGGGATTGATATAACAGAGCTAATAAGGTTAGCCTTGTGATATCAATTGGGAATGAGCTATGTGGAAAAGGCTATGTGCTGGCCAATCACAGCGAAACAACAGCAACACGCTAACTAACTGTTGTAGCATTATTTAGTGACCAAATGTTTGCTGATTTTGGTTATATATCTTCTTTACAATACGTTTTGTTTTGTGCTTTCTGTAACTTTTCTGTTCCACAGTAACATTGACTTTATCTCACGTTTATCAAATTAGCTGTGTTTTTATAGCTAAAATAAGACCTTGTCAACTGCTTGTCTCCATGGAGATAGTTTGTAATTCCAGTTGTGCCCATAGACATTTAATTAGTAGACATGCGGCATATGATGCTCATGCCATCAATCACTTAGCAACTCTGCTAGTCCAGTAAGAACTGAGGGACTTGGGAGCCGGTCCTCCATGGTTTCCTTTAGCCTGTCATTACCTGATGGAGGGAAGAACACCAGTCTGATTTGGCACAACTACTGCTCAGATGAATGAAAATGTCACTATTCCATTGAGTTTAATCTTAGAAAGAGAAACACAAATAATAATTTTAGCTCATCATCATCAAACTTAGCTGTTTTACATCTTAAGTCAGACTTTACTCAGCTCTGCTCTGTTTTCTAACGTTTCTCAACAGATCAAATGCTAAATTTGTATAAAATCAAAGGGACTTTGAGCAAGTATTTATCAGGAACACAGTTTATATTCCAAGAGTAAATTCAATAGGACAACGCTCCAAAGTCAGATTTGTCCCAAGTCTGGTTACTATAGCAACTTCAGCACTCCATAATGACATAACGTTAGCATTAGCCCGCAAAAAACACATGATATGCCACACAGCAATATAGAGTTTGGGCTGGTACCAACCCATCGCCCATATTTAGATTACAGCTGTATCATGTGGTTCGATAGTTGTGTCACATGGTAATTTTAGACTTTATTGGTAAATCACTGCTTTAAGTGTCTTGCCTTAATTGCCTTGACCGCACGACGCAGGGCCAAAGCCTCGTTAAACGTCACTGTTGAGTGTGGTTTACTTTAGATAGTGACAATTCGCATTTAAAACTAGCATCCAAGCTAAAGGCAAACTAACTTTAAGTGTAGATGTCTGACATTGTGGGCTTCTGGTAAGAATCTAGTGAAACTAAACATACTCTTTTACATGTTACTGGTGAGGAGAGCAGATAAATATGATGAAAAATTCACCATTTATTTGAATGCAGGTCAACCTTGAAAAAGAGGTCTTGATCTCAATGGGTTCTTACCTGGTTAAATTAAGGTTAATAGATGAATAAATAAGTACAAAATGTAAAGGAACGTTCGATTTGACGTAACTCCGGTCAGTAGTGAATGTCTACTGTTAGTACCATATTGTGGAATTTTCCAAATAGAGTAATAACATGTCCATGGAGACAAAAGAAAAGTTACATAGTGCACCTTTAACAATAGTGCTACACTTATTTATTTTATTCTTTTGACAGGAAAATGACACACTAAATATCTTGCACAGACCAGCGATAGCTACAAGTTCATCATCATCATTAGCCCCTGGACAGAGGCAAAGGGACAACAATATCAAACAATTTACTGAATGAGAACAATATTCATGTCAACTAAAAACTAGACTAAACTAAAATCTCTAAATTGAATCAACTCGGATATGTTAACAATTCAGATTTCACACATAGTCTAACATCTAGTCATTTGAATCTGGATGCTATTGTGGTTTTAGAGTTTGAATGCAAAATGATCTGACTGCAGGTCTGTGTTTTGTCTTGATCATTTATTGAAGAAACCAGGAAAAGCCCTGTTGAATTAAGACTGGGACGCGTCTGGATCCATACAAGGTGTAGCGTTTCACTATGTTTTTCTGCTTGTGGTTCAGACATCAAACAGCAACGCGGTTTCCCCTTTCCCTCCTGACTCAACACGCCGCATTGTGCCGTCTGATGAGCTCTACTTTGTCTCCTGCTGGATCAGGTTCAGCTCTGCTCCATTCTTCCCCCGCCTGCCATTGTGCACTGTACGAGTTCAAAGTCCAGGTCTCAAGTAGCAGATACTTCCATTTTCAAGTCAAATCCCTGACAAGGCTCATATTTGAACTTGAATGTTCCGCGGTACGCCATTAAAGTTATTGATCTTGCATTTCTTCAGAATAGCTGTTTTATTGCTCAAATACCTGGGAAACATGTATTTCTTTACTGTGAATGGGCTGCCTCTCCATAGAGCAGACTGTAACTAGTACTACAAAGATGTATACACCTTTAAGTAAATTAATGTGAAGTACAATTCTGTTACTCCATTTGCAAATAAATATTCTATAATAAGTTTATATCTTATAATTAATAAAGAAAAAAAAAGTGTAATGTAGTAAACAAATGGTAAATAATTATAGACTTTTCAAAACTACTACTAAATACAGATTCACATTCTTAATTGAAGTCCCTGCATGTATTTTGAAACTTAATCTGTAGTTTTAGTCAATAATATAAAGTGGCAACATTTAAATCTGACAAATGGATGGAGCTCAGTTTAAATTTGCTTGGTTTGTTTGGTTTAGATACAAAACACGTACAAAGGGAAATTTGGAGTAAACTGGATTTTCAAACTTTAATAATCAGTCTTAGAACCGATAAAGTTTGGTGTGTGAAGATGCTACTTTGAGGGCTGATCTTTAAGTCTCTGGAGAAAACGCATTTGGAGAAAACGGCCTTTGAAGTTACATTGTCTGTATAAATAATAAACCACTTTAGATGCAGATTAGGCAACGTTGCTGTTGATATAAAAGTGTCTGTTGTGTTCTGACCTGAACTCATGTTTGGATATCCCTTTGTTGTAGTGGGCAAACCAGGCTCCGTCCCTCTCCTTTCTTTCAGATCTAATTGCAGCGTGGAGCAGAGTGAGAAGCTATGCAGATGTGGACATGCTTCTAATGGCCCCCACTTTTGATGCTTCTCGAGTGTTTTGTGTCCAGAGCGGCTGGGCTTGATCAGACTGACTCGCTGTGGTTTATCCAGGTTCAAGGAGCGACGAGTAGATCCGTATGCAAATCAACGAGAACGAACAGACAAATCCTTTTAGAGATACGCGTTTCCTCTATGTGGCTTTAATGGTCCTATTATATTGGTCTGTTAATTTACATTTGCATCCGCAGTTTGTTTTGTTCCAGACTCTGTTTATGTTTTGTTTGTTTGGTTTTCCAGATTATCGCGTCCAAAAATGCCAGCACACATCTCTTTTGTTAGCCGAAAGTCCTTGTCCTGTTGACTCCGCACAAATGTCTTACCACGAACAAAGCTCTCCTGTCTTGGGACTGACAAAATAAATATACTGGCTTAGGACAGGCCAAAAGACTTGTCTATATACTTTACTATTCTTTTCTTTTACGTGTCTATATCTGCTTTTCAATGGATAGCTACTTAAAAAAAATAAGCATAATGCATTTTCTAAAGGCTAGTGTTTTACATCTTGATTTGTTGTCAGATTTACTCCAGATGCCCTCACTGAAGTAACCCTTTCCATTTCTTCATGTGTTCTTAATCATGTAGACGGGAACCAGGGACCTACCGTATTTACTGGCCGAGGTGCGGGACACAGTGGAGTTGTTGACTGAGTTGTACGCGGTTACTTGTTTGGGCACCAAGGCCATCACTGCATTATCAGGCACCTGAAAGACAAACGCGACAATAACACCGACTTGCATCTTTTATTTGGACATTTGAATCTATTTTCAATGTTTTCCACTTTGTATTTAGTGTGAGTCTATACAGAAATATGTACGTCTATCAAAGTAATGCAGTTTATGATGTTTTGATTTGAATAAGATTAAGCATTTTTGCTCATCCTTTAAAACAAGGATTATACATTAATTCCCTCAAAAAGCTTGATCTATCCTGAACAGTTATGCAAGCGTGTTTTACAAGCAAAAACTATTTGCAGGTAGGGTGGTCCAATAGTGACAAAATGAATATTGATAAAATGAACACAATTATTTTTTGTTGCATTCTTTACTTGGATAACCATTAAGGATTTGCAAACACATCTTTACATTTTCTAAAATCAATATTGACAGAAAAGTATCCTGTTAAATGATTGTATTGATAAAGGTTTACACTATAGTCTTCTCTATTAACAGATTACACAATGGATCAAAATGGGTTCAGTTTTAGACCTCAAAGAAATCATCAGATGGACTGGCTATAATCCCCTTGATTATTGGGAGACGCTCCATCTTTAGTGTGAGTGAATGAATAATATTATTTCTGCAGAGCCACACGTGGATATGATGAGTGACAGGAGGAGGAAGGGTTTAGCACCGCTTCCAAAAGGCCTGGTGCAAAGGGACGTCCCACAGTCTCCATTCAATAACACGTCTCCTCATGGACCTAGCATCAAGGTTCATAGGACGCGAGTCAATTTCAATCTGTGTGTGGAAAACAAGGCCGAATCAAGAGCTGCGTGCACTGAAAAGAAGATCTTAAAATACATCATAATTATCTTGCATTGTGTATTAGTTTCAGCTTTCTGTAGATTTTTAACACTGGATTGTGTTTCATATTTGTATCTGCCCGTGAAGTAAGCTTTCACAACTGCTCACACACACATCAACATTGGGACTAAACTGGAGCTGAATCCAGAACTAAACCTGGACTAGACCATAACAGGACCAAACTGTCTACATAAGGAGTGAACTGGAATAATAATCTAATCTAGACCTACGAATAATTAATCTAAATCCCATCTAAAAACAAACAACAAAAAACATATCTAAAAAGCATTTCTAAATATTTATTAACTACGACGGAGTATAAGGGCCAACCCAAATTTTAAAAATTGCGAGGCACTACGAGAATAAACTCGTAAATTCACGAGAATAAACTCGTAAATTAACAAGAATAAAGTCGTATATTAACGAGAATAAAGTCGTCGTCAAAATGGCTTGGATGAGTTAAAAGGTAACACAAAAGCCCACAATAGATGTCGAACTTTATAATGCGGGCCTTTTAGACATCACAAACAATCATTTCCCTCGTGCCTGCGATAAATAAAATAAATACTCCGTCATAATTAACTAATCATTGAGAAAAATTATATAATTTAATATAATATGAATATATAAATTAAACATTTGTAAATGCTTTGTATGCAGGCCTTATTACAAAGTGTAACCAATATATATGTTATTTTCCAGTGTAGATAAATGAATAAACCAGTCCTGCACTCTCTCTCTCCCTCGTCACCCGAATGCTATTCAATTAACAAAGCAGCGATGGAGGGACGTCCCACACCACCGACACCCAAACCCCACACCACACCACATTGTCTGGCGACCCGCGCTGCATTGTGGGTAAAGGGGGTGTGTGCCCGGGGTTAATTGAAGTGATCCCAATTGCGTGGCGTGGGTGGATACTTGGAGCAAAGGCCAGAATGAGTGTGTGTGTGTGTGTGTGTGTGTGTGTATTTTAAAATAATAATAAAGAAAAATTAAATAACTGTCCTTGTTGAACTAACTTGAATTCTTGTATTGAGAAGTTTTAACCAGTAAGTGTGTTAATGTTAATTTCAAGATATTTATGAGTTTATGAGGAAAATGCACTTCATATGTGAATATAACTCCCAAAAATGTATTCCACTTTAAATAAAAAAAAAACAAATGTTTTTGTTTTTTTGTAGTTGACCAGTCAAATGATTATTTACTTGTGCATTGAGACTTTTTAAATACATTATCAACCAAATAAGGTCACTGAAGGCTTCTAGATAGATGGAAGGAAAAGTTTCAACCGGACACTGTTTCTAATAAAAATCTGAAATAGTTTATACTTTTTTAACAAATTAATAATGCTACCGTCTTTTGGTATGTGTTTTAGAGTCTGTGTGACGGATGGAATTTGTAGGATTTTTAGACATTCATAAAGTCTAACATATATATACCGGTATATATACACACACACGCACACACACATATACATATTATATATATATATATACACACACACACACACACACACACACACATATAATGTATATAAAACACACACACACACACACACGTACAAAATGACTCAAAACAATAAAAACAGGGAATAAAGTGAAGAGTGACTGTATTACGGCACTGGATGTGGCTGTTTCCCTCCTGAACACTGCTCTTACGGACACAAAATGGGCCTTAATGAAATGAGCAAAGTGGGAGTGGCATTTGTAGAATAACATTAGAGGGAAAGTCTAAAGGCAAACAGCTGCAGTGAAGGCGAAACAGACGGGCAGACGAAAAAGGACCAAATGTCCCTCATTAATAGAAACAGATCTGAGATGGTAAAGGCCACAAGCTAGTTTGGTTTCATTTAACAAAAACTTTTCATTCGGTTTGTGGGGGATGTTTTTTGGGCAGCAGAAGGAGAGTTTTTAGTGATCAAAACTGGTATTAGCTTAAACATTTTTTATCTTGTTATATTATATTATATTCACATTAGACATTTGTGCTGACTAAATTAGGGGGAAAAAAAACCTCAATTTGCAATATCATGTTTTCTTTAATAACATATTACATTGATTTGGTAAATAATTTGTGCGCCTGTAGTGCTTGCCCTCAATTAGGGATGTCAAGTTTAATCGGTTAATCAATAATCATGAATATTCAAGTCACAAAATATACAATCTTAAGAACAAAAACAGAATAATGACTATTTTAGAAGCAAACTTTAGAAGCTTTACTCCAAAAAAGTGCTTTTTATGCAACTGTTTATCACATACTATTGGAAGAATAATGCATTAGAATGAAAGATAATTAAGGATTTCACATTGTTTTATGTCATCATAAATAATCTTTCCGCAAACTCACACAAAAACTACTAATAAACCCACATTGATAGGTTTACCCAAAACCCGTAAAACCATTTACAAAATAAATGACATATTTTTAATTCAAATATAATTAATCCAATAATCTGTAATACTTGGTGTTTCTATTGGCTCCACACAGATAGTACAGTTTTATCAACACCGTCTAATACCTGAAAATGTAATAAGAAATAGTATTTTTGTCACATCTGCCTCCACATCTGTCCTCCTTTAGTCAGGTCTTTAGCTGTAAGTATGTAGCCTGTGTCGCTCTGAATGTTAACAAGAAGAACCTTGTGTTTTGCCGCGTATGAAAAATGAAAGATAATGTGAGCAAATGGTGTACCTGATAATGGCAAAGCATGTTCAGTCGCTTCCAATCGGCTTCAATTTTAGTGGTAATGTCCTCGTCCTGCAGAATCATCCGCTGTCCTCTGCCTTGGCGCCATTCTGCAGGGAAAACACAAGCAAGCATTTTAAAGCTCTTCCTAAGATAAATGCATATAGTGGTATTGTATAGTGGAGCTGCTCTTTCTTCAAAAATATGTATAAACTTTAGGATGATAGCTACAGTGTAAAAAAGTAGCCGCTATTACAATACCACCACCGTGGACAATCACCACCGTGGACTCCTTCCGCTTCCTCTGCACTACCATCACCCAGGACCTCAAGTGGGAGCCCACCATCAGCTCCCTCATCAAGAAGGCCCAGAAGAGGATGTACTTCCTGCAGCAGCTGAGGAAAGCCAAGCTGCCAGTGCAGATGATGGTGCAGTTTTACACGGCCATCATTGAGTCCATCCTCACCTCCTCCATCACCGTGTGGTACGCTGGAGCCACAGCCAGGGACAAACAGAGACTACAGCGCATTGTGCGTTCTGCTGAGAAGGTGATCGGCTGCAGACTTCCATCTCCGCAGGACCTGTACATCTCCAGGGCTCTGGGACGAGCAGGTCGGATCACAGCTGACCCTTCTCACCCTGAACATGGACTATTTGAGCCACTCCCCTCAGGCAGTAGGCTACGCTCCATCCGGACCAGAACCTCCCGCCACAAGAATAGTTTCTTCCCCTCTGCCGTTGGACTCATGAACACTTCTTAAACGCCTGTCACTTTAACTGCAACTATTCAATCACTCACTGTCACTTTCTGCACTACAACTGTTCTCTTGTACATAGTAATGCCTATTTTATTTTCATTTTATACTAAAGTAATTTTAAATAGTCTCTTAATGTATGCCATTTTTGTTTTCATATATGTTTTATTATTGCTCAGTGTTTTACGTTGCACCTTAATGTCGAGACAAGTTCCTATGTTTGTGAATTTTGTTCAATTGACGTCATGGGGTCATTTCAATTTGACAGACATTACTAGGTCAAACTAACCCCATCCAAACAGGGCTGAAGGGAAAAAAGGAATACAAGTGTTTTTTCCAAAGGCCCACTTCCAATAATGGGTTTGAACGATAATTAAACAAATGATGAAACATTTTACATTGCACTTTAGTCAACAAGACAACATTAACATTAGTCTGAAAACAAGAACAACAATTTTACAAATACAAATGTTATGGAAAGGATTCCACACTCCCAAATGCAGATACACTCTTCTTGTGTCTACTGTGTTTTTTTTCAACTTATATTTCTATTTGATGTTGGTAATACAAACACAGTTGGTGGATGTGCTTACAGTTGTGTGCCATGATGGGGCCAACCAAAACAATTTTGTTTGGGCCCCTTAAGGGCTTGGGCCGGCACTGAATACATACCCTAAACTCTACCAACTGAGCTACTTCTACTGCTTCTACTACAATTCACATTTAATTTTACTCTTTCATTTAGTTTCAAAAAAGATTCTCCCATTACTTTTTCCAAACTTGCCTTTATTCCAATCCCAATCCTTAGCAAATAAAATCGGATTTAGAAACAGTTTTGCCGCACACATCGCATTGTGATCCGCTCCTCTCATCTTTGATTCTGATCACAAACAGCTAAACAAAGCAGCAATCACAGGCGCACATAATGAAGCCCGTCTTTGGAGGGTTGACCACAAATGTGTCGGGGAATCGAGGAAAAAAAACAAAAAACAATACAAAGCCAAGATTTGAAGATTTGCTTGTTGTTTTTGGTTTTACAGTAACATGTTTCCCATAAAGATGCAAATTATGTTAGCTGGTGGTCGCCAGTGGGGGGCTTCGAAAGCAACTGATAATAAAATCAAATCAAATCAAAAGAAAGCAACTGATGAACTGAAAGACAAATTGAAAATACCTGGATGTAATAATTATATAAGGCTTGACAATGTAAAAATATTTACGTTATAGTTGTACATTGAATGTACTTGGAAAAAAAGAAAAAAAAAATGGCTCCTTTAATTTTGGGGTCTGTGTTAAACCAAAATGTTTGTTATTAAGCTTATAATGGTAAAAATAATAGTAATTGCAGTTAAAAATAGTGGTTATCTGTTGAGTGCTATTAACAATCATCTTCTTTGTGCCCAGACAAATTGCCTCTTGAGGAAAATAACATTTATTATTTAAGTTGAAATGAATTATTAAAGAACATATCAGAATGTAATATTGTAATTAACAAAATTGTGAGACTGAGACATGTCAAATATGGCGACTGCTGACAGGAAAAAATGAACGTATCGACATTCAAATTGACAATCTAGTGAAATGAAGAAAGAAAGAATGAATAAGGGATATGACCAGTCGTAAGGTAGCAATACTAAAAACAACAAGCTGAACCACCAAAAATAATGCAGAACCCTTTGTATATGTGTGACTGCATTGTGTATGTATCAGCTTGCACATTGCCAAACAGATAAGGGCTTTGGGGAGTTAGCGAAAGCCCAAAGTGACGAGTGAGAGGCTGGAGGTGACTGTTGTATCCCCCAGAGACGTATGGGACACTGGTGCGAGCCGCATACACGCAGTCCCGACACAGAGACGCTCGCTTCTCTGTTCACACTCTCTATCTTGTCCCAACCTCTGCAGGGGATGGGCCCGGAGCCTGGGGGGAATTAAAAAACAATACCTGGAATAACAACACTTCTCCGCAGTGGGTCCCGGGACAGCTCGGCGGCGATGCCATTAACCTTATCACGCATTCCAATCACCACTCGGGATATTTATTTACACAGGTGACCGGCCATTTTGTAATTCTCTTTCTATCTCTGTGATGGACTAGCCCAACTCGGATAGGTCTACTGTGTAATAAAACAAAGAAAAACATATCTTGTCCCAATAGAGGGTGCAAGCACAAAGTGGTTAACAACCTCAACACCCACTGAAGA
The DNA here is from genome assembly GCA_015082035.1 of Chaenogobius annularis. Lineage (NCBI taxonomy): Eukaryota > Metazoa > Chordata > Actinopteri > Gobiiformes > Gobiidae > Chaenogobius > Chaenogobius annularis. The sequence goes on along the minus strand of BJKM01000091.1, from coordinate 1,432,332 downwards.
TATGGATGTAATGAATGTGAAGTGACAAGTGCTCAATGACAGACCCTTCTGGGGGAAACAAATAAGGACAAATAAAATTGGCAAATGTACTGTATTTCGTAAGATATTCTGTTATATGGTATCAGAGTACTGTATCCTGAATACTTATAGTACTTACATACTTACATTAAGTTAAATACGACATAACGCAAACGCAATCACCACAAGAGCAACGTTTTCTAGCCCGACTTACACGATCAACCACAATGTATCCCTGGATTTTTTTGGAAAGTAGCTGTATTCTGAACCAAATGAAACATAACTGGAATGCAGCTACGCTAATTTAGTATTCTGAAAACATACTTTCGGTACATATTAAAAATGTGGGAAAATCTGTTCTAAAATCACTTGGGTTGAACCTTCACGCCCTGTGGGAGGAGCAGGTGATGAAGAAAGCTAAAAGCATCCTGGGACAACCCCACCACCCTCTGACACCTGACTTTGTCATGATGCCTTCAGGGCGTTGTTTTTACGTGCCAGGATGGAAAACTAATCATTTTTCAAACTCTTGTGTCCTCTGCAATTAAACTGAATTTGGATGGCAGAGTTTTACATTTATTGTACACAGTTGTGTACTGTGGGGTTCAACCTAATGAGTTCCTCTTTATAGATTGTATGTATTACTGTATGCGTATTATTACTGTATGCAATACTGCATGTTTATGTATGAGTGTGATCTGCTCTTGTTGTGGTGTTGGGATCAATAAAGTTTTCTGAATCAGATTCATATAGTTATTTACTTCCCCCTTTGAGTAATGAAGCTCAATAATACCGTTATACATACTGTGAGACGAGAATAGAGAAGAGAAAAAATCTTCCGCGTTTGCTTGGACCGTCCCAAGGTAGGAGGGTATGACACCTTCATGGTCTTGTTCCACACAGACCCCTCAATATTAACAGCAGGAGGAATGACCGCCTTGTGAGGCAAAAACAATACTGTATCAAAGTAGTAGAAGTAATCAACATTTTCAAATCAAATACAACTAATTTTGCTGACTGTTTCGATGCCTAAGAATGACTTTTTCATCGTTGTTTCATGAATCAAAACACCATCTTCTGGATATTCTGGACCCCCAGTGACGCAGCTCTATCTCCTTCTGATACTGGACAAGTTAGCCAACCTATTTTGCAAGTGATATCTAAAAATTACAAACTTAAGGTATCATTTTACTCCTCGTACGTACACGTTTGATTGAAATGCACCAATCATTACGACCAACAACATTCTGCTGAGATTACCAGAGGGAACAATAGAAAAAGCCAAATTAAATACTAAGACGGATATAAGCGCCTATAGAGAGGAAGCATACAATGCAAAAGGATTAGGAGGAAAAGGCTCTTATTGATTAGCCGATCAATCACGTGACACAGACTGAAGTTGACAAGTCGATCAATGACAAGTTTGGGATTTCTGAGTCAAAACATCCAGGAAATCCAATCTCCAGGGAGATTACAAACCTTGCTCTCCATATAAAGCAGGTTCCAGAGCAGCAGAGCCTCTATAACAATCATTAGGGTTTTGAGTTTGAGTTGCTTTACTAAACGGATATGAAAAAGTACAAGATATGGATCCATTAGGATTAAATGATGGCCACTTGACATTTACAAACATTTTCATTCATCTTGCAATTAAATGGTAATTATATATTTTTTGTAATATCAATTCAATTTGTGCCAATTGTAGACACTTGCAAACTAACTGCTACGTTATTGATTCAATTCAAAGTGTTTTGGCAACTTTTCACAAAGGAGTTTGGACTAGCGCCGCAGTTTCGACTTTGGGCCACAACACAGTCTGACGAGATACACCTCTTGATAAGCTATAGTAAGTAAATAAACTGAGCTACAATGACTCCAAATTATGAAATAGAAAAAAATCAAACAATCTAAGTGGACCAAATCGCGAGTCTCGACTCGTCTTGTGGGCATCTATCATCCCACCCCTAATGATTATACAAGGTCTTTATATAGCACTCTTAAAGACACCCAAAGAAGCTAGTGGGAATCAGAGCATTAGCTCATACCTAGGTCCATGTCTGAAGCCTTTAGTCGGTGTGAGTAGGGCACGTTCTTGTAGATGGCATCTAGGATCTTCTCCTTGACCTGGCTGATGGTGTCACAGTTCAGCACTTTCACCTGGATCTCCGGGCTCTTCTCGTTCTCCGGGTGGATGCAGTTCACCACCTGATGGACAAAAAAATGAACCTTAATTATAATTATTACATAATTATATATACTCATAAACTTAATATCTGGACTTTTAAAGCATGAACAATTATGTACAAGTAGTTAATAGGAAACATTTCAGACTTAATAAGTACCTTATTTAAGTATTTTCTAGGCCTGAATCAATATTACTAAACTATTTGTTCATGCTTTATTAAGGGTTTAGTTTTCATAAAGTGGTACTGATAGACCTTTATGACCTCATACATTTATTTTGAAATCGTTGATATCACAAAAACAAATTCACAATCAAATGTGCAACACTAGCCCTTCAATACAGAGAATAATACAACAACACCAACAACACCAACAACAACAGCAGCAGCAAAATACACTGTTCTACCTTTGTATGCACATACATAAACATGCATGACCTGTTCTCCCTTTTTGACAGCTCTAGTCTCAAATGGCCCAAAACAACTCCTCTAGTGCCCCCTCCTCATGTCAAGCACGGCAATAACAACTGTATTTACTGTAGCACTTTAGCGACTGCAACCCGTAACCACCCTCTTCCTCCGGCCTGGCCCCTGGAAGTGTTTTAAGAGTCCCCACTTGGCCCCACCAATACAGGGCTGGTATACCCTCTCACCAGTGTCTTATAGTCGATCTGCTGTCTGATGAGCTTGTCTTCGCTCAAAGAGTAGCGAGCCTCTCCTGTGATGGAGTCAATGGGGCCTTTTTCCATCTGCTGTTTGATGGCACAGAAAAGGGAGAAGAGAGGCTCGCCCGCACACTCCTGTACACACGGAGAGAAGGGAGGAGAATGACAAATGTATTCACCCAAAAAAAAAAGATCTTAAATGCTTATAGCTCTATGTCACTCCAGAACTACACAAGAGTCAGCTAAACACATTTTTAGTCATATTTTTCTGACTGTTTTTATAACTGTGATCATTATCTGGACAGACTATATACAAACACTAACACACATGCAAAAAGATCTTTTTTTAATAAAAAAAGCAACATTAAAAATAATAATTCAGATTTTTCATCAATAATACACTTTATTCGTGAATATTCTCTATCAGAAAGCCTTCAGTCACCATTTATTTGGTGGATAATGAATTTAAAATGTTTCACTGTACAATAGATATTTGTTTGATTATTCGAACCAACAAAAAAATGATTGCTGACTAGTGGACAAGTTGAAATAATCATTAGTTGCAGCCCTAATATGTTGGCACCTATTGCTAAGAAGATTTATAAAAACTAAAGATCAAGTGGTTTTGTTGCATCATCTATGAATTTTCCCCCCGCCACATTCAACACCTTGTCCCAAACCCTTTTTATTTCTATTTTAGAATGAATGAACGGTAACTTTTTCATCCCTTTTCTCTTTCCTTCTAAACTTACAGATTGTCTCATCATTTGCCTCCAAACATGCTGTGATTTGCAGAAGGACTTGGCTCACAACCAGCACACTGAAAATACTGGCTTGTTTGTGCCCTTAATTGCTAAAATTATTTCAATACACTCATTTATATGACTAATATGACTTGGAATGGAATCTATTATTTGAATATGATGTATATTTTTACCTTTAGAAACTTATAAAGAAGAAATGTGAACCAGTTGGTCAGCATTTTCTCTGCAACAGACTCAGTTCTGAAACAGACAAAAAAACAACACACATTTAATTAGCATATAATCAACTACACTCATATTTTCATGCAAAATTCACTCCACAGAGCGTTTAGCCATGTTAGAATCAAAACCATACCCAGAGTTACACAGGTTTGAGTAATCATGCATTTTCAAGCTGTCTTTTGGTTGTTTTTAAAGTTACCAGCTATTAATAGGCTTAATTGAACTGCTTTACCGTTACCGCTATATGGATAAAAAAAAAAAGAAAAAAAAAAGGAGAGATCCAACTGATTCTGGTGGAATGGAGGACGTCCTGTAGTATCACTTTATGACATCACACGGTAGAAGAGTGTTTTCAGTTTGAGAGAAGACCACGGCCTAAATATGCTGGATTTGTGTGTTAAACATGTGTGAATGAAGCAAAACCCCACTCTAGATATGTTTTTGACAACATTATAACAGAGCTCCAAAGTTGGCATAATACAGGCCCTTTAAAGGTCACATTACACACACTATTCAGGGAGCGAGCTTTCACAACTTAAACATAATGACTAAAGGACCTCAATGGAAAAACCTTTATTCCCCAGATGCTATACAGGGGCATTTCAAACAATCTTTTTTTTGTTTGTTTTTGCTGGCTCTTATGCTCAGGCACGCCAAGGGCGGCCAATCCACATCAACGACAGGGATATTAATACGAAGCAAAAGCAATTAAAAGCCTTTATTTGATCCCGGCGGACTGATGTCGTAAGAGGTCGCGATGTAATAACACAAGCCTCATTATCAGGCGCTCCCCTCGCTCCATTCAGCCAACTAACACCCGATCCGCGCACAAAGGAAAGTGAATGAATACATCTGGCTTTCTTTCTTGTTCCGCCTGGCATCCATGCTTCACTGGTGTAGCAAAATGCCGTGCGCGGTGACCTGGGCCGGTGGTGCCAGTGATCCCGTGTGAATGGCTAATACGCGTGCATAAAAACAACAGAACAGCAGCGGCGGCGGTGATGGTGGTGTAGAGGGGAGAAAAGGAGAGAGGGGGGAGAGTGTCAGGTGTCCATTGACTATAGTTGTCCTCAAGGCAGCAGCAGGGGAGCAGCGGTGGGGAGTAGCCAGGAATTGTATCCAAGTAAGGATTAACAGTCAAATATAACTTGGAGGTGAGTTAGAAAGTAGTTGCTACACGTTAAAAGTAACCCAAATACAAACTGATAGTAAAACTAGCATCAAAACTATACACCATTACAAATTTGAAAACAATAAATCGCATAAATAAATACATTTATAGTTTTAGAATGGTCTTCATCATTCAGAACTAGTAGAAGACCAAACGGTAATATAAAAAACAAATATATATTTTGTGTTGAAAATGCCATTGTTTTGTCCTTATTTAACTGTCCCGTTTATGCTTTTAAAGGAGTTGTACCCAATTTTTTTCATGTAATAATGTCAAATCTATTTTGTCCCATTAAAGGTATATTTTAAAAGCAATTAGTGAGAAAAAAAAGACCTCCGTGTGTTGTCTGCATCTGATTACAGAGTTTGAAATGTGTGTTACCTATACAGTAAGTGTAAGTATAAATAAACTTTAGATCGCTGCAAACTGTTTAAAATGAACTAGTTCTGTTTTTCACATATTTAAGAAAAATCTGTTAAAACATACAGAGAAAAGATGACAAAAAATTACCAAAGAAATGAAATACGGTTGAGATAAATAAACATTTAAAGGTCTTCTGTATTTGCATATGATTTATGTTTCTCTAAGAATCAAAAGAGAAGCCTTAAAAAGTCAACTGTAAAATAATATTTCCAGATATATATTGATTTAGATATCCAAAATCCTCTCAGTATTGACTTATTTTTGTGTATCAAATATATCAACAAAATGAAACAAGTAATGGAAACCTTGCTCAAAATATATATGTCCCAAATATGAGAAATCTTAATAAATAAAAACATTATAAATAAACTGTCTCATCATATGAAAACATTACATGATGAAAAACTCATAAACTACAGCCGTTTCAAATTGATATCTCCAAATGTCATGTTTGCTCCTCACCTACAGTGTCTCGCCTTACAATGTTGTCAAAGTAACATCACGATAACCGCACTACAAACACACAAGCCTGGCGCCCTGGCTCTCACACAGGCATCAATATTTCAGGATTAGTGCCATTGTGCCGCTGTGGGTTTTGTCCGGTTCTTTCAGTGGCCACCTGCAACCTGCCACCATTCACTCTGCCTCTCCAAGGGTCTCTGCATGCGCCCAGCCAAGAGAGGGAGGAAGGGGAGGGGCCAGTGTCCAGCCAGCCAGAAGACCAGCTCTGCACGCCACAACACCTGCCTGTCGCCGTGCCCACTGTTTTCACTACACCGCCGCTCTCCAAAATGCAAGAGGGGTCAAGTTACTCAATCATTTGCTTTTCTCTCTTTTTCTCCCAACCCTTTCCCTCTCTATATCCTTTCCTTTTCTCTCCTTGCTATAGTCGCATTTGGATTGGTCCTGGCTTTGTTTTGGAGTGCTTTAGAACGGTTCTGGTAAGGGTGGAGAGGTCAGCTATGTGAGCAACTGACCCACCCACCCATAACAAATGTTTCTAAATAAATAAAATAGCTTGCGCCTCTACATCGCGTTCTGTAATGCACTGGCTTTGGCTTACGTTATAATATAATATTTTTGGACTTGACGCGAGTGCCGTGTGTCGATAAACAGGAAACAGTGGAAATACGGCAGTTCATCACAAGTTCAGGTCAACTTTTGGTGAGAAATTATTAACTTCTGTTTATATCTGCTTTTTGCAGTCTGCGTCCAATCATCTCACTCAAAAAATGAGCCAAACCGCTGAGGAAGCTAGTCCTCGCAGACTTCTCTTTGGGTCGCTTAAAAAGGCCGCTACGGTTCCCTTACAACAGTGGAGACACTTTTGGACCAGTCCGCTCCAAGGTGAACCAGTGGAAACGTGGCTTTTCTCGCTCCATCCATCTTTCTTGGTCTTGCTCTCGACCTCCGTTTCTCTCTCCTATTTCCCCCTCCCTTTCTCTCCTAATTTCTCTGTCTTTTTACTCTTTTCTCTTAAAACCTCTCTCACTCTTTCTTTATCTCTCACCTCCCGTCTCCACCCTTCTGTTTGTTTATTCCCTCTCTCTCTCTCTTTCTCTCTCTCTCTCTCTCTCTCTCTCTCTCTCTCTCTCTCTCTGTGTGTGTCAAAGCTCTATTCTGAGTTCTGTAATCATATGCACTCCCCAAAATCCTCTCTATTTCCACAAATGTAGCCCATCTATCAAGGATGAAAGGGGCATGGACAAAGAGAGAAAGAGAGAGGAGGGAGAGGCAGGAAGGACAAAAAATAAATGCGTTTGTCTGAATATGGCGCGGGGTTTCTTTAACAGGTTTCCAGGAGATTTTTCTGCCTTAGTGGACACGGGGGCAAGTAAGAGGTTCTTTTTAAAGCGGCTGTGCAAAAAGGGACAAATTGCTTGCAGTGTAATAAATGAGCATGCATGTTGTTTTCGTGTTTACTATAGGGGGCCTGCAGTCGACACAGTTGACTTTATTTGTTTAGATGCAGTCTCCATCAGAAAAGTCAAAGATGAAAAAAAACATTGGGCACCACTTAACAATAACTACACCGTAATTAGCCTAAATAAATCATAATGAACAGTGTCTAATTTGCACCTAAAGTTGTGTTGTTATTTTATTTAATCTACTTTCATCCATAGGTGTACATGGGACATTGATGACTTCAAAGGCCGTTTTCCCAAAAGGCTCTTTAAGTAGCTCCTACACACACCGAACTACAATCTTGGACTCAAAAAGATTTTGACAGATCGTTCTGAAGGACTGCAATTCCAAGCCTGACCTATATAGGTTTGAATTTTTCAAAAATAGGTGAAATTTGATATATTATGCCAATTTGTTTAAGAATTGTCTTTTATCTGTTTGTGTTTGATCTAATATGATGACAAAATGAAGCAAGAATGTTAAACCTGGCTCTATAATTTTTCAGAATGATATGTCCAAAACATGTTTTTCACGTAAAATGCAGAAGATTTAATATTTGTTTCCAATTTCCTGCAGTATCTCATCTTACGTTTTTTTTCCATGCTTTATTAAGACTAAAAAATTGTGCAATGATGGAAAAGCTCAACTTACGAACTGCGTAGCTTTTCTGCCACTTGTTTGCCTCAGTGGAGATGTATTACTCAACCTGGAATGTTCCACAGTATGGCATTAATGTCGTGTTTACCTTGAAAAACAAAGCTATTTTACTCTGAGGCTCGCCTATCAACAGATGTGTTTAAAGCCGTTCTGAGGAACATTCTAGGCAAAACAGCAACATCTCCACCCGAAAAGTTACGCCATGTGCTCCTTTAACATCAGCATTCGGTACAACAAATATTACTGGATCTCAGATGACATCAGAACATACTGTGGCCCTGTCGTGTCCTATTCAGACGGAGGAATGCACTGATAATATGCATATTTTGTGGTATGACTGGATAACTGTCATAGCAGAGTTATGAGCCTTGGCACAAATTTAAATGATCAGCTCAAACATTCGGGAATCATCTCATGAAAATACCACAGTGTATGTCTATAATCTAGCTAAACAAACGTAGTAGATTAATAACTCTGTATGTGGATGAAGTAAAATGTGCTGTGGCATGTTGGGCACAAATGAGTTCTTGGCCGCCAACAGTGAGAGGGGGCTCTGGGTGTTCCTAATGATGTAGAACAGAGAACACCTGGCAGGATAAGCAGCTACAGTGCATGCATTTGTCACACACTATCTGGCAACACTGACAGATATGATCAACCCAACAGTTTGACTCCAAGGATGCAACGAACTATTTTGGGAAATGATTCATATGCTAATCGTATTGACAAGTAGAAGGAGTTGTTTTTATTTGTCACCTCACTTCGAAGTGCATGGTGGCTCCGGGATTCAATTTCCCATGCATTTTTCCCATTGGCTTTTCAAAATGTTCCAATAATATTTAAAAGGCAGGGTGGAGCCATTATGTGGTAATTAATGTCCATAATGTGGTTGTTTTCAGTCCAAAAAAGTCACATTTATAACTTAAAACTTGGTATCAATAACTTATAACGTATTTGATAAAGTTTTAGAAAAAGATTCAGAATGAAATTATAGGTGTTGTGGTGTTTAGTTGGCTGATTAGCCCCGAGCAAACTTTCAAACTTTAATATAATATTGTTATGGGGAAAAAAAACAACATTTGAATTGATTTGTCTTATTTAAAGCTGCTGTACTTGACTTTATTCTGTCTTAAAAATATGAAAAACAGATCTAGTGCATTCTAAACTGTTTACTTACTTACTAACCTAATGCATTCTGAGCATTGTAGTTACAATGAGTTTATAATGTCTTTACACAACTTTCAGAGCTCAAAGCAGAGTTTACTACCACGCTAAAGCTAACAAACTTTAGCATGCTAACAACCATTAGCATGCTAACGCGCACTTCCTACTTCGGGAGCATAAAACATTGTTCTGGGGCAAAATAGATTTGATTATATTACATGAAAATATCGGGTTCAGCGCATTTAAGTAAACTTCAATGGACTGTCCAAACCGTCAGCCCGTTTGGAAGGCTCCGTGTCCTCCATCAGAACAGGAGCTGGGCGAGGAGAAGCTGCTGTAACGGAGTAAAGAAGAGCCACAGGAGCAGACTGCAGTGCGACAGATGGTGCTGAGGAAGTCTCATTTGCTCACTACTGCTGCTGCTTGTGCTCCAGCTCAGGTTGAGATGGGACAGATGGAGAGATGGCGCTCTGTGTGTGGATCCGCTATACACACCCGCTCTCCGTTTCTCCCTCTTTCTCTGCGTTTCCCTTACTTTTTCTCCTTCTTTTATCTCTTACCGTTTCACTCCCCCTCTTTCTTCTGCTCCTTATTTCCTTGCTCTACATCTCTAACTCCCCCTCTCTCTTTGATTTTCTCTCTATGCTCCTCTTTCCGCCCCCCCTTTTCCCCCCCTTTTCTATCTCTGTCCCCCTCTTTCTTTTAATATTTCTTCTTCTCCCTTTCTCTCTTCCCCCTCTTTCTCTCTTTCTTCTCTTTCTTTTTTTCATTCTTTGCTCCTCTCTCCATCTCTTTCTCCTTCTCTCTTTCATTTCCTCTATCTCTTTCTTTCTCTCTCTTCTTTCATCCCTTTTCTCTCTTCCCTCTCTCTCTTTCTTTCTTCTCTCTCTTTTTCATAATTTGCTCCTCTCTCCATCTCTTTCTCCTTCTCTCTATGTCTCTCTTTCACTTCCTCTCTCTTTCTCTTCTTTCATCCATTTTCTCCTCTCTCTCTTCTTGGATGAGCAGGCTGTGGGTAGCCGTGCTCTGAAGCTGTGCCAGAGAAACCCTGCTCACGCACTTTAAGCATCGATTTTGCAATCAAGCAAACAGAGGAGCGGGGAAGTGGCGGCGAGAACTAGATGGGGACTATAGATTGAGCGGGCGAGTATTGGAAAGGAGGAAAGATAAACATAGTTCGGGAGCGACAAACGCGGTACAAGCGTCGAGGGAGGAGAAAATCAGGAGCAGCGGGGAGTGAGTACACAGGGTTCGGACGGGCAGAATAAGTGAGCAAACAGAGACAAAGACACACACGGGACAAACGGAATGACCCAAGAGCCAGCCGAATAAGGACACGCATTTATCACTCACAACATTTTTGAGGTAAATGTAACTATGCTTCATGTCAGAGATTTAGATTCCAACGACAGTTCTTTAAAATGTATGTTAAATCTAGTTTCATAGCAATAAAAGCACACATGTGGAAAAGGTTTTGGGATGAAGCTGTTTGACCTCAGATCCAAGGACACATATTATGCAAATTTACTTTCAGAGCTTTTAACAATGTTTTTTTCCTCATCAAAATCATACCTTGAGTTGTATTAAGCTTCACTCACACTTGTTTACAACAGGGCTATCAACTTAATTTTCCTGAGGGCCAGATTTTTTGACGGACCAAAGCCTCTGGCCTGGAGGTGCACAGCACACCACTGTAACTACAGTTATTTGGGCCGCACAAATATCCCCAACACTGTTCCAATAAATGGAGTTAATACAACAAAATAATGACTGATAGATTAGATTTTTGTGAGAAATAACAAAACATTCTTTGCAAAATTGCCTGCATTAAAGTAGAACTAGACTGGTACCAACCAGGTCTGAAGCGGAGTTAAACAGGGACTAAACAAAGACCAAACCAGATCTAAAATAGTGCTAACCCAGAATTAAACCAGCAAACAATATTTTTGTTTTGTTTTCATATTTGGAAGCTGGGTCGTGGGCCAGATTAAATCACTTGGAGAAATTGATTTGGCCCTGGAAAGCTCCTTTGGCTCTGAGCCTCACAAAAACACCGGTTTCAAGTTTACCCAAATTTGTGACGTAAGAAATCTGGAGGTCTCCTGTGCTGTTTTTAAGTCCATAAATCATTGCCAGATTCGTTCTGAGCATTTATGCCTCAAATCTTGTTTGTTACAACTGCACGTTTTATTATCGTGTTGGGGGCAAGTTCCCTTTTCTCATGGTAATCCCCTCTGCGTGATGGCTAACACTCAAGCCTGCTGAGGGAACGCCTGACTGATGGAAAGTCATGTGTGGTTTTCAGTACATACTTTATTTGACGTTTTAAAATATGAGATGCCAAAGCAAATGAACACAAGGGACATGTTTAAAAGCCATGTGTCCATTAAATGCGTTTTAATTATTTTTTTATGATGATGATGATTGGAAAACTGCAAATAGAAAATCAAAATGGAGTTAAGGAATCATGACAAGGAATTTAGAGCAAAGTTCCACTAGAATTTACAATCCAGGAAGGGTTATATTTTTAAGTTAGAGGTAGAACACCTAACTAAACTATAGACTGTCGAAATAAGGGTTGAGTTAAATGTATTATATTCTTTTATCCTGAAATATATTACCTTACTTGAAAGTACATATTTTAAGATTAATTTCAAAAAACAAAAACGTAGTATTGATCTGGCCCAAACTGTCTGGGAATCAAAACCAGAAGCTTTGCCCCCATGCTCCGGAATTATTTGACATACTATTGTTGTTGAATGTTCTTTGTAACATCTTGAATCACTAATGGGAACCCAGATCAAAGTGTTACGTTCCCAGGTCCACATTTCAGCCACAGTTTGAGCTATTTTGAGAAGAGATGCCAGTCAGCCCACACTGCAGGGCGGCGCTGCCCTCATCACATCTGAAATGCATGCTGGGGTGTGGACGTACTAACAAGCGGATCCGAGCAGGAGGAGGAGAGATGAAGACAATCTGATCACTGCCCATCACGGTGACGTCCGGGACAAATTGGCAATCAAAGCAGCCGCGCGTTTGTGGTAAACATGTTCCAGCTTCCTCCCTCTGCTGAGATGTTCTGACAACTCCAGAACAGAAGCCATCATCATGGAAGGACTGAACTTAAACTCTGCAAAGTTTGGTTCTCTCGGCAGTGAAAAGATTAAAATGGATGAAAAAAACTGAGCCAAACAAGGAATGGACGAAATTATAACGGGCATTCGCAAAATGAAAAAAATTACACTCAGACTTTATTTGAAAATGGATAATTTTTATAGACTTTGGACCAAATGGGACAATTACACCAAACTACATATTTAGGACTATGCAAAATACTTGTTTGTTCTCTATCTGTGTGTTGTGACTGTGTTGTTTAAAAATTGAGGAAAAAAATACATTTAAAAAATGATAGCATTGCCTTTAATATTTCACAAAATAAACGTTTCATTTATTCATTTACAGGTGTTATTCTGGTATGGTGGAGTCACATGCTTGGCTCTGTGCACATTCTTATACCATTTTGTGGAACATTGCTGACAAAACAATAACATCTCCATGAAGAGTAGATGGTAAAAAAAAAGTCTTGTTATAAGGTTACAATTGGTTGTAAGGTTATATGTACAATTGTCAAAAAATACTGCAAAAATCAAGTCAGCGTCAACACTTTCCAGCTCTGGGTCGGGCCAGATTTCTACTTTATGTTGAATATTAGGGAACGAGACGGAATGTATTTTAGTGTATATTTTTGTTATCATTGTAGAACTGCTTTTTATATATACAGCTTCTCATTCGGAGATGATCTTTTTTCTTGTCCAAGCCAAATGTAAACAAATAATCTCACAAGATAATTTCCCACATCTGCACAACCTTATCTCCCTGTCCTATCCCTGTCAAATCTTAAAATAAATATCACATACGAATCAATCAAATCTTTATCTTTTGTCTGCTCCTTTTACTTATTTAGTCTGGACATACAGGACAGAGTAATTTAGTTACCTTTACACCAGATGCCCTTGCTGTCCCAATAAACCAGATTACTTTGACGTTTGGAATTTAAAATAAGGTATCTAGTGAGAACGTACATTACTTTCTATCTGTGAGGTGATGCCTCATCAGGATCTGTGTTAGAACTCCATCTACTGGCAGCAGAGAAAATTACCACAGGAATATAACCAAAAGCTAGCTTTCCCCAACATGCTAATGAAGGCACGCAGTTGTAATGAATGTGATTTGAGGCAGAAAAGCTCAGAACGAGTCTGGAGATGATTTATGGACTTAAAAACATCACAGAAGAAAGAAATAGTTTTTTTGAAGCTCAGAGCAGAAAGGACTTACAAACAGGATTCATCAACATGCGTGAATGAAGCTAAATACACCTCCAGGTGTGTTTTTTGATGAGGGAACAGTGTTAGAATAACAAACGTACATTTGGCATAACATGTGTCCTTCAAAACGACTACAAATGACCTCAAAAAGCGACAGATACGACTCACGTATTCTCCCAAACAAAGGTATGAAGATACGCTGCGATACTTGAACCTCAACAGAGACATTTACAGGCACATTTGAGCACATTCCTGATGCACTGTAAAAACGTCATCTGAATATCGTTATCGGGACAATGCGAAACATGTTGAGAGATTGATTTTTGCCACCATCACCCACCCCTACTCTCCAGTGAACACGTGCCTGAACTCATTGTAACTTACATGCTTTCTTTATTACCTCAGAAAAAGGTTTAGATACAGAATCTTTATCACACTCTGTTCAGTTTTCTGATAAATACCCATCCGCGCCCTGAGCTGCTGCCTATGCCGCTCTGTATAGATTGTGGTGATGACACAGTGAACATCTCCTTTGTCCGCTTGCCTGCACCGCACGTAGCATCTCTCTGTAGTTGGAGTAGGGCTGCAGCTTATCGATTATTTTAGTAATCGAGTAATCTATCGATTCTTTTCTTCGATTAATCGAGTAATCGGTTAATTTTTTTGTACATTCAGTAAACCATTTAAACACATTTAAAATCATTTTTTAGATAAACGTTATAGTTCGTAGTAACAAACAAATACAAAATAAGGAATTTCTGCTTAAAATAACACATTTTATTCTTAATTTCATATAAATTGTCCCCAAAACAGCAACATTTCACTTCAGTCCAAACTGTTCTGTTTTATATAAAGAATATATATAAAGGACTAATTAACTTGTCATAGACTGTAAACAGTTACAGTAGCTCTGTCACATTACTTAAAATAAGACATTTGTTAAACGTTATGTTGGGTGGGATGGTGGTCCTGGCGTTTTGAGCATTTTGCGTTTAGCCGTTTTTGGCTCTGTGTGACTTTGGCCTCCGCGTCTCGGGCTTTCTGTTTCACAACAGATTATTATAACATAACCGTGGTCCTCCGCGCTGTTTCCATGTGCATTGGCTGTTTAAAAGTACGACTGTGACTGGGAAGCAGAGTTGTTGAGTGGGGGAGCGCGGGGTCCGCGGTGGCGTGTCGACGCGCGGGGGCTGGAGTGGGGGAAGCTAGATGCGGTGTTTAGAGTTGCAGCTCGGGATTATTATAATAGATCCATGGCTCTTTCACTCTCAAACCATGGATCTATTTGTCAAAACTCTTTGAACTTTTCAAACGCGCCGCTCTCTTCCTGTTGCGCCTTCGTCAGAGCGGAACAAGCTCGTGTGAAACAAAAGCGCCAACAGTCGTTCCGTGCGCTCCGCGCGCCACAGATTCACGTGTTTTTGATTAAATATGTAAATTAAACGAATCATCGAAGCAATAAAATAATAATCGAAGCTTTTTTGTAATCGAATTATTCGATTTACTCGAGTAATGTTGCAGCCCTAATCTGGAGCTAGCATCAGAGCCTTCTCCATTGTTTATTGCCCGTGCCACAGCTTTGGTAAACTCTGGAGGCAATTAATCAAAACTCGTGCGCAGACGAAATAAATCTTAGCCCGAGTCACTGAGCGGATTTCGACATGTTTTTACGAGGCGCTGATCGTAACTGTCGTCTACTGCTGCTCCTGCTCCTGACATCAATATTTTGGCTCTCTGTTCAATGTGGTTAGTGTTATTTAGTGTTAATTGGATTATATTACAAGCCATTTAGGGACTTTAACTAGCTGCATCAATATGTAAAATTATACATTAGAGTAAAATAGTCATTTAATTTGCCTGCACATTCATTGCCACATTAAAACAGTTGTATGGAAATTTGGCAGTTGTTTGAGCTCTGGTAGGATTCGAACCTGCAACCCTCTGAGAACGCAAATAGTATTAATAATGAATTAGTGCTTTGCCAGATGCTCAAAGTTGCTTTACAATTTTGCGCATTAGTTCTCCACTCCATACTGGGTGTATCAGAACGTTCAAAATTATGGAAGCAGGTGATTCGAGCCAAAGTGAAGTCACGACAATTAAAAGTAAATGCAATATTATTTTATTTTTTAAGCTTTACAAAATCTGTCCGCTTCTCTATTATGTACTATGTATTTGGGCCTCAGGACTCCTGCCATGGACACAACCAGCAGCTATCTCTGGAGCATACTACTAGCAGCCTCAAAAAAGGCCCTCACAAAAAATGACAAAAAAGGATGACACAAAAGACACAGAAAAAAATACAGATTTCCCTTCTCACATTTGTATACGCATTTCATAAAAAGGTATATTTGTTTGGTAATTGATGTAATATTTCTTGCCGATAAAATTAAAAACTATTGTGTGGTCAACGTTTCTTCAAGTATTTCTTAAAGCGTTTTTTTCACAATCTCCTTTTAAATAAATAAATAAATAACGTAAAATGAAATGTAAATGAAAATGTAAAACGAGGAATAGCTCTGATTAGCGTAAACCCACATTTTTCCAGGAATAGTTCATCGTAGAAAACATTTCAAAGTTTGCCCAGGCGTTCATATCAATGTACGTGATGGGTTTTCATTTGCCAAAAGCCCCTTGATATTTCACATTTCTCCATTGAATTTATTTTATATACACACTTTTAAAGGGTTTATAAACGTCCGATTCAAGGTGGGTTCAGTGTCTCGCCGAAGGACACGACGACTGCTTAGCTTCCGAGGTCAGATTCTGAGATGCTGTTAATATCAAGTCCTAAATACTCCAGCTCAATTTGAAATGTATGTCACTAAAGTGCTCCGTTTGTGTCTCTACTGAGTGGGATTGTCTTTAGCCAAAGGGAGATTAACAGTTTTAATTGAAATGAGACAGAAAAAAGGAAATCTGTGAAATGGCTGTCAGATCATTTGTGGATGGCTCGACTAACAACCCTCAAGCTACTGGAAATACCCTGCATTCATTTCAGCGGGATCTATAATATTCTAACAAAACACATCCAATGGTACGGAGCCAGAATCATGCCCAGAATGTGTTTAACTGTGTAGTATTTAGATGTATTCAAGCTACATCTTATCCCGTTCCAGTTTTCCGCTACGCTATTTAAAAGGAGCTGCGGCGCTAATTACTCATAATTATTTTTCTTAATGATATGCACTGGGATGCACTCTGTGAGACAGTTATTCAAGGTCATGAGGGAGATTCCTGTTGCTGGAGGAAAATACAGTGTAGGAGAGTATACAGTACCACAAAGAAACGTAGTATTTATTTTAGGGTATTAACATTTAACTAGCTGCTAATTTGCATGGTTCATTCTGTGTTCATTTGCATTTGTTCTGCCGTTACAGTTCTGCACATGAATTATGATCTTAAGAAGGACTGGTACTAAATGAACGTGTTTTTTGGGGGGATTTTTTGGGACTAGAACTACATGGAATTTAGCTTTTACTCACTCTTATTCATGAATAGATCGTAATAAGAAGTGTATTAATAGCAGAGTGTAAGTAGAAAAGGAACAAATGAATACAAATCAACGTCAAATTAACCACTTACAGCTCTTCAAGGGCCAGATTTTTTGGAGGACCAAGGCCTCTGGGCCCGAGGTGCACAACACACCACTGTAACTACTGTGATATGGGTCGCACAAAATATCCCCAACACTGTTTCAATAAATGGAGTGAATACAATAAAATAATTACTGATAGATTAGATTTTTGGGAGAAATAACAAACAATGCTTTGCAAAATTGCCCTGAACAAGAATTAAACTAGAACTAGACTAGTACCAACCAGGTCTGAAGCAGGACTAATCCTGGATCAAAACATATTTTTTGTTTTGTTTTCATTAAACAGGGACTAAGCAAAGACCAAACCAGATCTAAACTAGTGCTAACCCAGAATTAAACCAGGAAACAACATTTTTGGTTTTGTTTTCATGTTTGAAGCTGGGTGGTGGCCCGGATTAAATCACTTGAAGGGCCTGATTTGGCCCCCGGACCTGATTTTGAATAGCCCTGACTTACAGTATGCAAAATAATACAAAAAAAGAGATGGTTTAATATTAATAATTGCACCCTATAATATAATTGTATAATGATAGTTTTTTTTCTTTAAAGTGGTGTTCATGTTTTTGTGCATGAACAAATGCTTAATAATAAACAGCCCAAAAGCTGATAATATTGAAAAAACTATTAGGCTGTAGCTGTTGAAGTCAGGAAGAAACACACTCTGACATGGGGAAGAGTATTAGCCCCTCAGACTTTTACATGCATACACATATATATAAACTTTGCCCTGTAAAGGTTTGATGCTTATGTTTCATATAACTTCATTTCAAACCGTCCCAAAGCGCGGGAGATCAGATTGGTGCCCTGACTGATATTGAAATGCACTGGGCTTTTGTTCCTGAAACTCACCTGCGCAGTAGTAGCTTGGGGTGGTTCTTGCTCTCCAGGTTGCGGTCTATGAGGTCGGACAGCAGGTGCTTGAGGACGTCGGTGGCGTACTCCAGTTTGCTCTGAAGCACTGTCATAATGAGCGAGGCCACGTTGCCCCTGTCCCGCATGGAGAAGCCCCGCTGCGCCTCCAGAGTGCGGATGAAGCAGAGCAGGTACACCTTGTTGTTAATGAGCTGGCCAAAGAGTTTCAGTCCCTTCTCCACCTGCTCCTGGCGGTATCCCGGCACCTGTCGATGAACGACAGAGGAGTTCATTTGAGTGAAAGAGAAAGCACAAAACAGATTCGATTCAAGCGGGCAAAGATAGGAACGTAATCCAATAGAAGTCAGGAAAGTGTTGTCAGAGTGTGAAGCATGTTGGGCCGGGAGGGCAGATAGTACAAATAAAGTACAAAGTCATGCATATAAGAGACTAATAATACTTCATTGTCTCCCTGAGAAGGACAACACCAATACTGTGTACACGATATATTAAATACCCATCATTAAACAGAGCAGATGACAAAAATAAAAAAGTAACACACCAACAGCGAGCCAGACCTGTACTTCAGTCTTAACTTCAGTTTGTTTGCACATTTCACATTCCCCTGACATTGGCGCAGGTTCGATTTGTACATTTGTAAAACTTGAGTAAAACAACACATTTTTACTGGTGAGACAGCAGTTTTTTCATGCCACAACCTTTTGTTGTTGTTGTGGTTCATTCCAATCCACGATCTTCGGCTCAACAGGGTATTAAACCACAAGAGGAAGAAAGAGACTAACCAAAACAGTTCCTCATTCATCATTCTGAAATGTTGACATTATCTTTTTTGGGGATGTGAACGAAGCCTGCTGGGCATTTGTATAGTGGATATCGTTATTGGTTAAGAAAGACGGAGAAAAACATTGTACAAAATGATGTAACGAGATAAAAGTTTGTTGTTTACTCTGATGTTAAGCAAAAGATATGAAACGGCACGCCTCTTGAGGGACTGTTTAATCCTTTTGATGGCGCACTGTTTTACAATGCCGAGTTAAAAGCCAGAACATTGATGTGCATTTCTCTCATCTGAGACCAAATTGTCCCTGCACCGATTTAAACAAGTCGCACTTGGCACATGGCTCTCCCTTTCATTTTTAAATACCGTCTACCTACCTATGGAGATTATGCATTTTGGTATCTGTCAAGAGCACTCGCTACGACAGGATCTCTTCGGACCGATGCAGCTGTCAGCGTGCATCTGTTTTCTTTGTAGCTTCCTGCTGGAGTGCATTGTAAATCTGACAGGAGCTATTGTTAAATTGCAAGTCTGAATTGTAAGGATTCGCCTCTTGGTGCATTAACATTATAGTTACAGGAACAGACAAGACGGAAAAGCACCCACCCGAGCAGAAACTATCACAACGCATTTGTTTTCCAGCTCCGAACATGAAGAGCTGACAGAATATTGCTAGACTAAATTTGACAATGTTGAGGAAGGTTGGGGGAAGAAAGTGGTGTAGTGGATTAAGCTATGGACCAAGGGTTTGTCTGTTCAATTCCCACCTAAGCACTGTTTCATTAGGATTAATTTTAAAAACTATGAAAGGGACTTAATCATCTTCAGCAAACAATGTAGCAGAATGCAAAACAGCACAAAAACACTTGTAAACACCATATCTCAAACGGCAGAGACGCCCATTAACCAAACAGTTGACAGTTGAATCCCTGTTACAATTTAGACATTATTTCGATGTAAATAAAAACGATTGTGAATTTAGTTGATTACTGGCTTAGGTGCTGTATGTGGTAGATATAACTGACAGTTTATTGCTGTTGCTAATCACAAGTTTTGTTTTTATAATTTCGCAGTGTGCGTTCCAGTCCTGGCTATTTTAATTCAAGTCCAAGCCTGCCTTGCTTTCTCTGACACATCAATAACAATTAAGGCAGCCATCGAGCAGCGATGACAAGCCTGCTGCTTTTCCATTAGGCCTCTATTATGGGTTATACTGCTGCCACAGTTCGGCGTTTATACCAATTAAAACATAATTAATACCGCTTATTACTTGAAATTTCTCATCAGGGACAGAGTGGCCAACCCTGAGGCCACTAAAACGGGAGTCCATCATTCTTTTAATGGGCAAAGACGACCAGCTCAATTATAGCTGTCTATCAATGTCACTACTGGGACACACGACTCGCTTTTTTCTTTTCTACCTGATTTACTCCTAAATTGTGTTTGAGCTCGGCAAAAAACACAGCTCAGCGTTGAATGCAATTGAAGAAATGAATGAGTGTGATCTCAATTTGGGGGCAGCCATGTTTGCTGTTGAAAGAGTGTTGTTGTCAGCTGTCAAAAGGCTTTTGTTTACCACGCGACGACACAAACAACTTCAGCATCAATTTTACCTACTGTGACCCGCCACATTGTTCATTGGCCTGCGCCTTGTGCCATCTTTTCAAATGAGGCTAATTGCATTACCATTTGATTGGAAATGAAGAATGGCTACACACTTGGGAAGTAATAATAGAACAAAACAACAACAGAAAACGTTGTAATAATCCGAGCATTTTTACTGAGGTTTTGGTGAGTTATTCCCCCTATAGTGCACATCTTTGCAGCACTTGATACTATTACAAGATACAAACTTTTCTGTAAAGTAATCAATTTAATATTTAAACAGTGTAAAGAAGTATATATAATTTTGCTACTTGAGTAAAAGGACAGATACAGGAGCAATACACGTTAACAAAGGAAAAGAATGAGGTGAAAAAAGGTTATTTAACTTTTAGAGTAAAAAGAACTTCACACCCAACGAAAATGTAAAAGTATCTACTGTAAAATGTACCGAAACATTTTTTTAACTTTTGTACTTTGTTCATTTCCACCACTGTTTTTAGTAGTAAGTACCACTAGTAGTAAAACAACTCTGAAATCTACTTTAGCTCAAAATGAAGTGTTTTCTGAATCGAACAGGTTATAAAGCGTAAACTCAAGACTTTTAGTTAACCTGCTGTGAGTGAGAAATGTCTAAAGTTACCTCCAGATCTTTAAGCACAGGGTGTTCTTCGATCCCGGGGAAGAGCACTCTCATGGTGTACGTTCTGTAATCCAGGAACGGTATCCCTGCTCCGTCCAGATCGCTGGTCAGCTCGTGGATGTCCGTCTGCAGCTCGGCAAACGCTGAACGAGACAATCAAGCAACGTGAGGACAAGTCCGGTCCAAAACGTCTGATGAATCATCCTGATATCTGATATAGTCCTTCTCAAACAGGGAATGGGAAATATTCTACAGAGATACCTAAATCTCAGCCAAACCATGTCAAAATAAATGTATTAAATGTGATATTTTCATGGAAAATAAATTGGATTGAACCAAGACAAAAAAATAAAGCTTCTTCTTGGTACACAATGTAAGAGTCTGTTTTCAACTCTCTCAGACTAAACATGCATTTACTTAATACATGACACTGCAGGTGAATAAGAAAACATCTTACATTTAGAGCTATCAATTTGAAACTTCTTCTGCAGTTTAATTAGATAAATGTGAGGAACACATATTTGCAGATATTTGGGACATATAAATCTGAGCCGACAGCCACAGCTACAGATGGGATTTGAGACATCTGAGTTTGGATTCGGCTGTAAATTGGCCAATTTTGCCAGGATTGTAAAGTTTGGTGTGCGTCGTGCTCTTTTAAGGGCTGATCTCTCTGTGTCTGTGGAAGAAAAACACATTTGGGGAAAACAGCCTTTGAAGTTACATTGTCCCGTATAAATAAACGAATCAACGGAATAATAAAACATCTTTCCATGCTGATTGGACACATGAAAGCTTATATGTTTTAGAGACAAACAACCAAACAAACATAAGATTTTATAATGTGAGTTTGACTGTTACCCATTCAATAAACTATTACAGCTCAAAACCTCTGACTTTGCCCCCTGTTTTACCCTCTTTGCACTCCAGAGCCACGCGGGACTCCAGGTTGTCCATTTGCATCTGCAGCCTCTTGAGGGTGAGGTCGCTCTCTCTGGACTTGCGCTTGTAGGCGATGAGCACCATGACGATGGCCAGGATGAGCATGGCGCCGGCTGCAGCGATCCCGATGATGGCCGTGCTGCTGAGCGGACTGTCCGAGGTGATGTGGACCACGCCCGGGGAGAACTCGATACCGCCAACACGAGCCTTGGGCAGAAGAAGAAGAGGAGCATTATAGGTTTGCGTTCGTGGTGGTGTTGGCTAAAGACCAGTGGGGTCTGAGTGTCCGGAGTAAACTTCTGATTGAAAAAAATGTAACTTAAACAATCACCATTATTTCAAATTGAGAAGAAGAACCTGACACAGTGGCATGCAAAACTGTTTGATTTGGTAATATTATAGAGAGAGATGTAACAAAAAAGTGTTACATCAAGTGTTGTGACTCAAAAACACTGGTAAAAAGTAAAAGTAGTTTAAATAAGACCTATCTATAATAATAAAGTCGTCTTAAGCATCTGAAAATGGGCAATTTGTATTAATTATGATTATTGTAGCTACAATTTAGGAAATATTGGGACTTCACCTTTTGACAAAGATATTTCAGTTAAATTAGAGCAGCAAAATATTAAATCTGTCAGAATAAAAAATCGAAATAAATGACTGAATCTACATTTTAATGAGGAATACATTATGTAATCAATCACAATTTTTGCACATTTTATATATAAGAACTGTGTTAATCTTCACTAAAAGAACACATCGATACACTTTAAAATAAGATTCCCAGTAAACTATTTATAAGACATTAATAAGTGATAATTTGTTTATAATACGGTATTTGCTAGCATTTATATATCACGTATAATACCTTTAGAATGTTAATAATCCATCAACAAAAGACATATATGTGTTATTAAACCATGTGCATAATTTACAAGAGCATTAATACGATGTTAAATAAATCATTTTCGTGTGCTTATTAACGACTTATATGTACTTTATGAATGAACCTTATTTTAAAGCTTTAACCATTACTGTCTGGCTTAAACATCTCGTGACAAATGTGCATTATTTTATGTAGTGAGAACTTGTGGTTGGTCTGAATAAGTTTGATAGAATCCTGCGGAACTATATCGACCTCCTCGTCGATAACATCATAGGCAGATCCATCGCTAATTGCTCACGGTAACGCGTCTATGTCTCTGCTAAGCGTTTCACCACCTCACTTCGGCCCTGCAGTCAAAATCAGGCAGCGAATGATCCAAAGTGGCCCCAGAACGAGCCACAAATGGGGTCTTTATTGAGTTTGCCGGGGCCTACTCCTCTTTAGCGGGCGCTCATTTGTTTGTCTGTTGTCTGCTTGTGGCTATAACAGGAACCAAACTGCTGATCGGATTAGGGATGTTCTCGGTCTGGAAGTGGACGCTGGATGGATACAAAGCCACTCTCAGTAGATCTATTATGTATCATTGGCTTCGCTGGCCGCAGACTGTCTGACTCAGAGCGGTTTCAAAAGGTTCAGATGACAGAAAAAAACATTTTATAGGCCTGCTGTAGTGTTTGGGTCGTGTCCATGAGGTTCCAACATTTTTTTAAAGCGCAATGGGACGTTTTAAATCCAGCCACTTTCACTATAATGGCATTTAGGCAGACTTTATAGCGCGCCGCAGTGCCGTTTTTTAAGATTTACTTTAAGTGTAGTCTGTGTTTCCAACAGAGACGTTCATTTTTGATCCAGGCCTAAAAATACAAATGCCGAAAACTCAACTGATTTTGTGCGTGAGATGCCTTGAATATTAGTTTAAAGCATCAGGAGGTTCAAACAATGTCCCAAGTTCTACTTTTTTGTGTCAGTGGAACAGTTGGACCAGTTTGTGAGGATAGTCCATTAAAAAAAGTTTATATTTCTATACTTACTGATTATATCCTGCACATTGTATTATTTATTCTATAGTGACAACTATATAGATACTATTCAGTCACACAAAGATGATTATAATGACTAAGAGACTGTACAATTGTTATTATTGTTAATATTCTAAGCCTATTTTTTGTCTTATTAGTAAACTTTATTGTATTGTATTTTTTTTATTTTTTGTAAATGCATGCCTTATTTGATTTGATATATCTTGCTTTTATTATTGTTCATTGTTGTATGTTGCACCGAATCACAAAAGCCAGTTCCTAGCCTGGGAATTTTGTTCACTGACAATGGCAATAAACCTTTTCTGATTCTGATTAGTTCACAAAAGGAATTGAGCGAGTTTGTGGACCTAAAATAATCATCAAACTCTAAAACATAAACCCATAAAAATAGATGTGGGAAAGTAACATTACAGTTATTACCATGCTGATTCTGTGGCGTGGTTGAATAAAGACGGTGTAACACGTGTGGTTGTACCTTCTGGAGACTTACCAGCACTTTGTGTCGTCCCGTCAGGTTGGGGGACTCGCACAGCAGCTGGGTCTCAGACACAGTGAGCATACACGGCTTGTCTCCAATAAAAACAGTGTAGTTTAACTTCCCGTTCCCGCTGTTGGTTGGGGGGAGAAAGTTGCGTCCCTGTAAAAAGTAAAAATGCTGTTTACATTTCTGGAACGTTTTTGGATGGATAAATTGTGAGAGAAAATAACTCGCTTGATTTGCTCAATAACAGGAAAGATATGGAACAATATCTATAGACCTTACTGTTCGATTTGTTTCTATAATCCGGCTGAATAATGTCAAACACACATAAAAAATTATACATTATGGAAAAAAAGTTACATTTGGACTTCATTCGACAGACTGAACAGGACTGTTTTTTTAATTCATATGTGCTGTGATTTTGCGTTGTGTTTTACTATGTTTAAATAATAAATAATAATTACATTAAAAAAACATGATTTTTCAGGTCATAACTCAATAGTAAGAACTACACACAAAAAAATCTTGATAATTTTAGAAGCGTAGTTAAGGCATTTCAAGTCAATCCGTGCTCTAAAAAAATAAGGCTAAATGTAACGTTCCTTTATATCGCACTGGTTATTGCACATTAACTGAACTTTTCAACTTTATCATTCCTAAAGTTTGACTTCATAAGAGTGGTAATGTGTTAAACAATCTGGAAAATCAGGTTTTCACTGTTGTTTGGTCAAAGGGTCTACAATCATGATATTTCCTCTCACAATAACAACGCTAACTTTGGGTACTGTGACATCATATTTTCAGTGCACCTTGAGTATGATGGGCGAGCCTGGCTTGAGCTCCAGCACCCCGGACACGCTGAGCGGCTCAAAGTCGGGGTTGGGGTAGTAGATGAAGTTGGTGTGGTTGAGCGCCATCAGGGCCTGCACGTCGTCCAGCTTGAAGCCAAACTCGTCGGGGCGTTCGGGGACCTCCAGCTGCCGGGACAGGCTGATGGCCAGCTCTGGGGCCTGGCACAGCATGGTGGTGGGGCTCAACACGCTGCACAACTAGCAAACACAAACACACAAACGCGCAAGAAACATTGATATTCATGAAAGCACCCACATGGAACGTTTACTGGTGAAACATTATAAAACAGAATGAAACAAACAGGGAACATAGAAGCTGTATCAAACCAGAGTAGGAGGAAGAACTCTAACATTTTTTTTTGTACTGTAATTAAGTACACTTTTCTATAGTATTTATTACTTTGACTCCACTACATTTGAAAGATACGTTTAAAATACGTAAATAAGTGCTTTTGTGCAGACGTTTGTTATGTGTCTTGTCCCGTCTGAAGGCTGATGCTGACTCCACAGGCTTGAAGTGTGCAGATAAGCGGATAAACTGCCACAGATTCACCACCAGGAACAGGTCGTGGGTGCTACGTACAGCGGCTTGCAAAACATGTCACTACCACAAACTGGAATGAGTTCAACTGGCTTTTTTGTGAAAGAGCAACACAAAGTGGCACACTTATGAAGTGGAAGGAAAATTATACATGAAAAATAAAAACTGAAAAGTGCAGCGTGCAAAAGTATTCAGGCCCCCTGAGTCAATACTTTATGGAACTGTCTTTCTCTGCAATTACAGCTACAATCTTTTGGGGTTTGTCTCTATCAGTTTTGAATCTGCAGACTGACATTTCGCCAATTCTTCTCTGCAAAACAGCTCAAGCTCAGTCAGATTCGATGGAGAGCGACAGGGCCATTCTAACACATGGATATGTTTGGTTTTATACCATTCCGTTGTAGCTCTGGCCTCATGTTCAGGATGTCCTGCTGAAGGTGAACCTTCGCCCCAGTCTCAAGTCTTATTTCTGAGTATACGTTTGTTCAGATGTAAGTTTTGGTGGACGGCCATGTCTTGGGAGGTTTGTAGTCGTGTTTTCCGGATGATGGATTGGCCAGTTGATGTTCAAAGCTTGGGAAATCTTTTTAGAACCTACCCCTGCTTTAAACTTCTCCACATCTTTCTCCCTGACCTGTCTGCTGTGTTCCTTGGACTTCATGATGCCGTTTGCTCCCCAACATTCTCTTAACAAACTTCTGTGGCCTTCACAGAACAACTGCATTGATTACTGAGATTAGATTACACATAGATGGACCCTACTGACTCATGAGGTCAACATTCAAGCTTTCAGCATCAGGCAACTTCTGACAGCATTTGCACTCAGGTAAAAGAGACTGAATACTTTTTCAATTTTTCTAATCTAAAAACAAATCTGGAAATCATGTATTTATTTTCCTTCCACTTCACAATTGTCAGTCAGTATGTGCTGCTCTTTCACCAAAAAATCCCCAAACAACTGATTAAACTTCGTGACAAAATGTGGGAAAGTACCTTGTGTACTTTAACAAGCCACTGTGCATGACTGATTTGTTGCTTTAATCTATTTCAGGGGTCTTTAACAAAACAGTTCTGGCCAACTAAAATATTGAGTTGTCTTATTCTCGCTTTTGTGTTGGAGGTTATACATTTACCAAACAGGGAATAATTATAAAAAGTCTGTTTCCAATTGGCTCATTTTCCACATATACTGTGTATATCAGCTATATAAGGTCTACCACAGAAAAGACCCTGGACACACTGGAGGGACTATGTCTCTCGGCTGGCCTGGGAACGCCTCGGGATCCCCCCGAGGAGTTGGAGGAAGTGTCTGGGGAGGGGTGAGTCTGGGAGTCCCTGCTTAGACTGCTGCCCCCACGACCCGGCCCCGGATAAGAGGAAGAAGGATGGATGGATGAACTCTACCACACGTCTATTGTCTAATCTTATACATTGTTTAGGCTTAAGACCAAACAGCGGTTAGAATCTTGTCTTCAGAAGTGTCTTTCCATCTAACTGTTTTTGAAGAGGCAAAGTTATCATTCACAACCTGTTTGAAAAGGATTTGTAATTTAACTTCTAATAATTCAATTGAGCTCTTGTATCTTCCAAACTCATTATGAACTATCTATTAAATGGAACATGCACACACTTCATCAAACCCGACTTCGGGCATGCTTGTGATAAAATAATAATGTAATGTAAATGTAATAAAAGTCATTTTAAGTGCTTAGACATGTGTAGTCAATGAAAAGTCCAGCTGAGCACTGCTTCCTGAAAACCCTGCCAACCTCTCGTCTCTGTTTTCCCGGCTCCGATCGCTCCGGTCTTTCACACTAGTTCGCTCAGTCGTCTTTGCTCTGTGCCACTTCACCACCGAATTACACCACATTTTACAGTAAAGTGCTCTATTTCTCCAAAAGTCTTACATCAAATCCAGCCTGATGCCTTCTTTGTTCTACAGAAAAATGTTTTAGTTACTGACATGCAATACAGTTACTCAAAAAGAGATTTCTGAGCGTGTATTTTCGGTACATGTATTTAATTACTTCCCAGCGCTGACTATGATTAACAAACTTTTTCTTAGGGGCCTCAGAACATCTTTAGTTTTGCATCAAAGCGTATTCATGAATTACTGTGTCATCACGATAATTACTATATCGACTATATCACTCTTTTGGGACTTTTTTGTAGTTTATTCAAATTTGAGCTGAACTTTTTAATGAGGTTAACTAAATGAGTGTTTTGTTCTGCTGTTTATTTATTGCAGCTCATGTTTTTAATGATATTCCCCATTTAAAATAACGTTAATTGGGATTTATCCTGCGTTTGGTTTTATTGTCAGTGGCATGAAATAGTTGTAACGGTATATCGCACTTTCACATTTGTTATGGTGACGGTAAGTTTTGTGCCAGTTTTGTGATCCAGCGTTGTAGCTTGAAGCCGCAATGACTCGTGGTAGTCTAATCACAGAGTTGCACAGATGTTAAATGTGGTGCGTGCCCCGGCTCAAATGGACCATGAAGGTAGCATTAGCATCCTTTGTCGCTCCCTGTTTTTTCAATCAGCTCTCTCTCCATAAACCTCCCCTGGGTAAAAACAGCCCAATAGACACGCACAGAACCGGATGAGGGTCAAACAGTGTGCTTTCGAGGGCGTCACTTTCTCTTCTTTTCAAACTCCGCCTGCTGACGCTCGATATTTGATTGAATACTGTTTTCTCTTTGACAATTTGCCGCGACGTGCCTGAAGTGAAGTGCTTTAAATCTAGCTTTGAGGTTGTTTCAAATGTTTGACAGCCGAGATAATATACTGTATCAGACATATTAACATAGTTTTAAACGTGTACTTACATTAAGTGTTTCATGCCCGTTGTATTTGGCTCTGATTAGCGGCGTCTGAATGATGTCCAGATTAGTTCCGGTCACTGTCACTGGTGTATGCCCGCTGAAAGTAACAAAAAACAATATATATAAATATAAATATAATAATTCTAATAAAACACAAAATGATCATCAGATTGTAAATGTTTATTTCCTGTACCTGTAGATGCTCCACTCGGGCTCGATCTTGGTGATGGTGGGGTCTTCCACGTACTCAAACCTCAGGTCCTTCTGGAGGTGGGCCTTGTCTATGCTCACAGACACGGAGACGTTTCCGTAGCCGTGGAGAGACGCGTGGGTGCGACAGGTGAGCCACAGCCCGCCCCTCCTGTGGAACATATAACAGTAACACACGCATTGGTTATGATGTACTAAAGGCATTTGAGTGAATGGTGAAAAGTACATTTGAATAGAAAAGTGAACGGCCTGTAAGAGCTCCTTCAGAGACCGACTGCCTGTAAGTGAGTCTGGAGCTCGCTGCTCCGCTGAGACACACAGGAACACTGCTCAACTGAACTGCTCGACTGTAAATCCTCCTTATGCAATGTTCAGTTCATTTGTAAAATTATACATGTACGTAAACATTTTTTTTTAAATGTATGAAGTGACATTAAAATGCAAATGTATTCTATAGGAAAGGATGGTGGGCGATAACTAATGACATTCATCAATCTGGAGAGAAAAGGCAACAATCCGTTTTTTGTTGTTGAATCCAGTCGAGAGAAAAGCACAGGCATCTTTCTGGTCCAGGGGGATTCTCAAGAGATTGTGAAGAGTAAATGGGGGAGAGTAAATGGCAGGGTTATGTCCATGTCATATTATGTGTTATGTTTGTTCAGCTAATGTTGTTGGTTGGTGTGCACTTCGCTTGTTGAATATGTTTGTAATTATTATTTGAATCATTAAAAACAAGAATAATTTTGGCAGGAAGTCTTATGTGGACTTCAAAAAACTGATGTTTGAGCCCATAAATGAGATATTCACATGGATGTTGTGGCCATAGTTGCACCTTCACATTAATGCCAGCGCGATATAGCCAAGGTCAAAGCGTTTAAGCTAGCTTCCTCCCACTGATAGATTCACATTGGCTTTGACAGAGCTGTTAATTGACTGATGACATGTGAGTGGCAGCTTGTGCTTCGGCCCGGCTCCTCTCTCACCTCAGATACGTGCACGGCTGGTCCTTAAACATGATTGACACGTTGCTCCCGGCGTCGAGGTGGCTCCCAGTGATGTTCACGATGGTTCCTCCAGAGACCGGCCCGCGGTTCGGCTTAATGCTGAGGATTCTGGGGATCTGAGGAGAGGAGGGGAATGAAGATGGCGGGGAATTAATATAGTTGGGGTTCAGATGGGATCACAATTTCTCCAGCGTGAACCAGAATGTGTTGTTATTTCAGTCTGGTATATCCATATGTTTTAAAACACCATTCCTGCCTTATGATAGTGACTAGACATTGTATAAATACCAAAGCCAGTGTAGAAAGTGACTCACCACAAAGTAGTAGTATTTGGATGATTTGGCCATAAACTCGGGTCTGCACTCTCCCACTCCCACACAGACCTGGACGTTCCCTGTGTACTGGCTGGTTTCTGCTCGACCCATCTCACACACAATCCTACAAGAAAACAGCACACACAATCGGGATTAAATATGAACTTCGATCTAAAAACTTCCAATGAAGAGAATTTACCCTATTTTCTTCCTCAGAGTGAATCATCTATTACTAAACAGATTTCACCGGATCACATGACTACAGACTTGTCTCTGTCTGGTCTCAAATAAGAGCCGTTGGATGAAGTAGCGGTACAAAACAAGCCAACGTTTCGATGTGCATGACATGGCAGATTTTAACTTTATTTAATTTCACACGAATTTGAGGCTTTATAACTAAGTCTGTCTTTGTGGTTAAAGAAACATGTGCTGTTAAAGTGCACAGTATTTTTCTGTCGCATGTGGTATATGCGACATCAGAGGGTTAAAAACACCCATTGTGCGGTCCTCCCATTATGATTCAGTGTACATTGCTATATGCAGCCTGTTGTACACACGTTTGTAGTCTGCCACAGTCAGTTTGCATAAATGAACCCAATATTAAAAGCTGAACAAACTAAACAAACAGGGCATTACTGAGCTGTCTCTTCCACTACGTGCGCACTGCCAGCCCGTGGAAAAACACAGCAACCATTTACATATGACCTAAAAATCCTGCTTTTCTGTGACGTTAGCATCTGCTTTGAAAACACGGTCACCGAGCTCGCGTTTCATTTCATCAGGCGAGAACAAAAGCGTGCACACATCTTAAGGGCGGGCGGATTGAGACTCACTGTTCGGCCGGGATGTAGCCCTCTCGGATTGGCGTGCATTCGACCTCCGCCACCTTCACGTTTCCCTGGATCTCCGAGAAATCCAGACCCAAGTTTTCACCTCGGATCGTCACCAAAGTCCCTCCTTCCCTGGGGCCTCGCAGTGGAGTGATCTGTGAAAATGAATAATGACAAGCTGATTGCTGTAACCAATGGGTAAATTGAAAAAAAAAATGGATCACAATTATGGAGCAAAATACACTTTTATCAAGCTTTGAAGTAATTATTATTATTTTTTTAAGTAATCTGCAATCTAGAGCACATGCATATACTAATGGTTTGGATTTATGTTGCGTTGTACAAGCTTAAAAAGGTACAGATAGTACTTATTCTCCACACAAGAAGTAAACGTACAGATACAGGGGAAAGTAAAAGTATCACATAAATAATACATTTAAGTAAAATTACTGAAGGACCATTTGAAAAAATTTACTATTAGAATAAAAAAGTATTCTGCACCAATTATGAGAACTATTAAAGTAAATGTAATGATCTTGATAAAGAATTGTGCTGATTTTTGTTTAATGGAAGTGAATGAATTGAATAGTTATTAATTTTGTTATTTATTTTTGTCAAACCCTATCTTCAACTCAACATTTTTGGACAGATTGATCAGATCCATGGTCATTTCTGGCGGTCTCAAACCTTCCAAAAAAAAAAAAAAAAAAGTACTTTACTTTTCAGTCCAGTTGAAACATTTGGTGGAGTGTAAAAAGTAACCATTGTTAAATTGAAAAGTAAAGTACAGCACTTTTACGTTTCTGAACTGTACTACTGTTACTTTCCGCCACAGCCTCTCCACACTGAAATATGTTAATCTGGGACTGAACCACATAACCATGGGCAATAACTGACTGAAGAAACAAGGACTAAAGCCAAACTTAAACCTGGACTAGACTAGAACTAAACCCTGACTGGGAGGAGACCAAACCAAGTCTACATCAGGGCCAAAGTGATGTGTGAACAGCCTTGGACAGTGAATGAGTTCGCTGCTATGACTGGTGGTGTGCTGCAGGCAGGATCCCAGCTGTAATGGTGCAGTGTCACTAGCCTCCTGAAAAATAATGATCTCCCGGGACGCTCGCTCTTCCTCAGCACTTTCATTTTTACCTGACACCAAAGTCTTCCTGCTGTTCTCACCAGTGCAGTGATACAAGAGAGTACGCTCAGGCTTGGACTAGAATGTGATAGTCCAAGCCTTCAGCAAGATTTGTACAATATTGTGTGTAAGGCTATGAACATCTCAATAGTTTTTGCATTATTGGTTGAGGTAAGTATCGCACAAAAGCGTGAATTGACCATAGAATTAACAAATAAAGGGCAAAATTATCACTTTATGCTTGTGGGAGATTACACTAGAGGTTTCTGTCTCCTTTTGAGGTCATTTTTAAATATTATTATTAAATATGGATCTCAGCAGTTTGTGGCGGTGTGAAACGTGACTAAAGCTAGAGCTAATTCTGGTTAATCGTTAGCTTTTGCTGCATTTATTTCACTTTTCTGAACCTCTACACTACGTTAAAACATGTCTTTATGTAATGCATTGAGTTTGGATAATGTTAGATGCGTTATGTACCGGACATATAATATTGATCTTGACGTGAGTGCGGTGCGTCGATAAACAGGAAACAGCCGATGCTAACGTGTGCTAGCTTTGTTTTGCGAAGCATGCTGGCACAATTTATGAGTTAGCATCACTGGAAATACGACGATCAAGTCAGTGTTCTGTGAGAAATGATCATCTTGTCTTTATATCTGCTTTTTTGCCGTCTTGTTTCTTGTTTGAGTCTGTGTTCTCTCGTTTCCAATCATCTAATGCTAAAGTGTTCCAGAAGCCATAAGCGAGCAGGCCACTTTGGAAGCTAAACCTCTCATGGTACGCTTTGGATCCCTTAAACGGGCCGGGACAGTTCACTTACGACCGTACCAATCCACTCCAAAGCGAACCAGCGGAAATGAATTCCTATTGAATGATTCTCTTTTTCTAAATTGTACATTAAAATATGGTTTATATTTTGCATTTTGTGATGATGTTGCAAACAGATAATGAATATATTGTATCTGGATGCCCATGTACATGCTATTGGTTCTTTTTAGACATTACACTACACATAAAATGGATTAGAAAGACGAGAGGTTCAAGCCTGGTCATGCACAATGGGAGATGTTGTCTGTCTCTGATTAATCACATTCCCAAGTGGCATCTTAATGAGAAAATGGCCTTCTGGGAAGAAAGCACCATTCAATTTGCAAGGTTTCACACACAGTATCAATCATTACAATATATTAGCATAAAATATAGTATGAACAATAGAACAGAAAATTAGATTAGAAGGA
This sequence comes from Chaenogobius annularis, assembly GCA_015082035.1. Classification (NCBI taxonomy): domain Eukaryota; kingdom Metazoa; phylum Chordata; class Actinopteri; order Gobiiformes; family Gobiidae; genus Chaenogobius; species Chaenogobius annularis. Next base: position 1,399,035 of record BJKM01000091.1, on the reverse strand, counting down.
GATATGGGAAGCTGAGGAGTTAAAGATTTCAAATGAGCAGATCAGATTCAATAAAGTGTTAGATACGAGACTTGGACGCAGTAATTGACATCAGAGCCACTTAATCAGTCTGTTTGGCTTCTCGTGAAAGTCTCTGCAGCTGCTGATCGAAGTTGTCAATATAATGAATTGCATTAGGATGCATTATAGTCTTTTGGAATGACCTTCTTTTTTAACACTGGCAGTCTTCAATAATGGAAGAAAGGAAAATAAAAACATGTTCCTTCATATGGTACCATTTCAGAAGAGAAATACTTTGCAGAATTAGGAGAATAACTTGACCCCTGCCAAGTCATGAGACAAAATGTTCAATGGTGAATATACAGTGCTTACATTTTTTCAGAAGTTCAGTTTCAAAGGCTGTACACTATGGATGAGTATACTTCAAAAGTATTGCAATAATCAATATTGTAACAAACTAAATATAGTCTTGGTTTTGTCTCTGTTAGCTTTTTACTTTGACACAGTTTGATTAGTAAATGAAGGCAAATAGATTGTCTTAATTCAACTGAATGCACTGATTATTGTGTCAATAAGTATAGTCACATATCTCAATCACATTAATATTGCAATTGCAGTACTTCCCAACTGCGCACCTCCACACCTGAAATGAGGGCGCTAACATACTTGTAACGTCTTAAATCACAACAGCAGTTGCACTTTTAAATGAGGCGTAACACTCCTTTGTGCCCCCCTGCAGAACTGTCACACGTACGTGCCACTGACAGGATAAATAAGAGGGATGTGCCTGTCATAACTACAGTACTTTCCAACTGTAGTCCGTTAGAATCATGAAGGAGCGCTTTGAGGATTATGTAATTTTGAAAGCTAGGTCAAATGTACCTTATTCTTTTTTCACAAAGTCAAAATATATCAAAAAAATCTGGTAACGCTTTAAAGCAAGAAGGTATTAAGCGCTATTTATTTGTTTATAAGAAATGATAAGGCATTTAAAATAGCATTTACACACTGAAACACTTTAGTAAACACCGTGGGAATGCTCTTACAAACATTTTGTACAAGGTAAACACACACGCTTGGCTTAGTAACATTCATAAGGTATTAAAAGCCATCTACACATGCTAGTAAAGGCCTTAAAAGTGTATAAACATCCTTATTAGTTCCTTAAATATAGTTCACTAAGGAACATTATTTAAAACTCCTAATGTTTACATAAATTGAAATCCAAGATTATAATTCCTAATGTTTATATATGAGGTTGAATTAACACTAAATCATTACATTGGCGCGCACGTGCCGTCTGTATCCTTCTGCCCTAAGCCTGGTATAACAGAGAGGAATGGGACTCGTCTTTTTCATCGCATCATTTTCCCCCTTCCTCTTTTAGCCATTCCTCATCTTTACTGAGGCGACTGCTGTGAGAAACTAGAATAAAACGCTTGTGGGAGGCGCCTCCTCTCTTTCTTTTGCTCTCTTTCTCTTCTCATTCATCCAGGGCCTCATGTAAACCCTATCAATCCCGCTCCTCCGCCTGCATTTCCATCCATCTTGTTTTTTTTTTTTTTTTTTTTTTTTTTGCTGGCACGGGTTATCGTTCATCACGCTGACCCCGGCTTCCCCTCCGCTATTATCCCCTTTATGAGTGTCTCGCAGGTCAAGTGGGTTTGGCTTCACGTGCACGGCTTGTTTGCAGGACACAAGGGGTTAAGTGGGGGAACATGACGGCATCGGAGCACCGCTGATTGATAACTAGCACTGAATGAGTCTAAATTTCTCTCTCTGGGCTGGCACTGGCGGCGAGAGGAGAAGGGCGAGGTTGGACGTGGCTTTTAGTGAAAATGACAACATGCAATCTTACAAACAAGTGGTGTAATTGCCATGAATATGTTGCTTGTTATTTCACATTGTGTAAAATTGTAAAAAAAAAAATCTAAAATAATAATCTGGTAAGAGCCAAATAAATATGCATGTTTCTTTATTAAATCAGTGAAGTCCTTATTTGAATGTTTTTCACCAGGTTGCGTTCATGTTCTAAATTGATGATGTCATAATATGGGGTCAGTGTAAGGAAAGTTCACTCAGTTTGTGTTAAACTGTTAAATCTCATCATTTAATTGCTATATTTCATGTCAACAGACGTTCATCACATCTTTGAATAATTATATAAATAACAACTTTCCGAGGCTATTGTGAAGTTTATTTGTGGATGGTCCTTGTAATTACAGAGATATTAACCAACAGTTAGAACCTTAAACAGCAAATTCTACCAACATTCAACCTCAGTTTTAAACTGTAGACAATCTAAAAAGTGACTTAAAGCTTTTGGCCCACAAATCTGACTCTAGAAGATACATGGTCCTTTGTTTGAACAGTTTTTGAACTCTTTTCACTTAGTCGAGCAGTGCCATATCATAACATTTGGGGGAAATAATTCAATTCAATTCAATTCAATTTATTTTTGTAACGCCCAAAATCATCACAACAGTAGTTGCCTCGAGGGGCTACAGTGGAAAACAAAATAAACAATGTTCATAGGGACTTGGAAATGTCCCAGCATCCTGTGTCCTTAGACAGATGTCCCAAGCTCCCCTGTCCTGAGACCCTCCTTCTCGGCCAGGAAAAACTAATCCAAACTGGCCTCATATATCTGCTTCAAAATAGCGACAAAGCTCATCGGCCTTCGGTTACTCTGTATCTGCACGCCATGAAAAAACCTGAATCACTCAATATCTAATTCCTATTAGAGCACAGTTAAATGTGTGTCTTTTCTAATTCCAGGCATCGACGTTGTCCTTACTTTTACTACTTATTAAAGTAGCAATAGTATATAAAGGTATATACCTGTTTTTCCCCATGTAATAAAGTCAAATTTGTTTTGCCCCAGTCCAGATGTATTGTAAAAGCATCTATTGTTGTGAAAATTAGTCCACGAGCAGCAGAATCTATGCATCCAGTTATAAAGCGTTAGCATGCTAATGTTTGTTAGCTTTACCACAACAGCAAAACTCGCTCAGGCCTCCGAAGGTTGTGGAAAGTGCTTCTAAACTCATCACGGTGAATATTGAGGTGGCTCAGAATGCATCAGTTGAGTGAGCGATACAAAGAGTTCAAAATGAACTAGTTCTGTTTTAAATGTTATTAATACAATTTAATAATAATATATTATAAGACAATAATATGCAGTAGTACAAGCTGGAATCCAGCGCTTTTGGCTCTCTGTCTAGTTTAGGCTCTCCGCTGGACCCAGAGGAATGTAAGAACATTTTGGTTTGGCGCTGACAGATAACTTCTTCATAAATATGAGTGTTTTTAGCTACGGGCATCAGCAGCGTCGGCCTTGTTTCGCCCCTTGTGCCTTCTACACACCGCGCAGTCGGATAATGAGGGCTCTGTCGGACTCGGGACCCACCTGTGTGATGCGTGGGTGGGTGCACTTGCTGTTGATGCCGTTGTGCTCGAGCCACTGGTTCTCCGGGTGGGGGCAGTGCTGCTTGAGGGTGCAGCGGTTCTCTCCTTTGCACCAGACGCAGCCGAACTGTGGGTTGGCCTTCAGACACAGACCGCAGCTGCCTCTCTGAGCGTCGCACTTGTACAGATGAACTAGACACAGAGCGACAGGAGATTATCTGACTGCTTTTGAATAATATTAGTCATAGAAAGAAAATCTGTACCATAACTACACCTTAATTAGCCTTAATAAAGCATGAAGTAATAAATTAATTCATTATGAACAGTTAGAAGATGTAAAAAAATTAAAAAAGACAATGGTCATCTTTGCTTTGTTCTTTTTACCGTGCAAATCTCATTGTATAATCATTAAGACTTCATTTAATTGCAGTTGCACATATTTGTTTACCCAAATTAAGAACAAAGCAAAACGAAACTGAACAAAAGTTTGTTTAACAAAAGTACGGTTTTCTCCACTTTTTGCCTCAAAATTCTTCTAAATCTGTTGAAAATGACAGCGTTTAAATGCCTTTAAAGAAGAACGAGATCAATGTATAATAACAATGTTTTTTTGGTTTTTTTTCAATGAAAGTAGAGACATGGACATTTTCAACGTGTGGTTAAACCTGCAGCACAACGTTTTCTGTGGGGCTGTGAAGAGTGTTGAAATTTAGCACAAACTCTGGTAAGATAGGGGATGACTGCATACAGGGCTTCATTATTTATTCATTTATCTGTTAAAATAATAAACAGAAATATTGTGTTCATATATTGACTGAAAAAATTGAAAAAAAAACAAACAACAACCTATAAATAAATATAAATAAATATGAATACATTTAAATTGACATCCATCGTTTCAGAATTCAAGTCATTTGCAACTCTTTTTCTAATTATATTATATTATATTCCACAGAATTAAACAGACTCAACAATGCACATATTTACACGTACACATTCTTCTGCGGCTGTATCACCTCTTCATCATAGTTTACCATAATGAATGTTGTGACTAGCTTAGTGTGCCCCTTCTGCCTCGCCACATCATTTACATATCATCCCCATGGCAACTGGCCACTCATTTTCTCATTAATTGTCATGTGGGATGTTCCTTATGTAGAACTGTCTTCTCTGTCCGTGGTGAAGGCTTCGGCTTCAGGCTGTTTCCTGTACAGTATTTACCATGTGCATATGACACCTGAACAATATGCGAACTTGGGCTCAAACTAAACAGAGCTGCCTTTAGCTAAGCAGGCTCAGTCAAATAAAATTCCCATGATCCCCCTCTCCCAGCATTGGTAATGTGTTGCCCGCGGCCGGAGTGAGAGAGAAGACCAGCAACTTATCACGAAACAAGCAAAGAACTAAATATGTTTAGAAATAAGGTTAGAAACAGCTAAAAGTGCATGCGTGATATTGAAATACAAGAAAATCTTGTACGTAAATATTAAAGAAATATTTGAGCAAACTAATACAAGTATGCTCAACGATATATGTGAAAAAGTAAATAAATGTATTTTCAATCAGTGCTTTTGGCAGTTTTATGCGTTTGTAGAGCGAGGCCGCAGTGGCTCTAGTGCACTCTGTACTTGTATATGTCCATGAAGGAATTGTCTCACTTTTGTAAACAATGCAAAGTAAAGCGCTTTGTGTGTCTTTAAAGGCACTCTATTAATCAAAAGCCTTTTGTTTTTCATTTTGGGACATCCTCCATATTGTAATTTAGCAGTTTTTAAACAACTATTTCAGTATTAGTGCTAGTGTTTGGGATTTTTGGAATGAAGAATGACTTAAATCATAATACTAAGGATCTACCTAATTAATACTCTAACCCTAACTCCAAACCCCAAACTATTAATAAAGTAGTTACTAAGCCGGAATCATTCTTAATAAACTCTTTGATCATTATGACCTCAGTCTTTGTTCATGCTTTATTAAGGCTAATTAAGGCTAAAAGGACGACAGTTGCTCAGTAGAAGAGTTCCTGTCCTCTGATTCCAAGGTCGGCGGTTCGAATCCCGCTCTCGACGTTAACATCCTTGGTAGAGCGGTCAAGATCCACTGACCCACAGGTTGGTGGTTCGATCGCATCTGCAGGTGAATACTGTCCTTGTGTTCTTGGGCAAGACACTTAACCCGTCTCACCCCGGTGTCTGTGTTCACATGTGTGAGTGAATGTGTGTGGATGGGTTGAACCGTTTACTATTTAACTATCATAATCACAAAAGCTCTACACAAATACAGACTTTGGTACCACTTTATAATCATTACACTTTGATAAGCATGAACAAAGATTGAATTAATAAAGAACAAATAGTTTAATAAGAATGGCTCAGGTTTCATTATGACTTAGTCCTGCTTTATCAAGGCTGATGAAGGTGTAGTTCATATACTGCAGTACCAAAGTCAATAGTAGTGTTTTATTGAGATGAAGGCTGGCAGATTGTTACTATTGAACAGATACAGAGATTGAGTGGTTGGCCTGGATAAATATAGGGGAAAATGGAACTTGATCAGATAAAACCTTTGTGGGTGGAGCTTTTTGATAGTTCTGATTAAAATATCATGTAATAACAGGAAGAGAGTGTACCATCATCTCATGTATCGCAATCTGAAAACACCCAATTAAACGGTCACTCAACAACAAAGGAGAAAACAGCAGCAGATGTGTTAAAGTTAAACCACTCCACAGAAGATGGGAGACTCAGCCTGTTGCCATAGAAACAAGCTCCGAGGGGCAACAATGGGAAGTCATTTTACAATGCATCGATATGAATGAGACTGGAGGGGAGAGTAAGAAAAGAGAGGGAATGATAGAGAAAAGAGAGGGAGAGTAAAGGGGAGGGTGAGAAGAGAGAGAGAGTGAGTAAAAGAGAAAGAGGAGGGAGAGAAGAGAAAGGGAGAGGCATAAGAGAGTGGGGAAATATAGTAAAGAGGGAAAAAGAGAGGGAAAAGAGAAAGGGATGAGCTATGGGGAGACGGACAGAGAAGAGAGGGGGAGGAAGCGAAAGTGTGTGAAAGAGAGGTGGTGAGAGAGGGGGAGAGATGGAGAAGAGAGAGAGAAATGTAAAAGAGAGACATACAGAGCGTATAAGAGATGGGGGAGAGAGGGGGGGAGGGCTATGGAGGGACGGGCAGAGAAGAGAGAGAGGGAGTGAGTGAAGGTAGCTGAAAGAAAGAGGAAGACAAAATTGGAAAGAGAGATGGCGAGGGAGGAGAGAAATGAAAACGAGGCGGTGAGAGAGATAGAGAGACATTTTGCCGGAAGCAAGAGATACACATTAATATTGATCACCGGTAATTATTGACCAATGGTAATTATTACATCACAGATCATTAAAGTTTCCCAAGATAATTACAAGCCAGGAATACATGGATTCAAGAATGTTGCTTTTTTTTAAAAAGGGGAAAAAAAGAAAATTAATAATAATAATAATAATAATAATAATAATAATAATAATAATAATAATAATTATTATTATTATTATTATTACTATTATTGTTATTATTATTATTATAATATATATATATTTTTTTAAAGAAAATATATTTTCAGCGTTCAACAGACTAGAAAACACATTTGTTTATATATTTTTAAAGCCTTATATGTATTATATGATTTCATAAAGCCTTTTTTAGTCATTCATTTTGGCTAAAACAAACTAAAACAAATAATGAGGCCTAAATTATTTAAAATCTAATATCGGTTTTACTTTACTTCATCGGTTATTCCATTCTGGTGCTACTCCACACGCTACATTGTAATGGTCATTATTCTCATTATTGACTCCATGCTCTATCTGTACTCTGTCCACAGCCCATACAGTCACAGAGGTGCAAACATGCTCCTCCAACACGCCCTTTAGCGCAGGCCAATGCAAAGAACCATCATTGCACATTACCTTTATTGTGGGCGGGGTTGTCGATACTGAAATCTCCGTTCCAGATGACGGTCAGCTCCACGGGAAGACTGCTCATCTCCATCCCGTCGTAGAAATACTGTCGCCATGGTAACCGGCGATGGTGAAAAAAGTACAGGAGATAAGAAGCGGAGGGAAAAAGAGAGGGAAAGCTGTTGAGACACTTTAAACGATTTATTATCTTTAACATCCCCCCAAAAACCTCAGGGGTCGCAGCGCCGTGAACGTATGATGCATATTCATCAGGTGGTTACACTAGCGGCGCGGGAGCATCTGAGCTAGAATCGCGCTTTTCTGTTAAATTACAGTTTCCCCTCCTTCACTGCTCAATCATAGTACAATATTTGGATTACATCGTGATTACACAGCACGCACACACGCATAGACACTGGTGAGCACACTCGAGTGATGAAGACAGACAGGAAGATGAGATGTTATTATGGCAACAGGCGATTAGCATCAGGACCAGCGTAAAGCCCTTTTCATGCTACTCTCTCATCGCTGTCAATGTTCTATTCAGAGGATGAATGAGGTAAAAGAGACCGAGTCAAGAGCTTTGCGAGTGTTGTGAACTTTGGCCAAGATATTCTCATGTGACTATCTTTTTTTTTTTTTAAATTGGTACAAATAATATTCACATCTGACGCACATAACGGCTATTTAAAGTGCCTATGATAGATTTTTTTTTTGCGATTTTGTAATTTTGACTTTATTTGTTGTATCTATACCTGTTGTACATATAAATGAAAGTTTTAAACCAATCGAGTTGGTATTTGAGGAGAAAACGTTGAAAATCTGTGGAAAACGACAGGAAGTGACGTCACACTAGGGATACTCATTCCCATCACAACGTTTTTGACTCTCTAAACATTAATTCTCAAAAATAAAGGTGCTTTCCTATATTTTTATTCGTCAAAACAAACAAAACATGACATTAGGTGAGTTTTTGCCTGGTGTGTGCTAATTTCCTAGTGTGATGTCATCAATTGCAAACAGGAAGTGACATTATAAACCTAAAAATGTGCTATTCTGGGGTAACATTTGTATAATTTTTTTTATCAAAATTCGAAACTAATTTATCTTAACTGGATTTTATTTCAATGAGTGGTCCGACCTGTCAGAGGCACTTTAAACCACGGTTAAACTGTAGGAAGATGGAATAAGTCAACACGAGCTGTACTGTTTTTCCTGTTTTCCCTGCATGCATCAAATAAAGACCTTGAGAACGATACTCATAGACTAAACTTCGAGAGCGACCAAGTGGACCAGCAGGACATGAAGACCTCCACAAAGGAATAACAGTTGAGTATTTGCAAGTAAAGTGAACGTTTACAAAGCACAGTCATCATGAGTCATTTGAAAATAACAAATTACCTGGATGTAAATTAAAGCATTATTTAACTTTTCTGGTGAGGGTCTGCTACCTGCTTGACTCACTGAAGATGTTATTGCTTTGCCTGGAATGTTCCACAGCATGTCATTAAACTAATCTTACATGTATTCATGGAATTACAGGTGTTTTTACTGCTCAAATGACCTTAAAAGACAGACATTCTGGGTCATTTATTGTGCAGCATTTCAGGCAAAGCAATAACATATCCATGGACACAAGCAGATGGTGTGAGCTCTGGACAGTTTTGGGTCAGCTGAAGCACTATTTGAACTGTATTTGACAGCACTTGCTATATAAATAAAGAGGACTGGATATAAGACAGTTACATCGTGCATCTTTAAAATACTGTTTTATCTTTCTTTATATGTTTTCATCAAACAAAAACCAAGATTGAGCTTCTGGAGTCATTTGGCAAACAAACTCATTTGGCCATTAAATATTTTGCATATCATTTTGTGTGTGAGTTGGTGTTTTTGTACTGGCAAACCAAACAGTACTAACTAAGGACGTGTTCACACTGGAGCCAGTTGAAGCAAACTCTAGTGCGCTTCCAGCTAAGTGCGCTTCGTTTGTGGAGATTGTGAACGCTCTATCAAACCAGACTCACACCAAACAAGCACACGGATTAAAGTAAAGGCCAACGGGGGAAAAAGACTAAAAGCACGGCTTGAAAATGGCATAAAAGGCCAAAAAATTGCACACCTAATAAGGTAATGAGAGCATGAGAGGGAAATTAGACTGCAGACAAGAGGGCATAGGTTAGAAAAATGCTCTTAAATGAGGTGAACATAGCAAACAAAGTCATTTTCAAAGAGTCCCTTTTATTCAGCCAAAATCACTGCTTCAAACTAAAGTTTTCATTAAACATTTATATAAATCTGCAGTAACGCCGAGTCCTCAGACCAATAAGTGTAGAGTGTCTACTAGTTTAGAATTTTTCCAACCAAGCAGTTTTAATTGGCAATACCAAACAGAAGTGAAGCCTTAATAACCCAAAACAGTGTCTGCATTGCTAAATCTCTCCTGAATGTTCCTCTCTTCTCTTTCAGCACAATCACAGTTGTGGGAAGTATGTGTCTTCTTCTGTTCATATTTCAAGGCAAATATCATTGACACACGTTTAGAAATGTGTGCGTTTCCATTGATCGATTGCGAATATAGTAGGTCATATTTCCATGGTGCATATTCCCCTGCACTCAGGGCACGGCACCCCCTTTGAGACAGCCCGGCGTGGACTCTAAAGCTATTTCACTATCTCTGAGTTAGCGTTTGCATCAGGCTTGTGCTTTGTCTTTTAAAAGTCCTTACCGATGTGTTTTGGCATTGCACTGAGGACCTGTTGAACCTGAGGGCGGGGACGCGGTGTTCGTTGCCTTGGATGGTCAGAACACACTCGTAGCCCTTCTGTCCCGACTGCGGCTGAGGCAGGTTCTTAGCCCGAAGTGTGATCGGCTTCACCACATTGACCGGCACCAGGATCTTCTCTGCAGGCAGCAACTGGGGACACTCCTAAAGAGACAGAGAGAAAATGTGGAGTCCAAATGAGTGTCTGCATTTGTTTCATTATACGCCAATAGAAACATATATAACGATAACTGACTATGTAAAATGACAGGGATTGTTTTACTTAAAATATCAACAACTAAATGGAAAAAAGGTGGCATTATATATTTAATTAGGCTCAAAAATGTCTATATTTGAATGTGCGCTTCTGAATGATCGGGTCACAATTCTATGACAGGTTTACTCTGTATTTGTAAGTACGGCCTTGACATTTCATTTGATCAGAGCTTTACTCGACTGGCTTTCTCAATTCAAAGCACGATAAGAGGCACAGATATCTGGTTGTGGTCATAATTCTGTTTAATTGGTGTAAGTTTCGACATGATGATTCCATTGTCCACACGTCAATCTCTCTTCTAAACCGATGAGTCTATTCATTGATGGAGTGATGTGGATTACTCAATGGATACTAGCGCAATAGTTCAGCAAACTTATTTGTACTTTTTGGATGATTTTAAGTGCAATGTTTCAGATGTGTGCTGTGTTTTTAGCATCAGATCTGGGTGCAATCTGTAGGCGCCTCAGACTGGAAACTGTGGATACATTTTGGATAGGTGCATCGTACTGTATTGGGTTAGGGTTAGGGTTAGGGTTGATGTTGTATGTACTTGGTATTTGTATTGTCTGTTTTGGTGTATCTTTGTGACCATTGTGTGACCAACACAATGGTCTACAAGAAAATTTAAGACGGCTGTTGTCATCATTTGTTCATTCTGTAGTCACAGCTGCCCTGGAACAGACAGATGAAAGCTAGGCTGCCAATCTGTGCCATCGGCCCCACCAAAAAAAAAAAAAGATGTGAACATATGCGAGTGAGAAAGGTGAGTCACTTAGCAATTGGAAGTCTAAAATTAACAGCCAATCAATTCAGGTGCATGGAGCTAAATATAGAGCACCTATGGGAGATAATAGAGGAGGGAGGACAGGTGACGAGGGGGAGGTCAGAGAGGACAGAAGAGCACAAACTGAAAAGAAAAGAAAAGGCACAAAGCTTTAATTTGGGATGTAAAATGAATCAAGATGTGTTTTTTCTATTAAATGAAGATCAAGTTGAGGTCTACACTCTTTAAAAGCAGCATTTAAACACATAAAAGAGCGAAGCAAAAGAAGGACTTTGACCTGAACTCTAAGACAATAAAACGGGTTAAATGTCTGAGCACTTTTCCTTGAGTACTTTGCAAACTATTTCATGTTCTTTTTCCCGGTTAGGTTAACACACAAAATGAGAATCTGAACAGAACAAAGGAACAGACGAGCAGACAGAGCCCAAATACTATTAAGCATATGCGACGGGAAGAGCTTGAACATGTCACAAAGAGGCACGAGGCGGAGATAAGGTGAGCCCCGCTCGGGTGGAGAAGGAAGTGCTGGGGGGAGCAGGGCGAGGAGCGAGGAGCGAGGAGAGCGTGGACCGACGATAACACTTGTTTGAAGTTCATTAAAAGCCACTTGATTGGGTTAGACTTGAGTGACGGACTGGTAGAGCTGTGTGCAGAGAGAGAGAGAGAGAGCGAGAGAGAGAGTGAGAGAGAGAGAGAGAGAGAGAGAGAGAAGAGAGAAGAGAAGAAAGAGAGAGAGAGAAAGAGTGAGAGAGAAGAGAGAGAGAGAGAGAGAGAGCAGAATGGGGCTTTAGATAGAAGATGAATGAAAGAAAAAAAGACAGAGAAAGGAAGAAAAAAAGATAGATCTAATGAGAGAGAGGGAGAAAGGGTACAGTAAAAGCGAGAAACAAAGAAAAGTAATGCAGAGAAAAATAAAGAGAGGGGTCGAAAGAGCACGGAAGAAAAAAGAGATAAAAAAGAAGACATGAGAGAAAGGAGAAGAGAGAGAGAGGAGAGAAAACCAGGAGAGAAAGAAGACAATAGAGATCGATGAGAGAGAAGAAGTGAGAGAATAGAGAGAAGGCTGAAAGGAGAGAGAGAAAAGAGGGAAAGAGAGAGGAAAAAGGTGAACATTTAGAGTGAGAGAAGACTGGAACCCAGTGAAGAGAAAGTCAGAACGAAGACAGAAAGAAGAGGGAAAGATGAAAACATGAGAGGAATAGAGAGAAAAGTGAAAGGAAGTGAGTGAGGGAAAGAAAGAAAGAAAGTAAGAGAGAGAGAAAGAAATAAAGAAAAAGAAAAAAAAGGTGAAAAAAGAGAGGAAAAAAAACGGTACAGCCTGAGAGAGAGAGAAGACAGAAACAGAGACAGCGAAAAGAAGAAAGATCGAAAAATGAAGAATAAAGAGAAAGTGTAAGGAAAAGAGAGACATAGAGTGAGAAGAGAACAGAGAAAAGAAACAGATGAAAAGGGAATTAGAATAGAGAAAAATGAAATTGAGAGGGAAGAGAGAAAGAGGACGAGAGAAGACGGAAGATGGAGAAGAGAGGAACACGCAGCTGACAGTATTCACAAAAGTCATTATGAGATAAATGACACCGGCCTGAGTGAGTTGGAGCTGAGAGGAGACTGGAGGTGTCGTGTGTTGTGTGTTGTGGTGTGTGTGAGTGTGTGGAATTGTGTGGTGTGTGTGTGTGTGTGTGTGTGCCAGCGCGATGTTTGCTCATACAAATCTCATTTTCCTGGAAAAAGCACCGTATTTGGCAAATGAAAATTGAGTGGGAGAGCAAAGAGAAATGCAATCCTATTTTAATCACATCTTTTCCAGTTAATACACTTGAACAATAAGGACAATAAATTTGATCCGCTCGGCGAAGCCGCCGGGAGCCAGCGGAGTGTGACCTTACTCCAAGAATTTAAAACCCACAGATCAACATGGAAGCGGCAAAATAACGATGACCGAGATGAGTTTGAGTGCGAGATAATCAAGTTTTTGAAAACCCCTTAAAGCAAAAATATAAAAAAAATAAGAAAATAAAATAAAGACATTGAACTTTCCAAAGCACCCCGACACGTGAAGGATAAACAACGCCTTGGATTCATTATGGCGTTAGAAAACCACGAGTCAGATGTGGACACGCGCTCTGGAATCATCTGCATTTATACAACATGTCCAGGGCCTGGAAAGAGCGAAATGCTAATTCTACGCCGCCGACAGTAATGCTCTGGCATTAGCATACTGACCGTGGATACCTCTCCACCCGTCGGCAAACTATTCCCGTCGTTTCCGCAAATCGAGCAACTTCCAAGCTGCTTTTTTCTCCTTCGGCTTGAACTCAAGATGCTCATCGTGTAAACAATCAACCTGGAATTTCATCAGTGGACATTTAAAAAAAAAAAAGAGTTGGGATTTATTTATTCAGCAGCAATATGGCTTTCCCCCTAAAAGTTTATGAAGGAAGATGGAAAAATGACAAGCTTACATGATCTACAATTCTCTAATTTTGACTTTATTTGGTGTATTTTTACTTATGTACATATAAATTGATATGTTTACACCAATCGAGTAGGTTTGAGGAGAAAACTTTGCAAAATATGTAGAAAATGACAGGAAGTGACATCAGATACGCATTCTAGCGTTAGTATATATTCTCACAAAGAACAACTTTTTTGACCCTCAAACATGAATTCAACAAAATAAAGTCGCCTTATATTTTATTTGACAAGATAAATAAATAAATTTGATGTTTTTGTGCCACTGTTTGCTGGGTAATTTCCTTGTGTGATGTCATCTATTACAAGCAGGAAGTGAAATTATAAACTAAAAAAATGTGCTATTCTGTGATCATATTCTTGTAATTTTTAGCAAATCAAAATTCATTAATTGTCCAACCTGTCAGAGGCACGTTTGAAGATGTTGGGAAAACATTGATATTCTCACAAACAAACAGTAAATCATAGTCAATTCTTCACATAGGAATTCAGTGTAGAAGTGAGCTGATTGGTTGAAGAAAGCTCTGTGATATATGCCGAGTTTGTCCACTTCTGTTATTCAGTTCATATAAAAGAACTTAATTGGTTGTCAAAAATTTACCCAGATTATAAATCACACTAAAACATATAGTCATTGAGCAAGTTGGATAATTAATAAAAAAAAAAAACACTGAATTGTCTATAGCAGAATAGTTTAAAAGCACATGGTTATTAAAGTAACTATATAATTTTGGTGTTGATTTTTATTCATCATATATTGTCATTTTTTTTTTCTATGATTTTTTTTTTTTTTTTGTCGGAGGCCCTTCTTTGTTTTTACTGTAACATAAAAAAGGGAAAAAAAGAAAAAAAAGAAAATGACATTGTATCATATAAAAATAGTCATTATAGTGCCAAAAACAGCATTGAATCACCTTTTCCTTAGTATAGAAATGTAGTGAAACGTCAAATACTGACGTTTAATGGTTTGAGATGTGTTTTCAGATAGATACTTTAGGTGTTTATGCGGAGCCTGATGAATGTAGAATTAGTAATGGTTGCATTGAGGTTTCCTGAACGGCTACTGACGAGTTGGCATTGGCATTGGCGCCGTAGCCGTCACCACAGGATTTATGACAGCACCAGTGGATGTAATGTCAGTTTGTTTATTGCCGCTCTCCGCCGATAAATGACAGAGGAGGAATAAATAACAGCATTCAAGCTACAACAAAGTACTCAACAACTGAATCAAAGTATAGACAATTGATATTTGTAACGTGTTGTGTTATGTTTTATGTAAAAGCCTAACAGATTAGAAGTTATAGTGACTTTTTAGTAGAAGCAAAACATTTCAATTGTCATCAATATCTAATAACGTGATAACCTTTAACAAAAAGGGAGTGTCTTCTAAGTAATATTTGTTCAGGCAAGGATGACTAAACACCAAAATGTTTAACACAAACTCAAGAGGAACAGAAAAAACAGGGACACCATGATGCAAACTTAAAGATGCACTGCAGGACTTTTTGCTGTCGTTGTTTTGCCTCAATAAAGACAAAGACAAGCCCTTACAAATGCTAACAAACAAGCGAGCCGTGCGATCACTTGTGCCGATGGGGCTTGTGCTGTTACAGGGCAGCAGTATGAGTCATCTGTTCTTAATATGCACTGGCTGCTGCTGTTCTTCTCCACTTCAGACTGACTCATTGTTTTGCAGCCACAGATGTGATTCTCAAACTCTGCTCTCATTCCACTGCTCACTTATCATCGCCCACAGACGCCACCCACAGTGTCCCAGAACATATTCATTCCACCTATATGGTGCATAGTAACGCAGTTTGCCCTGTGATTCTCTCTTCCTCTCTTGCAAAGGCTAAAAGAGCCTGTTCCCTTTTTTTCATAGAGCAGAGTTTTACTCAGACCAAAAATATAAATGACTGCATTATTTGATCAAATACATGCTGGTCAGTTATTTGTGTATTTATTCCTTTCAAGCTTTCAAGTTTTTTTTCATGTCAATACCTGCTTGTCAATGTCGGGAGGGTTTGGTTCGTGATTGAATGGGAGACCGCAAGGAAAACCAATGGTGCAGATTGGCTGCCTCACTTCCGTCTTTCTGCCCAAGGGCAGCTGTGGCAACAGTGTGGAGTGAATTAAAAATGCAATGTAAACCGTCTTTCACAGTCCAGAAAAGTGCTGTATGAATCAAATACATGATTATCATAATCATTATTATTATTATTATTATCATCATTATTATTATTAGAATAAATCAGTACATTTTCCCTAGAGTATACTGATAATTCAGAACTGTGACAAAAATCAGCCCCACATAACCTTTATTTAATTAGAAAACATGTCTGTTGCAAACTTGAAGACTGAGCCATGTGAGTCACTGTGACACTTTGGGATCAGAGCTGAGGATGATGAATGGGTGGTCCACCCTGCTAAAACGGAACTAGAGAAAAAACCAGACGTGCCAAAGGGTTAGTGATTCTTAAAAATATGAACAACAGAACGAGTTCATTTTAAATGTGTTGAAGCCCTCATTATATTGTAAAAGCAACTCCTGGTGACAGAACCAGGATGATTTCTAAAGCAAGTTAAGGTGAACCCACGTTAGCAGGCTTAAAACTCATCCCAGTGAATAACCTGGAGATGCAAAGAAATCAGTCAGGAACGTGAGACTTCAGCTTGACTTTGGCTTCATTATAACATTCTATTTCAGTGCTCAAACGGACTCTGCTGCACTCATCGGGATGTTTGCTACCCCTGCTTTTCTTTCACTTGCAGTCAAAGTCCTTCCACCCTTTGCTGGCATTCTGTTCTGACACATCATGGAAAGTTTCAGCATGACACTAAAACAGAACGGTGACAGAAGGGAGGAAGAGTGCATTTATAGGAATCAGTTCAGAGGTTCCTGGTTGAAATGACTCCTGAACAGCTTAATTCGTCTTGTAATTAAAGGGCTGCGGGAGGGACATTTGGTGGGCGTGTGGAGAATGAATGCTAATGTATATTTGAAAGCAGAGTAAGGCAAAAAAAAAAGAAAAAAAAAAGGGATCATAATTATCACAAAGTATAAAAATAGAGATTGAAATTAACATATACAGTGTGTGCCTACACCTTGATATAAAAGCGGTTCTTGACTAAGCCATGTTTTCTCATCTCACCAGGGGCCCCGGGCAAAGACGTTTCCAGTCCGCTTCCTCCTCACCATCTCTTTTCGATGCAACTTTTGGTTTAACATCCTGTCTCCTTTGCATTATTAATGACAACTTTTTGCACTGAATAAAACTTTCACACTCTTCAATAACTGTTAGTTTGTTTCCCGCTTTGCCGTTTGCTGACCTTACCCTGATCTTGTCTCGTGAATTCATCTTTCTAATTCAAAGCCTGTCTCTGCAGCCCTTTTGCAGATGTCATTGATTTGTCCATGAATCAAAACCCCGCACGAGCTTCTCATATTGACTGCTAACGACCATTACGGCTGGCATTTAAGTTCTTTAATAAAATTATCCTTGATCATTTGGTCGATAGTTGCTTCTGTAAATACAGCATCAGGCGCAGCAGGCAGTGGGAGCGTGCGCGGCTGAAGTCGGAGCACACAGGAGGCATATTTCTGTGTGACATGGGCGTATATTGGGTACTCAGGATATGAGTATTCTGCAGGCACTGGAGGGGATACAAATGCTCCTGTCTGGTTTTTGGCACAAAAACGAATCCTGTCCTTGCGGTCTCCATGGACGCAGACGTGACAATATTGTGTACAGCAGAATTTCTACAGTAATTCATTGGTTCTATGGAATTTGTTTCGAACAAAGTTGTTCGCTTTATACTTGTGTACTGAGCGGGCTTGCCTCTACTCAGATCTGACCGGTAACTTGGTCTGGTGGTGTCACGTGCTTGTCTCCGTGGATTTTAAGTTTAATGTCATGCTGTGGAACATTCCAGGAACAGCACAAACAGTCTTGTTAAAAGTCATTGTTGTGTGTGTGTGTGTGTGTGTGTGTGAACCTTTATTTTACATAATAAAACAATTCAAAACTGGCATCCGAGCTAAAGGCTAACTAAATCTAAACGGTCACATTTATTCAGCACTTATCTACCTTCAAGGCACTCAAAGTGCTTTGCATCAAGGAACCACTCACACACACACATTCACACAGGGGGGTGAGGGTTAACTGTCTTGCCCAAGGACACTGTGTTCAAACAGCCCACCTGTGGGCCAGTGGATCTGACCACTCACCGTTCGAGAGCAGGATTCGACCTTTGGATCAGAGAATGAGCGCCAACTGTATGTGGACATCCTTATTTACATGTTCCTGGTGTGGAGGTCAGAGGAATGACATACATATCATGAACTAAAGACGACTTACTTTATATACTTTAGTATTGGAGAGAGGCTTTTATTTTTCTTCTACATCCAAATTTCCTCGTAGTCTTTGAAAACAAATCGACAACTTTTCCCTGTGCTCAGTGATTCAACCACATCCTGCTGCGTGTCTTTTTTTTTGGATGAGCTCCACTAAGTCCTTGAGCTTTACACGGGGCAGCAGGGACACGCCCTTGGCTAATGTGCTAATGTGCTAACATGCAAATGCGTGATCCGCGTGCCCATACCACTGCTGGCAGGAATAAAGAGACTCCCCTATACAGCCCAGCCTGGCTTTAGCCCGCTCTGCCGCGCATACTAACAACAAGCTCAACCAGAGGGGACAATCGCACAGTCCTCATCATTACCATGGTGCTGAGGGATTATTCACATCGCCTTCACAAATCCCTTAATTGTAATAATATTCAAAATTCAACAAAGATCGCCAACTTGCTCCTTTTGATAGCATCCAGGATTGGGTTCGGGCTAGCGCTGCGCATGTTTAGAGGTTCTTAAGCACGTATGTGTCTGTGTTATTGAAACAAGCACCTTCTGTCAGCACACAAATGCCCCACCATATTCAAGGGTTAATTAAAAGTAAATTAAAAGTCATTAGGCTCACAAAACACCTGCTTTTCCTGTGACAGCAAAAAGGGGGGAATCCATTAATGTGCTAATACCAAATCCCTCTCGCGTTTTATTTGTGCTTTTCGTTTTTTTAGTCCGCGACACAATGGAAGGAGGATTCGCACGTTATTATCCTCAGTCAATATTGACCACACATCGACGGAGTTAATTGGAAAAGTAAACCTGCAAAGACAGCGACGTGGGCCCTGACTAAGCAGAAGGTGCGAAAGGATAATGGAATTGACAGAAATAAGGAAAAAATAATATCGTCTAGGCAGCTTGAATGGCTTCGGGGTGGAAAACATGGCTAGAATAACGCAATTAAGACAGGGGCAGCTCATCAAAAGAAGGCAATCTGGCTAAGTCTATCGCTGCGAGTGTCTGCCAAGCCGGACGCGGGCTCCAGTGATCTTCATCGGGGCACCTCGGGCTAGGATTAACAGGCCACTAACGCGCTGTTCTGCCCTCCTCCAGACGACCACAGTAAATTGGTAAGAGCAGCGGGAGAAATTGTAGCAAGATAAGTCTATTCACCCACACTCACACACATTTTAATGAGTCAAATAGAGATGTGAGGTATCAAAGTCAGACAGCTGGGAAGAAACTTTTGACAGATTTTTTTTTTTAATGCCTGGTAATTGCATCGCCAGAAACAAAACAGCCGCGGTGGAATAAATGCACTTTTTGTTATTGTAAAACCATCAACAATCGATGTGTAGTTCTTTATTCGATTTGAACATGGGATTTTTCATATAGTGAGAATAAGTATAAGTCTTTATGTTTATCTCTTTCCTTTTTTATGTGATCTGGGCACGGTAATTACGCTGAATAAAACCAAATGCAATCTTTCAAATGACATTTTCGGAGCTTTTAACCTTGTTTTAACAGTGTTTCCTTATCCTCAGTTTACTCAGTTGTATTTTGAGTCTTGCATGTTCGATAAATCTCGTATTGTCCTGAAACTGAAGCTCGAGTGCTCAGAAAATTCCTGTTTTCACCTATCCCGTATCCCCGCCCACATCACCTCACTTAGTAGCAATTAAAATGAAATTAAAATAAGACTCTGAGTGGCATATGTAAGTTATAAAATGTCACGTGGCCACTTTTCAAAAACAGAAATAAGTAAGTGACAATCTGTTGCTTATCCATTCTGCAGTTTTGAACAGGAAGTCAATGGATCTGTTTCTATTATCAAGCCCTTTTAGACAAATATTGCGGTTTACAATGAACAAAATGTTAAATAATTATCTATTATCTTATTGTTCAATACTATACCGGAAAAAACGTAATACTATATGTCTCCTTTAATGGACTCAAAATGTAACACGTTTAGACCTTTAAGCTCAGAAGGCCTCTAAGCTCCTCAACATTACGTTTTTAAGCAGCAGAACACCAATCCTGCCTTTCCCGAGCTCAGGCTGCATAGATTTGGAGGTATTTAGGACTGGCCCTCATTTGGTGAGGCGCCTGGCCCCTGCACTGTAATGAGACCGCTCGAGTGCACGGGAATAGGAGAACCTGCCAATACTATCGATAATTCAAGGAGACTAAGCTTTCGCGGCAGAGAGGAGGTCCGGGCGAAAGGAAATGACTGCGTTTTTTATTAGTTTGTGCTGGTCTTTGAAGTACAGTCAAGAGTGAGACAAGCCAAAAGAGCCCCGCGCCAGATGGAAGGTGTCTGAAGCCGTTCAATTCGCTTTGCTCGAAAACCTTCAATGGAAGCTATTAGTGTCACACAGACAAACATTTACTTTCTTTTCCCGTCGGCGAAAAAAAAAAAAGGCGAAAAAAAAAAAAAAATGGCAGCTAAAGAAAAGGTGTGTCGGACAGCCAAACACATGTTGTCATTATTCTGACCCATTATTTGTATGTCGGCTCTTCTTTTGGGGCAACATTTGGATGCTTCTTCCAAGAGAATCGGCATTTACATACTTAAAATGCAATCAACGTTAATCAAAGTCTGATCCAATTGTCTATTTATTCTTCAAGTAATTACATAACAGCTTTGTGTAAGTGAAAGTTCCAACATTATGAGGCATTCAAGGCCAAAAACTAATAGTAAATTGTCTTATTACATAAATTCATAAGCCGAGATTGGAAATGGTCAAAATCCCTATTTGTTATGCATAGTTTCTTTCAGTGTTCACTATTTGCATTTGGTGTTTATTGGCCACTATGTTTCTCCAACTAATAAATGATCACAGAGAGAATATTTTACTACTCATTTGTAGACTTTAAATTCAGAACACATCTTTCAGAACTGTAACTTTAAAGTGCCTATGACAGGTTTTTAGTTTTTTTGGTCTAATTTTGACTTTATTTTGTGTATTTATACCTGTTGTACACATACATTATTGTTATACACCAGGTATTTGTGGAGAAAATGTTGACAAATCTGTAGAAAAATGACAGGAAGTGACATCACACTAGCAACACTCATTGCAGTCAAAGTTTATGCAGAATTTACACAAAGAAACACATTTTTTGACGCTCTAAACGCTCTTAATTCGACAAAATAAAGTCGCTCACATATATTTGTATTTGTCAAATGAAAAAATGTTGTCATTAGATAAGTTTTTGCCCAGTGTTTGCTGGGTAGTTTCGTAGTGTGATTACAAACAGGAAGTGAAATTATAAACATAAAAATGTGCTATTCTGTGATAAAATGTTTATAATACAAAATATATTTATTTCAACTGCATTTGAGTTCCAATGAGTGGTCCGACCTGTCAGAGGCACTTGAAGCTTTTCACAATAAAATGTGTTTTTGTGAATTGAGATCCGACTTTGGGCCACATCCCAGAGCAGAAACAGAAGGACACGTTATCTGGACAGTAAAATCGTAATGTGTTGGGACGTACCATGGGCTTCTTGACCCGTCCCTCCTGAAAAGAGCAGGTGGTGGGGTCGTGGGTGCAGCCGTGTCTGTATTTACACCAGTGACACTCGTAGGGGCTGCTCACACAGGACAGACATCTGCGGGGGGACACACAAACAGAAACACAAATTAACAAAAAAGCATTGATCATCGCCAAAAAGACAGACAATGGCACCAGACATTATTTGCCACATTATACACCACATATTTAAGGTGGTGTGCATCTTTTCGACCTTTCTTTCCAAAACAGTGTGCCACAATTAGGAAAGTCACAATTATTAGGTTAATCGATAATTTTAATTATTCAGGTCACATCATAATCGTAAAAGACAATGACAATTTTAAAAGTAAAACGAATTTGTTCAATCTAGCATCCAAAAAATAGACTTAAACGTAAATGTTTTTGTGATGTTAAATTGTGACGTTTTTTCTCACAATATTCTTAACACTAACATTTTAAATCGTGACATCCGAAGCGACAACGCAAAACAGGTTGAAAAACACTGGTAAAGAACCTTAGTGTTACTGCGATAGTTTTTGTTTGACAGTTTTACAATATTGATCATTTTGCGGCATATTTTCCAGCCCTAATTTGGACAAAACCGTTTTTTCCTGTTTTGATTCATGGCTGAAAATTTGTTTTGCTAAGCTGTAGAATTTGAACATTTCGGACAAATTTGTTTCAGAAATATCTCTTCTTTCATCCCAGAACATCATATATACCATTTAGATTAGTCCATCCATTCGCACATGAACGTATCTATAATGCAGAGCTTTAATAAGACGCTGCTGTCCCAAATGCCAAGGCGGTGACTCTTCGACCCGTATGATACCGCTGCAGTGAGGGGCTCTTTTATGAACTGACTGGAAATGTCGCCAAGTGCGTCTGGATAAGAAATGTCTCTTCCGGCACATGTGAAGACTTACGACTTGTGGACGCTGCAGTTGTAGAAGACAAAACTGGTGTTTGCGAAAGCCAGGCCCGTCTCCTTCGACTTGAGGTAGAGCTGCACGATCTGGTGGTCCCCTGGGAACACAAATATACAGAAACAACAAGTCAGCATGGTTTGATTCTGGAGGAGGGATACTACCGCTACTTTAACACTGGAAAACAAATAAATAGTATGGGTTAAAAATAACTTTAACCCATACTTAAAGTTATTTAAGTATGGGTTAAGTATGGGTACTCAAATCTAGATTAACTAGGAAAGTTAGTCTAGATTTGAGTAGTTTTGACTTACTTATATGAAAGGCATTTATTATTTGCCTTGTTGATATTGAATTGCATGTTTTTCAAGATCATTTAGCTGGAAATAACAAACTAAATGGGCCAATATTGAGAGCACAATTTTCTTACTCAATTTGTAAATATTTTAGCTTGTGCAAATAATCAAATTTCATGATGGAATGAATTACAATCATTCAACAATTAAGATAATAGGTCAACAAGGGCTTGAATTTTGTATTCATTATTTTGATTTGAGCATATTTTGCCAATGAAGCAAGCGTAAAAGATCTTATTTTTCTTAAAAGGCAAGTATTTTTACACTTGAATTGAGCAAATGATGTGTGCTTGAAAATAAGAAAAGAAAATACGATTCTATTGGCAGTTATGAAGTTATTTCAAAATCACTCAAATCAAGCCAACATTTATGAAAATCATGATTCAAATTTGGTTTTCTAGCAGCATGGACAGCAGCTTATTTAATGCTGTTTTTTTCCCAGTGTAATGGAATCTATATCCAACCGTTTTGTATCGCCAGTGAATGTTTTAGCCTTTTTTATTTTTATTTTTTTAAGTGAAACATGGTGGTTTGGAGCGGAGTTCAGACTTTATAGGATGCAATCAGAGTTGCATTCACAGATTTTTGGTCAGTCTGGTTAATTTTTATGAATTTAATATGGTAAACCACATTTATTTGTTAAAAAATAACCTTGATTTAAAAAAAAAAAAAAAAATCACTACATGACGCCCAGTTTAAGAGGAAATGTGTGGAAATTAAGATTAGCATTCTGATTTCAAGTCGTTTTAACTAATCTCATGTAGTGTTTTCGCAGACAACACCACTATTCTTATAAAAGCACATGGTACATTTATTTAGAATTCTTCAAAGTGCGGTAACGCTTTGAGTCACAGGTGCTAAACTTGTAGCAGTTTGAACATGTAAAGAGACATGGAGCGTGTGGAGATGTGAAGGGTTAAGCCTCCGATCCCTGCCGCCTCGCTAGTGACAACAAAACTGAAGACATTTCCCTCGGGATGGAAGATCTCAGCCAGAAACGCCTTTGAAAGCATCTTTGACAAGGTATCGGTAGAAAAAAAAGAGCCAGCGCGTGCGTGAGCGCCCGTCTCATCTGTACTTGCTGTCCTTTTGTCTGCCCTTAACGAAGTCTTCATGTTTAATTCAAAAGCCACGTGCCTAACTAGTCTCGCTCTCATTCATTCTCTCTCTCCGCTGCTTCTCTCTCTCTGGCTCTCTGTCCCTCAAAATCAGCAGGTTGAAAACATGAGAAAACCAAATACAGTGGGCTAAATATAAAATATACGTCGCATTTTAGTAGGGTTAGTAATGCGTACGTGATATATAAACACAACAATGTCATTCTCCCTTTTCATCCTCTCTCTATTGCTCTCTTGTCTCTTTATTATTTGTTTTGTCGTCTCTCTCACCCTTTCCTCTTTTGCTCCCTCTCTCCCCGTGTCCTTTTACATCTCTCTCTGATCCTCTCTTCTCTCTTTTACACTCACACGCCCATCTCCGTCTCTCATAGTTTATTTTTTTTTTCTCCCCAATTCCTCCCTCTCTCCTCTCTTTTTTACTCTCTCCTGTTACAACTTCCGGCTGACACTCTCTCCATCCCTCTCTCTTTCGCTCACTGGTCCTCTGTTTTGCCTCCCCTCCGTGCCTCTCGAACAAAGAACCAAATCATTCATCAATCATGTGGCAAAGCGACCCGACAACGGATCTGTCCTAATTAGACTGCCTAAATGTTACCTTGAAGCTCGTGACTATCACTATCCATCCCTCCTCCTCCTCCTCCTCTTCCTCATTCCTCCGCTCACCTCGCTCTGTCCTCTCTCCCCACAGACCAACTTTAGACTAATGAGTGTCAGTGAGAGACACATTTAAATATAGGTGAATAATTGCACTTGTCCTTAAACAGAACACTTTTTTTTTTTTTTTTACATTTTTTCATCTGCATAGTGTCTTGGTATAAAATGTACATACACTTCCTAAATATACCCTGTCACAGCCACATTATGTAGAAATATTTCAACAACAAACTGTCACTTCAACGTGTAATGAAACCGCAGTTATTACATATTAGGAAAAGTTTTGTTCCGTCATGAAAATTTAATCATATGTAATAACAGAGAAAATGGCTTGTACTTTACTAAACTGAACAGTAAAAGTGTGGTAATAGAATGGTAACTGGGATAACTGGGATTCATGCAGTTATGACCCTCTTTTCAAATGATTTCTAAACAAATACCAGCATTTTTTTGCCTGGGGATTTACCTTCATGCTGGTTTAGGGTTTGGGGTTGAAGTTAGGATTATTGATATTGCTAAAAACTAACCTGCCCCAGAGGAGGGACTATTACCATGTGCTGTAGTGTAAAGTCACTTGCACCTTCATTCTTCAGTGGGACATTCAAAAGCTTTGACTGGTTGATTTCAATGGGCACTTTCTTTACCACAAAGCCACTGCTCAAATATACTTCTGGATTGTTATTACGTATCCTGACATTTTGGCGGAAAAGATATATCACACACAAAATGTAAGAACCCCCTCCAATTTCTCTCTCTAATATCTCTTTCTTTTTCTCTCTCCTTTACTCTCCTTTATTTTTCCTTCCTTTTTCTTTTTCCTTCATCTCTCTTTTCCCTGTTTAATTTTTTTTTTCCATATCCACAAGTGTGTCTCTGTGTACAATAATTATAATTCTTAAATAAATAAAGCTCAGCCAGC
The DNA here is from genome assembly GCA_015082035.1 of Chaenogobius annularis. Taxonomy (NCBI): domain Eukaryota; kingdom Metazoa; phylum Chordata; class Actinopteri; order Gobiiformes; family Gobiidae; genus Chaenogobius; species Chaenogobius annularis. Next base: position 1,373,565 of record BJKM01000091.1, on the reverse strand, counting down.
ACAGATGTAGGCCGCCCAATTTTCACTGTCTCCTATCGCTTTCTATCTCTCTTCTTTACCCGCCCTCTGTTTCTCCTCTCTCCTCACGCAATTTTTTTTTACTCCTTTAGGGGTGTCTTTGTACAATGTTTACATAAATCTCCTAAATTAACCATTTCAGAACAGGTGGAGGGTTTAGATGTATGCCCTCTTTCTCTCTCTTTCACTCTCTTGCTACTTCTGCCTCGTCTCTCATATTTAGATTTTCTATGTTGTTTCTTCTCCTAGGGTGTCTTTTTATACATCCATAGGAATAGTAGCGTTAATATTCCTAAAAGTACTCTTAGCTGCTATGTGCTTGTATGTTGGTGAGTGCAGCGCTGTGTTATAATCCTATAGCTGGAGCTTGGAGGGCAAACACAGCATACATAAACAACTAAAATGCTAATTCATTGTTTTCAAATGTGTTTCATAATTTTCTGTGGCAACTGCTTGAATAGACAACACTCTCTGAGGCGTTATGTCACCTCCTGGCTCTAAATCAACAAAAACAGCTCTTACTAGTACACTTTGTTTTTCCTGTGTTTTGAACTGCGGCTAAATGAGGTCCCTGGATCCCCCCCGGAGCTGATCCACTTTTACACAGGTTAGAGGGTAAATCCCAAAGCACAGTGATAAGTACTGTTCATTCCCTCTGTAAATGTGTCCTGGGGCAGTGCTGCCAGGCCCGCCGAGCGATTGATGAAAGACTCAAAATGACATGCAGAATATGCTTTGCCCTCAGGACATTGGGCGTTCTTCAAGCGGAAGGGGTGCGCTAATGCTAATGCTAATGCGGCAGTGCTTCCTGGAGACAAATATGATACATTATTTGTATTGTTTTCAGCCTTTAAACATATTCTTGAGTACCTTTAGTTTGGCATCTCATGTTTTAGAACTAAACTTTTGTTTTTTACAACAAACAAAATTACATCTGCTGTGTAACTGGATTAACTGACTGTTGGCGCCATCTACTGACTGCAGAGGGAATTGCACACAGTTTAAGATAATCAGATCCAGCAGTTGTACTGATCGTGATTAAATGGGAGAAATTCCCAAAATGAGTCAGGTGATTATTTATGGCCTTAAAAAAAGCAGAGAAGATTCCACGTCACAGATCGAGAAAACACCATCATCAGGAGTGTTTTTGATAGCCGGAGGGGAGAGGATTTTCTAACCAGGATTCATCAAACTAAGCCTGAATGAAGCTAACTGCTATTCCAGTGTGTTAAAAGGTCAGAAAAGTTAATTTTACATAATATGTGTCCTTTAAACACATTTTGGACAGTTTTGTTATGACAGGTTTGATATTTATACTTTGTTTTGTATCAAGAAGTAAAATAGCCAATATCCAATTCTGTATATTTATATACCAGGAGGCCTCTGCACTGAACAGTAATAATATTATAGTATTACATTTCATTTGACAATATTGAGTAGCGCACCATACTTTTTTTGTTGTTGTTGTTGCATGTATTCCTATGTATATTATGGTCAACAATCTGAAAAAAGGGGAATTATCAAGCTCCTGCAGATAAAGCATAAAAGGATAGCTATAACCCTTTAATTTAATCTCTCTTGTTTTCAGGATCAGTCTGAGTTTATACACCAAACCCACAATCAAAACGAACACACCTAAAATTCACAACATTTGAATAGGCCTTTTATAGGCATTCGAGTGGACTTTTTGAATTAATTAAAAAGTCCTTAGAGCAAGTTTTTAGTGATATTGGCTTCAGCTTTGAAATGGGAATTCTAAAAACCTAACAAATGCTCAGTCCATTCCTCCTCAGCTTTACTCTTTATATTTAGAAGAAAAAAAATCCAGGCGGGATTTGAATTCTGATTCTGCATTGGAGGCCAAAACTGGGTTATTAGGAATGCAATAGTGACGACTGAGTTTGGACTGCTGAAAACAGTTTGGAACTAAACTGTCTTCCACTGTTTGAAAACGGTCAACATCAGGCGCAGGGTCTTTTAAGGTTGGAAATATAACGTAAAGTAAAGTTGTTCAGTGGTTATTACCTTTACCTTTCTCCACTATGATCCGTGGCATCTCCCTCTTGGCTGGAGAAGAGCACCTGATCCTGTTCCCCTCCACGAGCCCGTTCATTTCAGTCAGGTCCTCAAACGTGCAGTTCACTCCAGCTGAAAGGTCCGGGACGTTGTGGGCCTCCAGCACCAACTGTACACAGACATGCAGACGCGGGCAAATTCAGCTCAATCTACACAATAGATGTTTTGCTCTAGAACACAGCAGTAATATTTCATGTCAGACTCTTAATCAGGCCAACAACCAGTAAACTGTACCTTACACGTTAACATTTTGCAGTGTTGATGTGTTGGGTGCATTCGAACTTTAACTTTCTCTTGGTTAAATCAACATTTCTTGAAAAGCCCTCCAAGCCAACTGCTGTTTTAATTTTGAGCTCTATAAATATAATCAGATTTAATAAACTAGGACTTAAACCAAGAACTAAAACGGGACATGAACAAGACAGGAAAAAAAGACAATAGCACCTATAGCTGCAGTGCATGTTGTTTGATGGGGGCCAAGAGCACCTGGTTGGAGTGAACAGGAGAATTTCAAACACTTAAGCCTGCGGTCAATAATTTTTTTTTATGAAAGAATAGAATAATAAAAAGAGAAATCAGAAGATATGATCCTGTTCATGGCTTCTGCTGTTCATTGTGCCATTTATTTATTGCATGTGTTTGTACATCTCTTTTTCAGTATAGCAGTTAGTTTTCAACAACGTTTCGCAACCAAGGGTACGAGGTTGGGAACCAGTAGTTTTGAAAGTATTTATAACAATTATTATGTTTAAGGTTTGTTGTGTCAGTGGAATAGAGAAGTCCTTCATATTAGCGTTTGTCCCCATATTTCCTTTAGCACAATACCGTATTTCAAAGTGTGTTTTCATGAAGGGCAGAGCGTCCCCTAAACCGCTCATCTTTGTGATCTGCAGTGAACCATATCAAGTGGACCAAGGAATGAACACTGCTGAACCAGGTGACGCCTGATGGCCCCAAAATCCAAAATCAGATTCTATATTTGTATGACTTTGAAATTGCTGTGGCGAGTTAGCCTTTCTTTCAAGTCCAGCTGCAGTGTGATGTAGTTGGGACTCACATCTGCTGCTCATGCCCTGTGAGTGAGAGCCATCTGGACAGTGGTCAATGGCCAAAGCACGGCCCAGGGACACATAGTTCAGTACTCGATGGCCTCAGATTCCTCCTTTACGAGATTAAAACATCTCCATTCTCAATACAGATGGTCACTGAACTCAAGAAATGGCACTTTCACAGACCATCACACTATTTATAATGCCATCAATTTACTCTAGGGGTTTATTATGTCGTGTTTTGAATATTCATACTTTCAATAACTGTAATGGAAACTGAAATTGGCTAAGATATGTGAGTTAGGCCAATTTTCCAGTAGCCTCATCACAACTAGAGATTTATTTATCAGGTTAGCTTTATTAGACAGGACAACAGGCAGCGTAAATTTGGGGTGAAGAGCGGGGAGATACATTCAGAGTAATCAAAGGAAGGAATCATACTCACAACATGGAAGTTAGCAACTAAACCTAACTTTTTATAGCAAAGGAAAACAACATTTTGTCAACTGGATTTTTTTTTTTTTTAAGAGTGAATATGTTTCGCCATCAGAGTTGGGGGTAACGCGTTTTGAAAAACTCCTCCTTTGCTACAATGTAGGGTAACAGCGATGTGGTGCGATTAATTTAAATACAGGCCTAAAACAAGTGCGTTCTGTTGTTGTGCATTGGTGCTCTTGTCAATCCGCTCATGTTGTTTTAATGATGTTTTTCATTGCTTGAGGACAGGCTTACATGTGCTTATTGTATGGCATTGTATTGTGGTAATCTGTCAACACAAAACATAAATAAAGCTCAGTCAAGCGCATTTACTTTGCTTGATATTTTAATGATTATTTTACTGTGTTCAGAAACGCAACGGAATTGTCTGCAAACTATATATTGTAGGTTATACAATAATGTAAATTATTGGTCACGCAAGAATATTCTAACGCATTACTTTTATATCACAGTAGCGCAGTAACGTATCGCGTTAGTTTTCCAGGGCAGTAACGAGGTAATTTAACAAGTTACTTTGAAAAGTAACGCTACCCAACACCGTTCCCCACTGATCCATGTAGTTTCTTCAGTTCCTCTGACAGGGATCTGGCAAGTCACTGCCTTATATCGGTCTGAAGTGAGGAGCTAACAGTAGGGAGTATCTGTTGATAGTTAGGTCTACTGAACTACTCTAAGGTGTGAATAATCAAATGAGTCATAATCATCATGTCCCTAATGAGTCATCTAACTACTATTAGCATACTCTGGTTAGCCCTATTGTTTTCTTTGTTTTGGTTTAGGCCTGAGAATGGCGCTGTAAACGGGTGACAGATTGTACCCTACCCACATTTCTGTTCAGAGATGAATTGCCTTTCCTGAAAAATATAGCCGTTCATTTGCCAGGATCTGAACTTCACTGTCCTCAAGGGAATGGTTTGTGGCTTTGAGATGGAGATCTGAGACTGATAGCAGCTCTCACAACAATGTTGGAACATTCTCTTATGGAGTGATGGAGTTTGATTTCACCTACTGTATATGTACGGTTTGTTGCAGTCTTCACTACACTGAATGGAGTAGACCACATGATTCTGTGAGTTCTGTCAGATGTGGTCTTACTCCATTCAGTGTAGTGAAGACCGCAATGAACAGTAAACTAAAGAGCAGTGGAACAACTCCATGAACTGCTGTCTCTACTGGTAAATACATGCTAAGTTTAATACTAAGCATCTTTCCATTGGTTCAACATTCGGCTCACTGAATATTCTATGATGAGTTATTTTTGAACTCAATTCAATCTGTTCAGTTGACAACATTCCCTTTTCTTTTGCCCTGGAACCTGCAAGATTGAGACATTATGATTGATTGTGAAGTATTTGCAGAACACGTACATTACAGTAAGACAAACTGCACACAGCGCTTCATCACTTTAAAGCAATAGAGCCGGCATTGAGAACCAGAATTGGTTTCAGACAGACAGATATTTCGATTGTGACGCTGACCTCTGCTGTTTTTATATTGCTATTTAATGAAAAGATGGCATTGCATTTGTAAGCAGAAATAATCTTCTAAATAGGTTGGTGAGTTTATGGATTCTACAGCTCTCTCGCTCTCTTCTTCAAATGGCTGCTCGTCGCTCACCTTTTATATTCTGTCACAGATTTTATTTTCTGCTCAAGGGGGAAATATGGAAAGCCACTGCAGCTCAATAACACTGTGGGTAGTTAGACACTCAAGTAAAAGTTGTGCTAATTCAAAATGTTGTAATTGAAATAGAGTATGAAGTATTTTAAATCACAATTATTCAAACAAAAAAAACCTGTAACTGAATAAATGGCAATAAGTTTAATACCATTTGGGGCAAAAGTATGTATTTTATCTATTTTTCCCACATCACCGTCCCTTTGTGAAACTACACTTCAACATTTGCCTTAAGAGATAGAAAAATAGGATTAGAAATATGTTCAAATCACCACATGAAATTGAACATGTACTAGAAAGGATTTGATTTCAGCCTTCAAGTGTCTCTCACAAAAAAACACTATTTAATAACACAAAGGTCAAGCGGTGCCTATCTGCCCGCCTTGCCGTATCCCCCGGCCCGCTGCGGCAATCATCTGGATGGAGAAGATGAGCCGGAGCCCCGAAGGTAAGCCTGGCACACTGGGAAAAGGTTAAACGCATACCAGACATCTGAGCACTCGCAACACACACACAATGAGAGAGACGCACACACACCTGCCATCTCTTCATGAATATTATTACAGTGAGGTGTTGCACAAATCAACTACACGCCTCCCTGACCCCAAAAAACACGTAGGAAGAATAGGCACTCAGGCTTGACCTTAGAGAAAGAGAAAGGAGTTTAGAAATTCATGCGCTTTTGGAGACAAGCTCTGACCGGTCATTAAATAGAGAAATGAGAAGTGGAATGTTAGTGTGAAAGTGGTTAAGGGCGGCAGGAGTGGAGCGTCTGCCTCGGATTCTTTTAATGACAAATTCTGTGTATATTCTATGGAGCTCGACGGTCGTGCCCACTCTGAAGCCCACAGTGGTGCCAGACTTTTTGTAAACTGTTAAAGGAGGCAAACCAGCAATGTGGTAGGGGTGCAACTGTATCCTTGTGCTGTCCTCATACTGCACCACTGAAGTTAAACAGTTCCCCAAATGGAGTCAAAACAGGGGGCGCACAAACCGACAAGGGCCTGAGGCTAGTGTGAGGGCTAAACATAGCACTAAATAAAGGATAGGCCCATTTACGGTTTTTTTTTCCTCAAGTGCAGAGTACCATCTGTACAAACTGGTTCTATACGTTTTTTATTGATTTGATATTTATTTATTAATGGGATTACTTCAATATACTTTACAGCAATATTTCTTAGTTAAAAATATACAAAAGTGTTAAAATAACACAACAATATATTGAAAATATGGGCTTTTCTCACAACATTGGTATCAGTGTTAGCCTAAAATGTCCATATCGGTGCATCATTGGTGACTTATATCCATGACGCAATCATTTTTAGTCCAAAAAAACCGAACTGTAAACCTCAAAAGTGGCCAAATTTGATTCTTACTATGATTTATACTGGTTTCTAAAATACAGTATGAATTAATTATGTGTCTTAAGTGCTGATCAGGTCCAAGCAAGCTTTCAAACTGTTTTTTTTTATGTTTTATTTTTGGGGGAAAATCAATGTGTAAATGAAACGGAAATCTCTCAACAGCAGATCTCAGTCAGGCAGTGAACACCATTCCCTTAATAATGTCTGTCCATGTAATGCACAAACCTATTATTGTATATAATTGTATATGATATTGATTTCATATTGTGTTCTTTTATTTCATCTGATCATATTTTGAATCTAACTTTTATTGTAAGTATATTTTGGTATTTTGATGAATTCTTATTCATGTTGCATATTTTTCAAGCATTTTTGCAACACTTTAATTTTAGTGTTGTAAAGTCAGAGTACATGAACAGCAGCTACAGCCAAAACTCAGCTACAGCCAAACTCAGCATGCTCATAGGCTTAATGTGCAGCTTTTCTGACTCATTCATTCCATATCTGCTCAACCAAGCATTGCCTATTATTATATATCCCCTCTGTAATAATGTTATATTCAAATGATAATGATCGCTCAATAGGAACATTGCAATTTTCCCCTCTTTATCAGGCGTGAAAGAAATTCTACCAGTGCCAACAGGCCACTTCTTGATTCAAGTGTTGATGCTGAATATTCAACATCATTAGAACATGCCAACGTCCCTGTAAGCAGCTGGGCAGATTTCATTTGTAAACTGCAGAGGATTGTTGACATTTGAAAGCTGAGGTCAGGATTTGAACAGTGCGTTTGGCTGGCAGCAGAATGATGTAAGCACACAATTAGACATTTACATACAGAAACAAAACAGTCTTGAGTGTGCAGTTGTCCGTGTGCCAGAGGAACTGCTGAATGTAGGTGCGAGAGGCTGTGTGGACCACTCCAGATCGGTTTGTTATCTATTTTTGTTTTCATTATTACCCGAGAACAGATAGAGAACACATAAAGTTTTCTAACTTTATCCTAAATGCTGTATGTTGTCCGGTGTAATTGTCCCATTTGTTCCAAAGTCTGTCAAATTTGACTATTTTATAATTAATATAATTACATTTTGAATGCAATTTTTTCCATATTTCGAATTTCAATTATAATTTGGATCCAGTTCTTGATTGTTGGTTCAGTTGGTGTCATCCATTTTTTGTGCCGATCTGTGTATTTTCTTTAAATGGAGGTTAAGTTAGTGACAGTACAATGTTAGATTCGGAGGTATTGATTTGAAACTTTTGCTTTCATGTTTTTCTTACAATATTTTCAAATAAATACGCTTTTCATTTATAAAAATTGCCTTTTTCATTGTTGAATAGTTAAATATAATTATATATGATAAATAAAACTATATAACAACACCTTTTAGTGTTGTATGTGCAAAAATTGTCTCTGCATTTTGGATGGAATTGTGTGTATGACATAGACAGAGGGATCCAGCTTTATTCTTTTTTTCCTCACAAACTCCCTTGACTGATGTTAAAGTATGATAAAACAAAGGCTTAGGGTTACAATCCCACCAACTGAAGTAATAATTTGAAAAATGTAAAAACCTGACATATGGACTTATATTTGCACTGGTAAATTCCAAAAACACAGCCATGCCAAGCTATATTTTTGGCGTATGGAGGCGAGTATAGAATGTAGTGCGAGTAACTGACCGTGACACTGAACTGGGACACAGAGATGTTGCTGGGGTGGACGCTCAGCCGCACACACTGTTTGATGTCAGAGGCGAATCGGCGCGGCTCTGAAGAACGCTCACATTTCTCCTTCCTGGTGCACCTGTGAACAACACACACAAGTACATGTTAGACTCCGATACACACACATATTGTACACACAGAAGTACACACATGCAGTAACCTGAGCAGGGCTTACCCCGTGCACCTGTTGGCACACGGGAAGATCTGCGCATATCCAGGTTCTGCTGAAATTCAGTAAATACTCAGAAAACAGTTTTGACTAGTTCAAATAATGAATTTCATCCATTCATTTGTTAGGTATCTATCAATCATTTCCATCGTTGGAGATGTCTGTCACAGATACGCAGGTTTAAAGTCAAATGGAATGTCAATGTTTGAGACAGGGGCAGGAGCAGGACAGGAGCAGGACAGGAGCAGGACAGGAGCAGGACAGGAGCAGGACAGGAGCAGGACAGGAGCTGGACAGGAGCAGGAGAGGAGCAGGAGAGGAGCAGGACAGGAGCAGGACAGGAGCCTGGACAGGGAGCAGGACAGGAGCCAGGACAGGAGAAGCAGGACAGGAGCGAGACAGGAGGCAGGACAGGAGCAGGACAGGAGCAGTGACAGGAGACAGGACAGGAACAGGACAGCGAGCAGACAGGAGCAGGACAGGAGCAGTGACAGGAAAAGGACAGGAGCAGTGGACAGGAGCAGGACAGGAGCAGGACAGGAGCAGGACAGGAGCATGACAGGAGCAGTGACAGGAACAGGACAGGAGCAGGACATGAGCAGGGACATGAGCCAGGACAGGAGCAGGACAGGGAGCAGGACAGGAGCAGGACATGAGCAGGACAGGAGCAGGACAGGAGCAGGACAGGAAGCAGGACAGGAGCAGGACAGGAGCAGGACATGAGCAGACAGGAGCAGGACAGAGCAGGACAGGGAGCCAGGACAGGGAGCAGGACATGAGGCAGGACAGGAGCAGGGACAGGGCAGGACAGGAGGCAGGACAGGAAGGCAGGACAAGGAGCAGGACAGAGCAGGACAGGAGAGCAGGACAGAGCAGTGACAGGAGCAGTGACAGGAGCAGGACAGGAGCAGGACAGGAGCAGGACAGGAGCAGGACAGGAGCAGGACAGAGCAGCAGGACAGGAGCAGGACAGGAGCAGTGACAGGACAGGCAGGAGCAGGACAGGAGTCAGTGACAGGAGCAGTAGAGACAGGAGCAGGACAGGAGCAGACAGGAGCAGTTGACAGGAAGCAGGACAGGAGCAGGACAGGAGCAGTGACAGGAGCAGGACAGGAGCAGTGACAGGAGCAGTGACAGGAGGTTGGACATGGTGTTATAAAATACAGTGATAAATGTTTCCACTTTTCAACCAATAATAATGTTTACCGTGACTAAAAAAAATGTTGCAGTGCACATTCATCATATTGGCCCGTTTGCGGCCACCAGAAGTAGCCCGCCGTACATGTATCCTTACTCTCTGGGGGACGGGGGCCGCTGCTAAAACAATGGGTGCTCTATATGCAGAAATCGAGCTGGTCTGCTGGGACGGAGGCAGCCCTGGGTTTTTTTGTCCCGCTGTCTTAATGACTGGCATTCACAGCCGATGCCATGTGCAGGTGGGGAGGCGAGGGTGGGGAGGGTAAAGGGGGCTAGGGTACATTTCATTCGAGCTCATAGCATCCAGGTGGTCTAATCCCGTCATTTACAGTGAGCTGGGAGACTGACTAAGAGCTTTTGTACTTTTGAGGAGGTATTTACCGCGAACCACTGGTCTGAAATGGATTCCCAGAGATATTATGGTCTAGGGTTTCGCAAACAGGAGCTGAAAAAAGCCATTATGTTTGCTTGCGTGCTTTTGATTTTAAACCCTGTGCGACTTTATGTGGCCAAAATGAGATTCACAGGCGGTTAAAGTTTATCCCAGCACCTATGTGCCTCAGGCGGGAACATATTCAGTAGAGAGAGGCATTTATCTTACATTCAAGAGTACTATTTTAAGTACTTATATAATACATGCAAAAGTGAAGTGGAACAAGGTGAAAATGGGATTAACCTCCCAATAACATTAACCTCACGAAATAACCTCTATATCATGTATATAGGGACAAGTATATACTACATTGAATGCAGTTGTAGTAATAGTCGCTATGTTTACATGTACTGTAACTCTGAGTGCACTCTTCTGATCAGATTTTTCCAGAGAAACTTTCAGACCATTCTTGTCCCATTTTACAACAGGTCAAAGAACCAATCAGGTGGCCTGACCAGATCAGGTGCATCTAGTAATTTACGTGAAAACTAAAACTTTGTAGCTGTAATTGCTAGTAAAATGTGTATCATACATATAACCTTTAGGCAAACAGCTTATTTACATTGAGTATTTGATTTTCAGACATATGGACACTCTGGAAGTTTTTACTTTCACTTTAAAGTAGCAAACCAAAACAAAACCACACGTGTTAGTCTGCGGTGGAGGGAGCGTAGTGTGAACACATATATTCTCCTGTCCTGTGTTTTACCTGGTGCAGTTGAACACCTCTCCTAGTCTGCCCCTAGTGTGATGGGACTGCACTGTTACATGCAGCAGGAATAATATCTGCAAACCACGACACCTCATTCATAGTTTCTGGATTCACAAATTGCACTATGCCAGTTTCCCAGTTTCCCTGACATGCATGTACACAACATAAGCAGCTGCATAAATCCTGCCTCCATCATAAGTATAAGTATTACCAGTTAGGAGTGGACGGTATTGACAAAATGAAAATCTTGATAGTATCCTTCTGATAACAATATTCAGACAATATTATGTCAATCCAACAGAAAAGAAACAGAAAAATGTCTTTGGAAGTAGTTGAAGTTTATCTATCAGCCAAATGTGACATGACACAATGTCAAATGTATCACAAAAGGGCTTAAATGTCACCTTTATTTTAAAGTTTACAACCTAACCTTTTCATTATTATTTGTAATCCTCTCTTTTTGCAACATTTGTACTGTAAACAATAAACTCGATATTCAGATTTTGCATATGTTCAAAACGACATTCACATTATTATTGATTATCTATTTGCCTCTATTAATAATGTTTTTAGTCATTACAACAACAGCATTGATACTAGCTTCTGTATTTGACTTTGCAACTTTTTCACAATGAGTATTTACTATTATCACTTTGAAAACATACAAAAAGAACAACTTTCTACATGCCAAGCTTGGTGAAAAGAATAAAATAAATATAAAAACAAGTATATCCAATAAAAATGTTTGAAAATAATTATTCATCTTGACGACAATTAAGAGCCCAATGTTTCACACCATTTCACACACACAAAACCCACTTTGTTCTCACAATCCTTCCACAAACATCTCCAACATTAATCCCACATCGATTTTTAGACAAAAAGTTGCAGTGTAATTAACAAACTAGTAAATCCACAGAGAGCCTTAAAACTCCTCCAAGGATGAAAGCTAATGAATTAATACAAGAGGACTTAAGAAGGAGTTGACTTCCCCAAAGCAAAAAGGTTTTTTAGCAGAGACTGGAGGGAATAGAAGGGGGCGGGCTTCGACCTGACATGAGTCCTTTATAGTTAAGCAGTTTAAAGAGCCGAACAAAAACTGCAATGAAAAGAAATAATCTCTGGGAGAAAAGAGGAGAACAAGAGGAGGGGCGGAGTGTTCAGAATCGAAAACGAAAGTGAAGCACGATTTGATGGAGCCAGCCATTGTTAGCGTTCTCCGTGGCGTTCTGTGCTAAGCTGGTTTGAGGAGGGATTTAGACGATTTAGGTTCCTTTGTGTTCTTCCACCTTTATGTCTGTGGTTTTATCAAATACTTTTTGTGAGGATATTTCATTTATGAAGCTAGGATGCAGAGCAGGGCTGATTATGAAAGAAAAAAACATAATAATTTGGGTCATAATTGAAATCACAATTATTTTAAATTGTCAAATGTTAACAGAAGAATAAACCTATAATTATTTATTAGTAATGTTTTGTGACTCCTGTTTTAAAAGCCACCGCAAGTTTGACAAGTGGCTTTGCTCCAGGTTTTAAAGTGCTGAACGAGTGCCCATTTCATTTGAGCCAAATTCTTACTTTATGTTTTTTGTTGCTAAGATTCATTCATTTTCTACAACTTGTTCCTGTTAGGTATATATAGTGATGAGGGAACTGCAGCCAAGTAACAATAGAATATGATTTGAGTTGCATCTTTCACAGACAGAAGTCACAAAGTGCTTCACAAAAACAGTTAAACTCCTGCAAGAAAGAAACGAGTATAAATCACTAGCGTAATTCTTTCTCCACATGTTCAGGGGGGCAACATGTGTGTGGGAAATCCAGCAGTACACAATGTTTGAATGAAGATGCCCTTAACATTAATACTACACACTGGCTTTGACCAGTTTACAGACAATGTGAAAGACATGTTTAAAGGTTGCAGTCAATGCAGCTGAAACACTGATGTAATTTAAAGTACATTTTTGAGAATTTGAAATTGTCCGAGACGTGAAATCCTTTTAAGAATCTTTTTTTTTTTTTTTTTTTTTTTTACCCTTAATCGGACCACTATTTTATCATGCCTGAAATCTAATTGTTTCATTTGGCAACAGCACTTTTGTATGTACCTTCTGCACTGACACAGACAGACAAGACACTTCATTGTCACTGTTTATTTTGTTGCAATGGTTATGAACAATTGTGTATTTTAACCCTTAAATCAAACTGAATTTGTATTTGTCCTTATGGAGATGTTACCGTTAAACATTTCTGTGGATAGATCACTTTACTTCAATAAAAACAAGGCCATTTGATCAATAACATAGGGCAATAACAGTCTATAAACATAAAGAAAAGAGCACTTAGGACTTCAAATAGCGTCCATAACAAGACCGATCGGGACCGTATTTTGCAGAGAATTAGCCGACCAATGGGTGCTCATTTGGTTGGTAAATAGTGCCTTTGTGCAGCGGCTGTCTGACTGACTGGGAATGACACATTACGAGAGAATCTGAAAGGATTAGATTAGATTGGCTCTGAATGGGAACTAATCTGCACTCTTGTTTCTCGCAGCGGTTGATAAGACAACAATTAGAGTGAAAGTGAGGAGATGAGGATAGGGCAGGAGGCTGACGATGGCAACGCCGGAGTCAGTCAATGTAAATGGCAATAAGTGTGTAAGGCGTTTTGAGAGCCATTACGGAGCAAATCTACATAATACGAAGGAAAAGACAAAGAAACTGAACTCAAAAGTTTTCAGTATCTATGTATATATGCGCTGACCATCCATCTTAATATCTGACTGGACTCCCAAGACGACAAGCGCTCTAAAGTACCTTAGAGGATGCGAAACGTTGTAATTTTAAGTAAAAGACTAGAAGAGAATCAGAAATCAGAATCAGAAAGAGTTTATTGCCATTGTCAATGAACAAAATTCACAAACATAGGAACTTGTCTCGGCCTTAAGGTGCAACATAGAACACTGAGCAATAATAAAATAACATATATTCAATCAAAACTCATGATTCATTCAAAACTGTAACATCATCTTCAACTGTTTGCGTTGTCAGTGGCAATGAGTGTTGGACTTTATTAAGATAAGATAAGATCACCTTTATTTGTCCCACAATAGGGAAATTCGAGTGTTGCAACAAAGGGTACAGAAGTAGATTAGGCACAGTATGATAATGAAAACAGATAACTTAGAAAAAAGCAAAAAAAAAGAAAACTCTTATAGTCTTAATAATAATAACACTCTTATTTACAGCTGTCATATGTAACACAACATTTGTAAACACAGCTGTCAATTTAAATTAAGTACCAATACCTAAATGATACGGGTTAAATTACTGTTAATAAATAGTTCAGAACAAACTAATATTTTTAGGTTGTACTAATGACTGTAAACGGTAAGGTAAAACTAAGGTAAAAAACGTTATTGTCCCTGTCGGGACTTCAATAAATTGTGAGTTAACTACTGATTCCCCAACCGATCTTGAGAAAAAAACTACCGTATTTTCCGGACTATAAATCGCACCTTTTTTCATAGTTTGGACGGGGTGCGACTCGTACTCCGGAGCGACTTATATGTGATATTATTAACACATTATTATATCATTTTGTTTGTTATTTTCACACTGGCAAACGCATTTCACATGTTGATACTGATGCTTTGGTAAACTTGTTAGCATATTCTTTATGCTATAGTTATTTGAATAACTGTTAATATGTTAGGTTGTCTATGCGTCATGTCGCTGAAGGTGTTACGTTAGCATACGTACATCCATTCACCATGTTCTCTCATCTGTTATTATTTTAAATTGCATTTCAAGATGAAATGTCTGCTCTTGGTCTTGGATTTTATCAAATAAATTTCCCCGAAAAATGTGACTTATACTTCAGTGCGATTTATATATGTTTTTTTTCTTCTCTATTATGCATTTTTTGGCTGGTGCGATTTATAATCCGGAGCGATTTATAGTCCGGAAAATACGGTAATGATTACACAAGAAAAACAGCAGAAAATAATTCATAGTAATTCATTTTGAAGCTAATATAATTTGTATCACATTACATTTCATCCCATCATAATTATGATTAAATATCAATATAATAAAGCAGTTTTCCACCTCAAGCAGGTCAACATTCATTGCCCACTCAAGCACTTAAGAACTATGTGTTCGTGTAGAGGGATTTGAACTGGCAACCCATCGGTTATTGGATAAACAATTCAACCAGGCTTCTGTATCTATTAAATACTGTAGATGTCTTCTGTTCCTTCTGAATTAACAATTAAGTGATTCCACTTTTCACCCTGTTTCTGATATGTTGACCATTTCCACCTCTCAGCAGTAACAACAGTCATTGGACCGTTCAGTGAGGCCAACATAAAGACCAGCGCAGTACTATGTCCTTCCTTCCGCCTTAGAATCGTAGTTACATGTCATCTGCACATGTCATCTGCACCTTAAACTCTGCAGTTGAAAATTGTTCGGTGGGTGTAAGAGCAGAGAACGCACTAAAGAGATGTACATCCGCAGGTGTAATGCATACCTAATGTGAGCCAAAGAGAAGGTCACGCACCGTGGGGACGAGGTTATTAAATCCACCCAAGCTATAAGTTCTGCTTTCTCGCAATCAGACCACACAAGCGTCTATCGCCATCCATTTGGAGAATATTCAACTTTCATTATCAATGTATTGACTAATATGCCCACCGATGCGTATTAACATTAGATAATCAAATGTGTGTCCCTTTTACAACCCAAACATTTACACATCGAAAAGTTGTCACATATTTATATTAAGTACACCTTATTTAGGGTTAAAAAGCATGAACAAAAATTGTATTAATAATGAACAGAATGATTTAGAACAATTACTTAAGGGGTTAGGACCTAGGATTAGGACTATTAATATAGTTGATACATATCGGAAACCTTCTCACTTAGTTTCTCAGATCAAATTTACTCCTCACTGTTTTCAAATGCCTAGTTTGTGGCTTTAAGGTGAAGGTGGACAACCGACTGTAAACCAGAATTAGCACTCTATTAATTAGAGTGCCTTCTGTGTTGATACGGTCTCACCTACGTAACGCTATATTTTTGTCATTCTTGGTTAAAAGCCAAAGAGGAAAAAACATGTATTTAAAAGAGACTTAAAAGCATTCAGTGCAGGTAGACAATTTCAAAAACATTGTCCAGATGAACACCTTTGAAACATTTTCTATGCATATACTTGCATATACTCTCAGTTGCTCTCATGACGTTTCATTGTTTAGGTAAAGTCTATAAAATATAACAGATTACTGCTAATCTGTTTATTCTGTGGTGGGGTTATGTAATAAGTAGGTTGTCTGGGACACACACTTTTTCAATACTTCAGGAAAAGTGAGTCTGGTCGTGCCTTGAGCCAAACTCAAACAGAACCGTGCAATCAGATTTGTTTATTTCCATGATGCATGTGAAACAGAGGAGCTCATCGACCATCTGTCATTTAGAACAAACTTCTCTCTCCTTTCCTGTCTTTTTATCCTCATAAGCAGCCATGTTTGTTTTTATACGGACAGAACATGCATTCATTCAATTCTAGATGTCGTATTAATTTAAAAAAAAAAAAAAAACACCAACTCAAAAATATGTATTCATACTAACCATGTATCTTAGCAACATGTTTCACTATGTCCCTATGGAAAACGCCTGAACTTTAACACGGCTCTGCATCCTCTCAAAGCCCCAATTACCATCATAGCCACGCATCATCAAACAGCATATACGGCCCCTACAGTCAGGGAGCCCGGGGCCATATTAGTTACTGCATGGGCTATGTCACAGCCACACTGCCACACTCAAATGACTCACTATATTTTCGGCCAGCTCTATTACTGCCCTGGTTTAGTCAGCACCAACGCACATGCAGCTCGGTTTTATTTATTTTTGGGAGGACTTTGTAATTGCATTCATTTCTGGAGGTTAACCCATACTTTTTTTTACTCTCCATGTCAACCTACTGAACCTATATCTAAACCTGCATGGTTAGCACTCTCTGCTGGAGGTGGGAGATATATCAAAACATGTATAATATCACAGTTGTTGTTCTGTAATGTCTATAATTAAAATGTTAAATATTGCAGCAGTAGGACTGATCTTCCATACATATATTTCTGGCTGTTTGTGGTTCATTTTATGATTTATTAATGCAGTAATTAATACCTTAATTGTTATTTTTTTTTGCATAATCTCGACAAAGATATTCAGACGGTATTTTACAATGCATCAAGAATGTGCTAAAATGTGCCTTTAAATGTCTTGGTAATGCACATAACATGAACGGACCAAAAAAGTAACCAGATAAGTGCAGCAATATCACCCTTGTTTTGAAGATTACTCAAGACGTTTCTCTCTTTTTTTAATAATTGTCAAAAAAAAAAACAATTTATTTACAAAAAAGATGCAAAAATAAGATGTAAGTAACCTAACAAATGTACAAAGACACTAATATATATATATAGATATTTGTGTCTGTTAACATTGCCCAGCCCTTCTTTCTCCTCATAACACAATGGTCCCTGGTTCGATTCCAGGACTGTGTGAGACCTTTCTATATGTATTTTGCATGTTCTCCATATGTTTGGCTGTTCCTGGTACTCCCATGTTCCCTTCCAACTCACAAGAACAATCCTCCTGCTATAGGAGTTGGCACAATTTGAACAATGAGTCAAATGCAACCCTAAAAACAATTTCATAAAGTTTAGCTCTACTTAACCTGTGAAACTGGCCGAGAAGATGAAAGTCCCCACATGACTGGGTAAACATGGCCACACACACGTTGACACAAACACAAACAGAGAAACCGCTGTGGCTCCATTAAGAGCAGTGTTCCACGGAGCACGACTGCCCTGGACTCACCAGTGGGGGAGTCATTACTTGGACCAGTGGCCATGACCCCTTTACTGCTGTATGTGGACAAAACACAAATTGGAGAGCTTACTCCCACACACATGCATACAACCCGCGTCTCGAAAATAAAATCTAGCCATTGAGAAAAAGAGGGAACATTTGAAAAAAGAAGGTTGAGGCTTTTAGTCGACAGGACATTTTCCCTGCGTAAATACTATGGTCAGTGTGTTCGCTTGCAGCACACACATATCGATTCCTGGCTTCAAAAATGACATAAGTAGGACAGAGTTGGACCTTTCCTGAATAGTTTTAGAAGGATAGCTAGCTAAATGTGCACTTGTATTCACAGTCTTACGAAAATAACGTGGGCTGTCACAATATATCAAATTACAAGCTCCTTTGCTTAAGTGCATTGCTTTGTTCTGCTGCGCCACATCTTATGTCAGCTGGAGGATATTGCCTAAAGTGTTTTATTTTTGGTAAATAACTGAACCAATATGAAACAAAAGAAGCGCACTCAAACCTTATATTTGTGTTGTGTAACGATGTGTGAGCAAGGATGTAGTTGAACAAGATAATATTGATCGGTGTGGTCAATATTCAGCCTTCAAGTGTTTATTCACAAGCACTCTTCACTTTCAGACATGAGCCCGACAGTGTGCAGCCCACTGTGTGTCTGATGTTTAGTAAAGAATATAAACGGTCACAACCATTATCATGTTTGCACAACGGAAACACTAATGATAGCATTAGTAGTGGTGTGTTGTGGGTGATTGTTAGGTCAGTGTTATTCACCTATTAATGCTTTTGTCTGCCTTCGAATTCATATGGTATTATTAAACTTTTTAATTGAATGACCACACTGCGTTAACTTAATGCACGCATATTGTGTCTTTTTTTCTCTCTTTTCTGCCAAACTAATTGTTCCACTGGGGACACAAATAATGTGAAGTTGAAGTTTTTTAGACCTACCTTATCCCTGATTTATGTGTTCACACTTTGTTTACATTATTTGGTTAGATTGAGCCCATTGTAGACCTGGTTGTACTCGGAGAGCCAAATACTTGGGTACTGCTTGGTGTGAAGGCTTTGAGACCCCCTGAGTTAGATGATAGTATTGTCACAATACTAAAATGTCAAACTCAACTTCATGACTAAGAAATAGGCTTCACACTCGATACTTGACACTCAATACTTTCTCAAATGAGTTAGTGCAGGTACCGCGGTCCGGTGGTAATCATTCTTATTTAAGCTTTTACTCATTGATAGAATATCTTGAACTATACCATGTTATTAAGTGTCAATAATGAAACTATATGTATTGTGAGTTTACAAGGAGGAGCATTTTGCTATACTGTACAATCAATACACAAATATTAAATGTGGTGAGCGTCTTCACTTGAATGTCAACATCTGAGGACTTGGTCTTTGGTTGCTATAGTTGCTTGTTCCCATAACATTTGGTGTGAATCAAATATTTACTGACTGGTAACTTTAGGAGGGCATCTGGCTCAGAAATGTTCCATTTCCGCCACTGGTGGTGTGAATGAACAGTAAAAACAGTTATGTAAGTTCGTAAATTTGAACAAACACAATTTAATATGCAAAAATACAGTACAATAGGGCTTCAATTAATTATCAACTAGTTGTGACAGTTTGATTATTTTTTTAAAACTTGGTGTTATT
The DNA here is from genome assembly GCA_015082035.1 of Chaenogobius annularis. Taxonomy (NCBI): domain Eukaryota; kingdom Metazoa; phylum Chordata; class Actinopteri; order Gobiiformes; family Gobiidae; genus Chaenogobius; species Chaenogobius annularis. The sequence goes on along the minus strand of BJKM01000091.1, from coordinate 1,354,077 downwards.
TTGATCATCTTAATTGCTGTCGGGGCTATACAGACACATACAAAAATAAATGTTTCTAACAACAGCAGTGGTATTTTCCATTAAAAAATCACTAAAGAATAAACTATATTGGCTTTTTATCAATAATACACTTTATTCTGTCACCATATTTCAACTTTTATTTGGTTGATAATGTATTTGAAACGTCTCAATGAACAATAGAAATATTTTTTTGACTAGTCGACTATGAACTAATTGTTAACTGCAGGCCTAATTTTAGAAACTGGCAGCTTCAGAATAATAGGAAAACTATAGATAGAACTTAAGGGGAAACCGTTAGTCGCATGTTACAGAGCCCACTCAGACTACACACCTGTAAGCAGCCCACATGCTGTTTGAATAACATTAAGCGCCTGTTGTTTACGCTTGCGTCACATATGATTAATGCTCCAGAGCGTTCAAAAGGCAGTCATTTCTCATAACATGTGCAAGTACAGAGTGGTTCTTTTCCCTTAAACTTTTGATGGTTATTGAATGCATCACCATACATCTTGAACTTCCTCTCCTGTCAGCGTTTCTCTCCGTCTCCCTGTGTCTGCTGTCACTCCTCTTTCTGGTTTATGCCCTGCCAAACAAAAAGCCAGCTCTTTTGACAGTCTTTGCCAGTGTGTGTTGTGGTGACAGAAGGTGACAGTGAGAAATGGCCCACACTTTGATGTAGGGGCTTGCAGATCGCGTGTGTTCACTGCAAAATAGACTCAAACGAGGGTGAAATCACTTGAATTCTGAATACGACTCTTATTTAAGACGAGATGAATTTGATTTACGAGATTTATGCACTTGATGAACCCAAAATATCCAACTATTTTCAACATCAAATCAGCAAATCAGAAAAGTAGACTGAGCTCCACACTTTGGGGTGTAAGATTCTATGACTAAAACCAGTTTGCAATAAAACCAAAAGCTCTCACAGTTGTCTAGTGCAGTCAACATAAAAACGCATCAACTTTTAAAATATTATTAATCGCGATTAATCAAATGGCACGCTTACTTTAAATGTGACATAACACTTTCACAAACTAAAATAAATGAATTAGCCTATTTAACAGCCCTACTGGCATCAAGTTAAGTCAAGAAATTGTAAATTGTAAATGTACAGGACCAAACAACAGGTTTAGTGGGGTTAAAGGCTCGTCATTGTCGCTTGCAGGTGGAACATTTTCCTCATTTTAGCGTGGCTTTTATTTCCCTCTCAGAGCGCACGACTGGAGATCTCCGCTCCGTCTTCGGTTGGTTTTGCCGCTTGGAGCAAACTGCACCACTCTCCAGCGCTCCCCGCTGGTAACAAATCAGCTGCTGAGTGACTTTATGCGCAAACTTAAGGGTTAAAGTTAGGGTGAGCCGTGATTAACGCTGAGAATGAAAAAATTACCCTAAAATAAAATGAAAAATGAATAGGACTTTTATATGGATTCCGCCTGGACATTTTTTCTTTATTACAAATCCCTAAAACTATTTTTGGGTGAATTTACCTGCAGCTTTTAAAAGAGAATAGTCAAAACCCATCAAAAGCTCAATCAGCCGATCCCTCCAGAAACCATCTTTACTCATTTACATATTTAACAAAGAAAATCTAGGTGGGATTTAAAATCTGATTTCCTCTGTTTCTTATAATTAGAGTAAAACAGAAATCAGAGTCCAAAACTACAGAGTCTCGGCTTCACAAAGGCAGGCATTTTAGGAAAAATAGGCCCCTAAGAGTAGGATTCATTCAGTGCTTTATAACTTTGCAGCCCTAGTGTCCTCATTATATGGCAGATAATATTATCATATCTTCTATTGAGCAGATGTTACAGCTATTACATCAGAATTATCTAGGTCAGTGTTTATCTTGATTTATATATTCTGCTATTGTCCGCCATTTAGTATTAGATCACTTTGATTTAGTCCAAATATAGACCTAGCTCAGTCCAGTTTTAGATCTAGTTTTGAACTGGTGGCATACGGAGAGCCAAATCTTTTCTTTGGCGGCGCTTGCGATGAAAAGAGCAGAGGCAGAGATTTGATAAGCACAAATTAAATCCACTCAAACATCTTGGATTCTAGCCTACACCAGACGTCCCTTTTTTGCAGTGTAGGGTAAGGTGCTCCTTGAGCCTGCTTTGGTGACAGTTTGAAGCAGTGCGGGAGGTGCTGTGGTGCTCCGTTCCATCCCGATGACCCTGTCACTTCTTGGCCTTGTTCCCTTCCCTCAGCTCCCAGAGACAGGAGGGAGAGAAGGGAGAGAGCACTGGGCCGTACCTGTGGGACGGGCATCTTCCCCTGGGCACACACTTCAGAGAGCTCCCTGATGTGACGGGCGACACTTCAAACAGACAACTGCATTTCATTGATTTAACTATTTGAATAATTTAGGTGATGATCATGTATATTTTTGGGTTGACTATAGTTTTATTCGTGGGCAGAATACACTGGAAGAGAGTGAAATGTCAAAAGAGCTACAAGATATATCACAAAGGAATCGAAGCTGAGTGGAATGTATTTCACCAGGGTCAGGGTCAGTCTGTCTGATGGCACTTGATCACACGAAAACATTTTTGTGTGTAGGCATATTATAATAAGAAGAAGAACTGAACAACAAAGACACCTCATATTAACAGAGTTTGTGCTTCACTCTTTGATCCTGTAGAAATCTGGGAGGTTTTTCAGTGTCCTGTGAATATTTCTCCTCGTAAGCGGTTATGTTTGTTTCGATACGGACGGACCATGCATGTCCCTGATTGGTTAATCCACCTGTCAATCATGCCCATCTGAACTCGACCAGAAGGGGCTGATTGACTCAACACTGACCAGACTGATATCGAGATGTCATTCTGGACTTTCCAGGCAAGTATCATCAACTCATCAAAGTTCAAAACTTTGTTCTAAAACACTTAGACAACAACTAGTGTTGGGCATAGTTACTCAATTCAATTAATTAGTTACATATTACTAGTTCATTTTAAAAATAGAATTAGTGATTACTTAGTTACTTCCTGAAGAAAATACTGTAACTTTGCTATATTACTTACTTGTAATATTTGTCTAACTTAAATCTAAAATATGTAATTGTTACATTTAAAAAAGGAAAACAACAACTACGTTGTTCAAATAGTCTTTAATGCAATGACATAAACACGCCCCAACAAACTGCTGCTCTCTTTGAGGAGTGACCTGACTGTGGAAGGGGTTTTCTTTTATAGCCCCTGCTCCTTGTTTAGGTCGTATCCTTACAGAAAAAGGTTGCATTCTCTTCCTAAGCAGCATTGTTGGTGTAGCTAACAGAGTATTTTGTTAGTAACTGTAATTTAATTACAGTAATTACATATTAGTATTAGTTTAGTTTTGGAATTAGTAAACTGTTGGACATGGCCATACTATATCGGCCAGTCACTCTTTGCGGCCCCCTGCTGGCGAGGCACTAGGCTGGAGCCCAGGAAGCCTCTGCTTTAATCCGGCCCTGGTGAGATCAGGTGTTGTTTGTCATGGTGTCAATCATCATGAATAATCTTACATTTGTGATCATTCTTCTCACAATAATGATTCAACTAAAATGTGACATTCCCAACGACAGGTGATGCACAGTGGGTTATTGGGTTTTGAGGCGGGATTATGACAGTGAGGGTGACGTTCTTGACGAGTATACAAGAACGCTTGTTAGCGCGATAGTAAGAGTTACAGTCACTTTTTTGACGGAAGAAAACTTTTGCCATTAACGCCGACTCGATGTTTCAAAGCAATTACAGCTCCCACCAACAGGAGGCCAACTGGACTCTGTTTACATGCTAATTGTTCTGCTGCCATTTAATTAGACTTAGTGTGGCATACTCCGGTAATAAGCCTGCTGCGGTAACACCAGACTCTGAACACAGCAACAGGAAGAAAGAGGAGAGCAAAACAGTATCCAATAGATCTGCCAATTAGCTGCTCTCTCGGAAAAGGTTAAACATTTGGCAATGTCAAGAATCTTTGCCGAATACAAAAGAACTAGAAACGGGATTTTACTTTTTTAGACTTTCTCAAAGTTCATTTTATCTATATAAAGACAACATTACACCACAGATGTCGTTTTTTAAATACGCCACTCCATAAGGCATAAGGAAAGTTTTACAGGAACACTTTGTTAAAAGCATCCATCCTTTGTCAACGGAAATAATTAAAAGTGCACTGTGTAACTTTTCTGGTGGAGAGGGGCACCAGCTTGTCTCCATGAAGATGTCAGTTCTTTGCCTGGAATAATCCACAGTATGGCATTAAACTAATATATCGCCAAGGAGACTAACACATGATGCCAATACGCCCAGTTTCCCAAGTATATTTCAGCAATTAAAACAAACTGGCGCTTGCAGGCAGAAGCATGACAATGCGTTCCATAGTGCACCTTTAAATGAGCATATGGTGCATTTTTACAACAGATTGGAGTAGAAGCATGGAATAAGGAGCCATTTGGACAGAAAATACAGGATTACTCACAGTTTTTAAGTTAACAACATTATAATAAATAGCTGCAAAGAGTCAGATTTTGACCATTTAATCGGGGTCATTTGTTAAGAGGACATACATTATGTTCCGTCTATTTATGTTTTAGTCCTCTTTCAGTCAGTGAGAATTAATGTCCTTAATGTGAAGAAACTATAGCAGAAAAACCTCATGGCTCAAGCTCTGATTTTACAGAAATCCTCCATCGCGGTGCCAAACTCGATGCCATTCATTCTGCAAATAAACCCTCTCCAAATATGCTTCCAATCTGTCTGGATGCCACACACGACAGCATCATTGACAACAGTTTACCCCACCGTGAGAACATGAGTGACAGCTGACATGCCAGCGCTAGTCAGGCTAACATAGTCTATGCAATACCGTGCCAGTTCTAGAGCAATCACTTAAAGGTGCACTATGTCACTTTTTGTCCTTTTTATGTTTTGTGTGTTAAATGTTCACTTTACCAAATGTTGACATTTAAAACGTTTTTAATACATATGGACATGTTTATTTGTAAAAGTCATTCAAAATGCTTTAAAGTAATAGGTTACGAAGTCAAACATCTACAAACTAAAATCAATCAAAAATAAATAAGAATAAATGTAAAACCAAATAAAAAAGTGCAGATAAAAAAAGATAAAACACTTTAAATTGTCACAAGCACATCTTAACTTTTTTTCTGTCTGAATTTGAACATTGCTGGAGAAGAGGCACGTCACGTCTTCAGGAAGACAGTTTCAGATATTAGCTGCATAAAACTGAAATTCTTGTTCCGAGAAGATTCATATGACACCAACATGTCAAAAATGTACTTCGGAGCTAAATCATGAGGAGACTTGGAGACAGAATCAAATAGGCTTGAGCTGACAAATGTATTTTACCTTAGCCCATTAAAGATAAGTAAGCGTTACCGGCCAACATGTGCTCTCAAAACGCTTACATATGATAGCAGTGATTATGTTTGGAGCAAAGTGGTGAGTGTTTGAGAAGGACAACGACTCGGGGCTTGCACAGGTGCACACTCTGCTCCTGCTGATTTCCTGGCTGTAATATTGATCGTCTTCCTCCTGTTCCCCCGGTGTTCTCTCTAACAGCTCCTCTCAACAATCTATAGAGTAAATAAAGGTAATGGTCATAGAGATCCTCTCAGTGTGTGTGTGTGTGTGTGTGTGTGTGTGTGTGTATGCGTGTGTGTTTACGAGGCTGCGGTTTGGTTTGCCCTGAGCGGAGGGGATTTCAAGGTTGATTGGAAAAACTAAACTATTGCAAACAACAATTTAAAAAGAACTGTGTTTTGTTATTTATTGCTTTACCTCAGGGTTAAGGCTGTAAGGTAAAAAGATAATAAAGTGCTATATTTTAGAGTATTCATCATGTCATGTTTTTATATATCTATTTATTGCTTAGACAAACATTAGACAAATAAAACATGTACAGGCCTTTTGAATATCTTACTTAGTATTGGAGTAAACTAGAGTGTATGGAAATTGGTATAAAAATTCAAATTCTGTCCATTTTTTTGCAGTTAAAAAAATAAAATAAAATAATCCGGTTTAGAATTAGATATGAACAAATCCTAATGTAAAATCAAAATCTTGTTATGTCCAAGATTGTAAAGTTTGGTGAGTGTGTGTACGAGCTACTTTAAGGGCTGATCTTTAGGTTCAATTTTGACCAAAATCTTAAACATAGTCAGTGTTGCCTGCACTGTCTCCCTTTAAAAATATGATATTATTGTACGTAGATCTTCACTTACATAACATTTGTAATACCTTTTGTTTGGTCAATATAATCCCTCATTTGTCCAGCAATGGTCCGTGGTCGACAGATTTCAAAAACAGTGATGATCTGATGACAACATTGGAAACCCTCAGCAAAAATGTATGTTTTTAAGATATATACCAAAGTCCATAGATAAATAAAAAGAGCAGAAACGGTTTTAATTCCAAGAAAATGTTGGTAACTCATGGCACCTTAAAAAGAATGTTTATGGAGTTTTATTGTGGCCATTCTCCAGATCTGGAGCTTGGTAAGAAATATTTAACTGAAGAATTAGCCTTACGTGCATGTTCTAATTAGGTAATAAAAACATGTAATGCAGAAATGTATTTTTTTTTATTTAACCGCTTCAACAAGTAAACCACCCTTCTAAAATACAGTATTAAATAATCATAATACTGTCCTTTTTTAAATGGATGCTATTTTTCCACAATTGACCTTGCTTGCCTTCCATTAAATCCACAAGGAATAAACGACTCTTGAGACACATCTTGTGAGCAATTAAAGCATCATTTCCTATGTATGTTTTTGATACAGACAGCTAATTATCTTAAAATCAGTCTGCCGGAATTGACCTACAAGCGAAACGATGACATTTTTATACCTTTTATTTATGGCAGCGTGCAAGATAGAGGTTGTTAATTTGTAGGGCATTTGGCCGTCCTCCAAAACATAAGCGTTAAAAGCAGAGGTTTAACACGGTGGCGGCCCTATGGCGAAGGTGACACGGGATAGTTTAAGTTACAGCTAGAATTCACAAGCGCTGGGCGAGGAGGCGGCCGAGAGGTGGATTGCAACGAAGGGCAAAAGCAGTGGTCAATCAATCACATTTGCTTGGAGTTTTTACAGGTTTTTTTGTGTCTGAGTGTACGCTCACCTTGAAACGCCGGGAGTCTAGCATAGCACTTTTGGGACACTGAAATCGAAATGACATTTTAGAGTTTCCTCCAGTCATTTGGGAAATCCCGATCTCTGACCATTTAATCTCTCTGGTGTACTTTCAGAGCAAATGTAACATCTGCTGCAACCACTTCACGGGAGGATACGTCTGTGTTTGTTAAAGGGATGTACATAGTTTTTTGCCATGTAATGAAGTAAAATATGTTTTGCCACAGTACAGATATAGTGTAAGAGCATCTATTCAGTGCACTGGTTGCCTCTAATTTTAGAGTGTTTTATTCTCTGCAAAGTGGGAAGTGAGCTGTTAGCATGCTAGTTACCGTTAGCTTAACCGTGACAGCAAAACTCCCTATGGGCTCTGGAAGTGAAAAGCGCTTATGAACTCGTTGCGGCGAATAATTAAGATGCTCAGAAATCATTAGATAACTGAGCAATACATTTGGACTGCGGCGAACAGTTTAAAATGAACTAGTTCTGTTTTTCACTGTTAAGAGGGTAAAAATCAGGAAGCGCATGTTTAGGGTTTGTGTCTCAATGCTAATGCTAATCAAAAGAAATGACTGTATCGCGTACAAAAACAGATAAAACAATTGTTCGCTCTTTCTTCTTTTCTATTATCACTTGTTCCATCTTTTTACAATTTAACAGTGAAGAAAAACATATTAGTACTTTATTATAACTTTGTTGGGTCACCTTCTGCCTAGACAGGATTACAACTTCAGAAAATAATAACTTTATAATATCATTTGAATCCTTTTGTTATCTATTTTACCTTAACCCACTCCACCTTCAATGTGCTTGTCCTTCTTACTCCACATCTTTGCCCTGGCCAGCATGTCTCATTGGCGCCTTCGGGGATCGTGGTGCTAAATGTACTCAGTCTCACTCGCGCACACACAGATAGTCCACCCAAGGGCTAGCACCAACACAAGAAACCAATTTTCAATTTACAGTGTAGAGGGAAAACTCTCTGCCCCCAGCAAGAGCTATCTCCCACTGCAATCTGGAGGGAGAAAGGCTTGACAGCAGCTGAGTTTTGTGTATTAAAACGCTGATGGGCCAGTGTGAAAAAGATACGGACAGATTTGAGAGGGGAAATTGGCAAGGGAAACACCTCAGCTGAGCAAGAGGTGATGGGTGATTAAATATTAATACTGGCTTATGTTGATATAATAGCACCTTGAGTAAAAACCAGCGAATAAAATGGTAAAGTCCATTTTTTGGAGCGGGTCCCATCTAAGTCCTGGCACAGCTTACCTGCGTCTACTCTCTCACCAGGGTTCGGTGTCTGAGCCGGTAAACAATCCCAGTGGTTGAGGCTTGGTAATGGATCTAAGAGGGGTGTTGGAGCCGAGCCGAGGCCCAACAAGGCAATCCGAGACTGGGATGAAGTTGGCAGTGTGAGCCCCCCACCCCCGATCTTGTCCCTCACCTCCCAGGACTGGCAGCTCGCTATCACTGTGTTGACATGCACGGCAGGAAAAGCTAGACCAACTCAAACTGATTCTCAGAAATGCACGTATACCCGGGAACTACGATTGAAGACTAGGAGAGGCGTCCAACTGCACCAGGTAAGAAACAGACAGGAGAATATTAAACGTGTGTTTGGACGTGGATTCACTCGTTTTTGATCAGCAGAGATGACAAACTACGCTCCCACCACCGCAGACTTGCACGTGTGGTTTTGTTTTGGTCTTCTACGTTAAAAGTAAAAACTACCAGAGCCTCAATGTGTTTATTTGTACTTCCACGAGCAAATACTTGTGGACCACACAGTTCCTCATGTCTGAAAATGTAAATGAGATGTGGCTTATCTATGTTTGCCAAAACTGTGGTTGTATACATAATAGCCGTTTTTAGTTTTGGTGCTGATGCTAAATTACTAGATGCGCCAATTTCAGGCATTTTCAATCAGCATCACGGATTTCAGCTTCCTGTATGGAACATTTTGAGGACTTTATCCCAACCAAAAAATGTGGTTTTGAATTGTTAATCGCTATGGCAATGGTCCAAATTTCTCCTCATTCTGAAACCCATACCTTTGTGGTTACCATGACAACAATCATTGGTATAAATGGGACGGATATGTCAAACAACATGTGACTGACATTATTTAGGTTTAGCTACATTTTAGTTTCGTTGTCCCTTCTCTCAAACATGTTTTTTGTTTCTATTTTGTAATTTTAAAAAAAAATATATAATACTTTTCTTCCTTTGGAGAATGATGGCAGGCATCAGTCAGTCGCCGCTGCTTTGAGCTTGAAGCAGTCAATCGGCAGGGCCAACGCAACACTATCGACAGACCACACTCACATATATTCCCACTGGGACCACATGACCTTCTTACTTTTTGATGGGCTTGCAAACATAGCCTTCCACTCCACTGCAGACAATAGGATTTCAAGCGACTGTATGAACTCTGTCTCTCGGTGGGCATAGGTCGAAGACGGGGGTAGCTGTACTTACATATTGTGGAGCACACACCATCCGCAGTGGGGGTCTCCGGAGCCCAAACACTCACTGCAGGTGGAGTACTGGTCACACGCCTCCACTGGTACTCTGGACAACTGCAAAGGGAATAAAACAACAACACATGAGCGATTATGGTGCTGGCAAGATACTGAGCGGACAATGAGTTGGCATATATTTGACAAGACCAGAGGTAGATAGACACTTTTCCACTTTGCCCAAGGACACAACAACAATATGAAGTTGGGTGAGTACGAATTGAAGTGCCAATCACATAGTTACCATGCAAAGAACTTAGCCTGCAAAGATACATGGAATAAATGGCACAATGGCAATATGAAGTAGGGAGAGACAAGATTGAACATTCCACTCAGTTACTCGTCAGCGTACTTTAATCCCGCCATTTGTCCATGAATTGTCCCAGGTAGAAAAGGAACGACATCTGGACACTGTTCTTGAGATCAAGATGTTTTCACTATCATTCAGAAAACATTTGTAAGGGAGTGTCCTCACACCTTGGATAAATGAGCCAACGGAAGGATAATCTTACCACCACTTAACCAGGGCAGTTTCAGGTTATAACGCCTCCCTACAGGGCAGGACTTATCTGGCTCTGTGCAAAATTAAGTCGAGTGACGTTTTTTTAAGCACTTTCACATTATAAAAAGAAGGGTTTGTTTCAAAAGAATAGTGCCATAATGACTAAATTACATGCTGTTAAAGGTAAAATATATGGTAAATTCTCACATCTTTTCAGCACTTTTCTACTTCCAAGGCACTCAAAGCACCTTATATCATGGAATCACACACATGCACATACATATTCACACACCAGTGTACGCAAACACTGTGTAAACTGTGTCTTGCTTAAGGATACAACGGCAGTATTAGTAAGTAGTAAGGAGTTGCTTATTTTTGTGGAGCCGATGTCACTTGTTTTTTTTTTTAACCTGGTACCATCATGAAAAAGACTTCTGTGGCAGTCAAAACATTTAAAAAACAGTGTCCAGATGAGTAGCTTTAAACATTTGACTACTGATTATGATAAATTGCAAGAAAACACAACGCACAAATCAATATTATCACTAGCAAATGCCTTTTAAAATGATTTGAATATACCGTAGTAATTGACTGATAGGCTGAATTTCACTTGCAGCACATATAAAATACTATCTGTCACAATCACTATACCATCACCAATAAAACAAAAATAAAAGCTCCAAATAAAACAATTTACTTCCACTACGTCCAAATGTTGTGCTGAAGTCTGTTTTACAGCCAGTGAAGCGTACGCGCCTCCTGTGCCTAACCCTAATGGCTCCATATGGAAATAACCACCAGGGACCACACTCCATTTATGATGATGTATAACCCTGCCAACTCAGACTGGCAATGACTGGCACTGATTGGCACGGGCCCTCAGTGACCAAGCACAGGGGCCCAGCAGGCTACACTGTAAAAAGAAATTAGAACTTGAATGTGTTTCTTGGTTTTGGTAATTTAGACTAAATATTAGAGCTATAATTTGGAAGTAGTGAGTAGTGATGGAAAATATTGCTATATTGATACGGACTGAGGTACTGATTCAAAACAAACAAAAATAACAATACTTAAAATGTACATTTTTATTCATGAGTTTCAGCTTGCAACATTTTCAGGACTTTTTTCCATTCCATTCCACGTAACGTTTTGTTTGTGCCTGTGTTTGTCTGTTTTGGAAATGGACCTTTAGTCTGGGAATAAAGTTGAATTGCAATTGTAATTGTATTTGCCATTATTAGTTTGGAAAAACATGTAAAGAGTAAAATATTTAGACCCCGTGAAATAAAAAAGGTAAAATATTTAAATACATAATTAATATTGTCCAAAGAACACATTTCTAAACACCAAATGTACCAAATCCACAAGTATAAAAAAAGAAAAAACTAACATTCTGAAATCAGGTGACTATAAATTATTTTTTTTCCCTTTTCTTTCTTTGCAGTGTAAATTTTAACCGGGTCCCTGTTCCCATCGTCATGGAAACAGCATGGCGCCCCATAGCAGGAGTCTGTGGCACTTTTGATTAATGAGGCTTGTCCGCTGGCTGACCGCTGTCACTCAGGGTGCTCCATCCTGACAGGCGAGACAGACACGAGACAGGGCCATATGTGGCTGATACTGGGGTCCACATGGCCCTGTGGCATGTGTACACTGCAAGAGCAAACGCACATAACTTAAAGTGTATAGAGATCGCATTTTAATCATACTTTGAATAGCCACAAATCGAAAGAACTCCAATATTTAGCTAACATAATTTACTCTGTAAACAACAAATGATCCTGTCTCAGAAAAAAGACGGAAAAAAACTATCTCTGCTGTTTATACGTTCTGTTTTGAAATGCATTGCATTAGTTCAGCAGTTCAGATTTCAGTCTTCTCTAAGATGTTGATGCTCCTTGAGCTGTTTAAAATGTTAACTTTAAACATCTACAATCAAAACATAAATAGTAAATTGAAGCGTAATTGCAATGCTTTTTAGAAAAAATCACAATTTGTCATCCTTAATCGTTTAGCCCTTAAGTACCCAGTTGTAATGGACACAATTTGACAGCAGAAATGCTCAGAATGAGTCTGCTGATGAGTTATGGAAGGAGTCACCATCCTTTTTAGGACTGAGGTTCTACAAGAGCACTGAGTTGGTCAAGGGCTACCAGTTCAAACTGCCTAAATGGGCCTCCATTTATATAAATCATAACCTAATGAAATAGCCCTGGTTTAGTTCTGGGTTGGTCCTGGTCTGATAGTGGTTCTGTGTCAGACCTGCACTGACAGCTCCTCCTCCGCTTTCTGCAACAGCCTATTCCTGACGAATCTTGGAAGTGTTTTGTGAGGCTCAAAGGAGGAGCAGTGAACACAACCTCATAAACAGGATTAATGAAACAAGCGTGAATGAAGCAAAATAAACTCCAATGTTTTTGATGAGGGCTCAATGTTATGACATGGTTAAAAGCGCAACATATAAACTTGCATAATATTTTACTTGATTTCAGAATATTTATATTGTCTTGTGTTTTGGGTTGACTGGTTTTGTTTTATTGAACCTTGCTATTTAACTTTCTTCAGTGTATTTGTTGGCTCGTCTCAATACACTTACATTGAAGCTACATTATCCTTCCATGCCACGAGACAAATGATAAAATGTCCTGTTAGCAAAGAGTCAAGTATTTGTCAAACACTGATTAAATTCATATTCACAACATCTCTCCACATAATCACATAACCTTTAAAAAATAAAACAAAGTTCCAGAGTGCCCATTAAGAGAAGTTGCAACAAGAAAAAGTGAGAAAATCCTTTTGTTGTTGTTTTTGTTACTGACAGGATTTTTTGTTTTTTCGATGGTGTCAAAGTTTTATTGTCACTCTCTTTCTATTATTTGGCTTGAGGGAAGAGGAAAATAACAAACCAAATGTAAAAACACAGAATATGTCTTTGTCTGGCTGAGTACAATCTACTGATAAACAATGAAAGTGCTTTCGTCTGTGCATAACCTTTGTTTGCATTAGATTAAGGCCATGCGTTTGCAACACTGATGTGCTTTGTGCTTCTCAGAGAGTCATTGCCCTATCTGCTCTGCAAAAGTATACAGTAAATATCTGGGGAATAAAATGACTTTTAGTGAGAATATTCTGTAACGCCTTAATTAGCCTTTACTTAATTCATCTTGAACAAATAGTATTAAGATTGATTCAGGCTTAATAAAGACTCAATGAATGGAGTTGGAGTTACAGTATTAAAGTAGTTACTAAGCCTGAATCATTCTTAATAAACAATTTGTTCATTATGAATCATGAATTAAGTCTTTGTTCTTGCTTTTTTCAGGTTTTTAAAAGTGTAGGGATTCATTTTGGATTGAGACATTTTGACTACACTATATTAATTAGGGCTGTCGGTTGATGGTGCCTTAGTCAACCACATGTTTTATTATTTTATGAAGACAATGAGGATTTAAATGGAGAACAGCAGAAAGGAGAAAGCATGGAGTGAACCAAATATCAAATCACAAAGATTGCAATTATCTATGTAATGGAACGTCTTCTGTAAACAACAAAAAAGTCTGTTTTTTGGTGGGGAAACTGGTGTAGTTTAGACCTCTACAAATATGCTCTGAAAAGCATAGAATTTATACACTCCTGGACATGTTCCAAATGAGCACTTTGTACAAAATCCTCGGAAAAATGTGCGATAATGGCAATCACAATACAGAAACATTTTATTATTATTATTTGTATTTTTTTTACCAGATATTGCTTTAGTAAACTACAGCCTAATATTAATTGTGTATTGTTTATATTTAGCTTGAACAATTCTGAAAAGAAGAACATTCCCTCAACGAATCAAAAACCTTGCATATATATTCGCACACGACTCTGAAGGAACTAATTAGGCAAAACTTTGTTACATGTTTCTTTTATTTTGCAGTGTTCACCAGCTCCACCGTCTAACTTAACCTGCTGGTCACTCAAAAACTGTCATTTATTTTAGGCTGTAGACAACTGATCCGGCACTATCAGAAAACATGAGTGGATTTCCATGTAATCTGTGTGTCCGTGTCGCCGCAGCCAGCGTTTTGTCTCCAATCTGCAGCGCCACAAAAGCCGAGCAGCCAGACAGAACTGTGGTAAACAATGGGGTCGTATCTGAGCGTTTTGTAATTTAACAGCTCATCGGTGGCTGAAAACACAAACATGCAACTTCACATGTACATGAATACAGAAATACATGAGAAGAAAAGAAGACTGGATGTACTCATGTCTTTCAAAAAGAAAATATAAGTTATATATCGGCAATAAACTAGTTATTGTATTTTGAATGGTCTCACTGGTCTATAGGATGCATTCAGATGATCCACATTTTCCATTATATGGCATTAAACTTACAGGTCAGGTTAGTGGAAAGGCGAACCTGCTCACATCAAAGCTGAACTCTTTTCAGACCACTACACGACTTCTTCATTTAAGTAATTTATTTACAGTATTTGATCAGGGACAATGCGCATTACCTTTAATCTTATAAAACCCACCTCTTCTGCCTGGCATTTAATGCTGGCTAGACTGGATATTGTGGTATTTTATTTTATGCTCTTTGTGCTCTTTCCTCTGTATGATGTATGACAAGTTCCAGTTACTGTAGGTGAAGCACTTGCTAACATTGTTTTAAATGTCCTATTTAAATTAACTTGAATTGAAGCAAAAGAAAATATGTTATGTCCCGGGTTTTAGCTGATGTCACTGTTAGTCACGATATGAAGAGCCGATTGGCTGTTCAAGGGTGGTCCATCCTGCTTTGCTTTTCCGTCTGAAAACGCTGTTCTAAAGCTATGCAAGAGGCCAAATATTCATGCATGTGGTTTGTGAGAGCTGGGGATTAGTAATACATTTCAATGTCAATACTGCCCCAGCTTTAAAGCCACTGCAATTGAATACATGCAATATGGACAGGTTTAATGTCATACTTTTCAACATTCTATGCAAAGCAACAACATTTACGTTACCAGAAAAGTAACACATAGAGCAACTGAAATATTTCATGCATCCTTTTGAAATGTTACAAAATTCACAAAAACTATTCGATTGACGCTTCAGATGTCTTTGAGCATGAATTCGCTCAATTTTTAAAACAAACACATTTAGTAGAAAAAGATTCAGTTGTAGTCATCTGGACTCTGTTTTAGAAAAACAAAACCTTTCGACTCTCATCCAAGAGTCATTCTCAATCTGTGAAACAAGTCTGAGAACTCTAGTTTATATCCTACTCTGTGAAAGCCCTGCCCACAGGGCGGGACCTCCTGATAATGGGCCATTGAAACCAAAGTGGATGGGCCTATTGTTCTGTTTATTTCAAACCAGGCAACACGTTGAGACAAAAACTGGTTCACCCTAAGGACAAGATGCCGACACAAAAAACAGAGCAATGTAGTGTATTCTATCCAATGCAGTGAAGAAAGTCGTAAAGAGCGGTACATAGGGGAGACTAAACAGCAACTGCACAAGAGGCTTTATCAGCACAGAAGACATGAGAGTTCAGGACCCCAGAGCGCTGTGCATCTTCATCTCAAAGCCACAAACCACTCCATTGAAGACAGTGAGGGGGAGATTCTGAGCAGCAGAAGAGATGGTTTGAAAGAGTAGTTAAGGAGGCAATCTTTGTTAAAAAAGAGAATCCTTCCTTAAATCGTAATGGAGGTTTAAGATTCCAGTTGTTTATAACAGTCTGCTGAAACCCTGGAGAAGCCCGAGGCATTCTGATGCGAATTAAGGTACTCAGGAAACAGAGAGCCAAGTCAGTGAACAATAGGCCCATACCATTTGGTTTCGATGGCCCATTATCAGGGGTCCCACCCTGTGGGCAGGGCTTTCACAGAATTGGATATAAACCTGAGTTCTCAGACTTGTTTCACAGATTGAAAATGACTCTTTTACGTTTTATTTTTCTAAACCAGAGTCCGGATGACTACAACTGAATCTTTTTCTACAATGGAACACTCCTGGATAAATGAGGGATTACACCGACATGTTTCTAACAAACACATTTAGCTTTTAACCATCATAAATAAAACCTTTAATATCATCCACTCGTTCTTTCCTGTCACTCATGATTTCTCACCCTCCCCTTTTGCCCCTCTTTTATGAAAAATAAAAACTAAAAATTGCCAAACGACCCGATGCACCTCTTGTCTCTCTCTTCTTGATCTCCCATTCATGTCACACCATCTTCTCTGGTGCGCAGACGGAGCGCGCTCAGTTTCTCTCACCGCGCCCCGGCCTATCATATCAGCGGGGATAAATACAAAGAACAGGAGAGTGGCATTTACGACTCCCGACTGTTTCAGGTGAGCAAATGACAGCCATTACGCCCCGCACTCTCCCCTCCTCGCACAAAGGGACGAGATGGAATAGGAATATAATTATGCTTTTAAAAGGCTGAGATCACACGAGTACTTGATGCTTTAATGTCTGCAGATGGAGACTCAGAAGTACTCAGAACATACAATGCATAAATTATGTCACGGTGACTTCTATAGCATGAGTATGTCTTTTGTCTACAGAAGATGCAGGTCAAATGGAGATGAAGGGAGAGTTACGGTGTGATCTGACTGGAGTAGAGCTGTGTTTCTCAACCGGAGGTACGCGGCGTGGTGTTTTCATACCACTTTCTTGATAAGAAAATGTGTCTGATTTCATGGTGAGCAAGAAACAAGAAATTCAATTTCAAAACTGTGGAAGTTGTCTGCTTTAGATACTTTTTCGTCACCATGCAGGCTAAATTACAGGTCAGATCTGTGGAGAGGCAACCCCAAGGAAAATGAGAATGCATTTTTTTGTATGTAATTTGAATCAATAAAACATCAGTAATTGCAATAAATGCATAGATAAATATGTTTAATGTCACACTGTGGAACATTTCAGGAAAGGTAATCACATCTCCATTGAAACAAAGCAGATGGTAAATCCTCCCTTACGAAACGTGACTTAATAACTTTGAACATATACCAAAGATTGTTGGAAATGTTGGGGTATATTTTAATAGTTTTTATAGATCTTATAAGACATTTTAATGTTTATTATGATTTAAGATCAAATTACAAATCTATCATTTTCTTTTGGCATATATCTATATATATCTATTGTAAAAAGATTTCTGCCTTTTTATGGTTTACATGCACATTTTATTTTGATAATATTTTTCGTTAAACTATTGTCTGACTATCATTACTAAACATGTTGAGATGTAAATTTTTGTCGCTATTACCCACCAATAAAGTATAGTTTACATCAAATACCGCTATCCAATATCGGCCTAGGCATGTATTTGTTGGATTCCTTTGCACTAGAGAGCAGATGAAGTGGCCTGATTTTGCTGATCTTCCCCCTCTCCTCCAACCCCGACACTTCCCATGAGCCCTTGAGTCAACCCGCAGTCGAAAGTAATCATTTATTAAATCGGCCGGGACTTTTATTACCCTCTAATTCCTCTTCCTCATCTCCGTTTCTCTCCTTATCCCTGGCTCTTCCTGCCCCGGCCACTTGTAATTAAACAGGGATTGTACCTGCAGCCAAACTCCGGCGCTTTAAATGAGCAGAGAAAATGAAATGAGTGCAGTGCTGCTTGAAGCCTGCAGGGCACACTCTGCTGCTCTTATCTGTAGTCTTCTCCCTCAGGCAAACCGCATCTCTTTCCACACAGCTCAGGCATGTTTGTTCATTCATCAACACTATACTGACAGTTAGTTATTATGAGGGGTCACTGTTTTGGACCATTGCTAATGCAGGCACACAGTTGTAATGAACGCGATTTGATGAAAAGCTCAGAACGAGTCTGATGATGATTGATTGACTTAAAAACAGCCTATGATGTCATGAATCTGGGAAATTTGGACCTGTGTGTTTACTGAGGCTCAGAGGTAGAGGACTTACTAACCAGGATTAATTAAGCAAGCATGAATAAAGCTAAATACAGCTCCGAGGTATACAACATGATATGTTTGTGATGACGGAAATATGATATGGCTTTTTGGAGCCAATACCGATTTTAAGGGATTAAGAAATGGCAATTATTATTACTCGGCCAGTTTACTTTATTATGTTTGCTTGTCTGTTTGTTTATTTTTAAGTTTTTTTTAATTTAGTTAGTTAGTTATTTTCAATGTATTATATATATATATATATATATATATATATGATATATATATAAATATCTAGAACAACACATATAGTCCAAAGTCTAACAAATGTGTCCATGTTTAGATTTAGTACTCCACTGTTTGAATGTCATTTATCATGTCGATCCAGTCCATAGTTGTTGGTTGAGTTTGTGTCATCCATTTCTTAGTGATGGGCTTTTTCCCTGCAGCCAGAAGAACAAATAAACCAATATGGGGTCCTTCATGATAAATACACGAGTGTGATTATACTCCTGTGCGCTTGTAAAACCTGAACATTGACCCAGGCTAACCTAATTAGCCTTTGCTCAAGATGCTAACAATGCTATGCCATATTTAGCGCAGCAATCAAAAGACAATGTATGGATTGTTAAAAAAAACTCAGTGACTGGATTCTGTATGTTCTGGCCTTCATGTGGCTGAATGGGCCAGTTAAGCACTAATCCAAAACATTTGCGCATATCAGCAAGATCTAAAATAGCCAATTTAATCAGCAAATCAATAAATAGTTTGGTACCCAGTTATAACAATTACAATCCTTTGCTGCCTTTGTCTACCTGTGGTAAAGTTGAACATTTGCAGGTCTCTCGGAGACGCAGGAGTCTAATGAAGCACGGGAGCACATCTGCAGCCCGTGTCACGTCAAAGCTGACACGGCTCACGATCCGTCAAGACAAACTGGTATTATATCATAAACTCAGTTAACAGAGCCCCGCTGGCTGCGAGCGCAATATAGTCCTCCTCGTTGGAAATGCTCAGAGGTCAAATGAGAAAACCATCCATTGTATTGTCACGACTGTCAGCGTGTGACAAATGACTGGGATACAATCAATCATCTTCACTTATCTCACCTTTCCAAGAGGTTCCGGGCCCCACGTAAGCAAGCTAGCTAAAAAAAAAAAAGGGGCCCCAGGCATTTTAGTAATAGCAATATTCAGATTGACTAAATGATGCATGCACCATGGTAGTTTTGTTTTTCATCATGTTAAATTCACTTTCACACCCGGATATTTTTTCATTTTGCTGAGTCTCTAGGGCAGGAGTAATGTATCAATTGGCAAGCATAAGAAGTACTTTTGTTATTACCAACGTCGCAAATGGATTATGCTCTCACCGGCACTGCTTGAGTTGGTCTGTGAAAGGTAATAGTCAAAATGCCGAAACACAATGAGTCAAGAAGGAAACTGAGTAGCTACTCTGAGTGCCTTTGTTTGTTGTTTGTTGACGATTAAGGACTGGACTAATATCATAGCAGACATACGCACAATGGAAATGATTTGTTGTTTTCCCCTCTTTGATGCCACTCCCTGAATTTTCAACTTTTACTCCTTTTGCTTATGTTCTTCCTGGTCCAGCTCGCTTTTGTGGTTTGTTTTTCTGTTGCTGTTATGTTGTTGCTTAGTTTTTGTTGTTCTATGTTCTAATAAAACATAAAATAGTTTTAAAAAACACAAAGAAAAAAGAAAGAAAAAAGAAAGAAAAAAGAAAGAAAAAAGAAAGGTGGCCAAGTGGATAGCACACGTGCGCTCCATGTGCGTTATATTCTGCTGCTTGACAATTTGCTGCAATGTCCTTCCCTCTCTCATCCCTATGGGGCACTATACTGTCCTGTCTAATGAAGCCTACGAGCCAAATAATCCTTAAAGGTCCTATATTATGCTATTTTCCCCGTTTCATAGTCGACCCTAAGGGCAGAGTTGATGTCTTACAGGTACAGAGTGCTTCCTGGAGGATGGGCTGAAACAGGGAAGCGTGCTGCGGCACCGTTCGTCTGCTCGTCCGAGGGAAAGGATAAAGACTATTCTCTTGCTAAAGACTGCAGGAATCAATCAAAAAACCACTTTGGGCACATATAGGAGGTACCAATAGCACTCTAAGAAGGTTAAACGCTCTGAAAAGTCTATTTTGCATGATATAGGACCTTTAAAGAACGATATAACCAAACATCATCCTATTTTTTAACCAAACTTAATTGAGCTTGACATTTTTCCCGCTTTAGAAAATACTAATACTTGTGTTTTGGTTTGTTTTGTGCATTTTTATTAGTGCTCAGAGCTCAGAAGGTGTCACAAATATGATAACATTGTTAATAATGCGTATTATTTGTTTAGGTCTAAAGGAAGATTAGATCAAATGGATTTTCTCTAAATCACAATACTAACGTTTCAAAGTCGATTTGGATTCTAAAGAAAACGCTCAAAACTCTACGATACCAATACACTGTCATTTTCAGTCCACAGTGAGAGACACTTATTTAGGACTATCACGTGGTCTTCCAAAACTATTAAGGAAAAATCGATCCTTTGTCCTATTTATGTCATTTATTTTAAAATGTGTTCTCTAGGTATTGAACTATAACGTAAATCATTTATTAGATGTATAGAATAGATCATCATTTTACATGTTGTTCATTGTAACTCACATTATTATTGATCTAAACTGGCTTGAACTCTAAAATAGGTCCATTGACCCTGTTCCAAACTGCAGAACTGATACGTGACATTTCACTGTACCAAGCAGCAGATTGTCATTTACACATTTATATCTTTGAAAAGTGGCTACGTGACATTTTAGATCTCTACATGTGTTACACAGTCTTATATTTTTTTTTTTATTGCAACTAAGTGCAAGGATGTGGGCGGGGATAGGGTGTAGGTGAAGACAGGAATTTTCGGAGTACTCGACCCTCACAAGCAGGACAATACAGGATTTACTAAAACATGCAGGAATCAGTCACACTTTTAGTAAACTATTGATGAGGAAACACTGTTACATTAAAGTTGATATAGCATAATATGACCCGTTTCAATTAGCATGTTTTGCTAAAAGTTCCAGCATTGATTAGTATCTGAGCATTGATTTTTTTTCCCCACAGGTTAGGTTTTGACTTAGGGTTCCCTAGTCAAATGTAGAAAACAAATGTCCCTACAATGAAAATAAAGTCTAAACTCTATTCTATGTCTATTCTTCTAGGCAACTGATCATCTCCTACAAATAAAATTCAACCTGAACATGGAGGAACTGTAAAGACGAGCGAGCGAGAACAGATAATACTTCAAAGCGAGCACACGGCGAACCGAGTCTGCCCCACTTGGTTGACATTTTTCACAAGTATGTCAAGACAGGGCCCTATCAGCGGCGTTCACCTGCCTTGTTAAACTCAGCGGCAGCCCGCGAGCCAAACTGGGACACAACATAATCTGCACATCTAAACACCTTTACAACCACCCGCGGCACGCTAAAGAGGTGAAGACGCCACGCTGGAAGGGATGTGCCTTCGTAGACTTGGAAATAAACGAGTATAGAACATCTTTGAGGAGATATTTGGCTTGTCGATTTCTCAAAAATTTAAAAAAAACAGCCTTTGACTTTGAACGATCACAGCCCAGTACGGCACGCACATTGCTCAATAATTTACAAGTACAGATCTGCATTTGCTCTCCTGGTTATGAATAATGCAAACGTGTAGAAGTGGGTGTTGCTGTCAAAACACTTTAGGGTGTCGCACAAGAGAGTGTAAGTACTGCATGTACAAGCAAACATTGGAGCGATCAAGAAGTGCGTACCTCCTGAAGCCACAAATGTATGTGCAGTCTGTCTTTTGAGTGGCTAAAATGTGATATGCCACTTCTTTTTATATCATTTATCAAAAAGAAAAAGCTGCTGAGTCTGTCGTCTGCTGAGCCTACATCCACAATATTGCAATCAAATCAAATCAAATTATGTTTTGTGTGGTTATGGCAAAGATTCAGCACCCAGACCTGTAGATGATGGTAGTTGATGAGTAGTATCTAATCAACCCCCAAATCTTTGAGCATCAGTATTGGAAATAAATGTTAAATAGGATCAATGTTGACCATTCCTGAAGAGTAATAGAATGTTTCCTCGTCATCAGAAGTAGTAAAAGACTTGTTAAATGACTACAATTATTTAGAGTTGAAAGTGCGTTCAGCAAATAGAAAAATATTGGAAATTGGACAAATTTGATGGACTGTGGGCTAGGTGGGACTATTGTTTTGGTTTCTATATTTTAGTTGGATGTCTACTCATTTTGATTTGTGTCTGTAGTTCTCTCTCTGGTTTTGTTTTGTTTCACAGTTTATTCATTGTGTTGTATAACATTACAACAACAACAAAAAATACATATACAAACACTGACACATTACACCATGGTTAAAAGAAAGTCACTAGTGTCATTGATAATACCTTATAAGAAAGACTGAGAAACGCAGAAGGATTGTTTGAAATACCTATGTTTCTCCTGCTTGGTTTAGTTCGGGTTTAGACCTGGTTTGGAGCTACAGCTGTTACAAAAAGATCACTCAGGAGCACTGGGATCATTTAAATAATAATTGGATATAAGAAAGGTTTACAAATGTATCGTAAAACTCACCTAAGTTAGACCTAGTCTAGTTATTGTCTGGTTACTGTGACACAATGTCAATCATCCCTGGTGCAAATGTTTCTGTCCAACATAAGAGTATTATTATAATTATTATTATTAAGAACATAAGAGTGTTATTATTATTAAGATTATAAGAGTTTTCTTTTGTTCTAAGTTATCTGTTTTTATTATTATACTGTGCATAATCTGCTTCTGTACCCTTTGTTGCAACTCTGAAATTTCCCCATTGTGGGACAAATAAAGGTGATCTTATCTTATCTTATTGACCCTTATGTAGCCGTGTGTAGACCTCATGCACACTTTGTTTAGCCTGCCGTGCTTCGTCCTTGTTTAGTCAATTCAAGTCAACCCAGCCCCCCCTCATCATGACAGACTCCCCCATCACCACCGTGGACTCCTTCCGCTTCCTGGGCACCACCATCACCCAGGACCTCAAGTGGGAGCCCTCCATCAGCTCCCTCATTGCACGCACACGCACACAGGATGTACTTTCTGCGGCAGCTGAGGAAAGCCAAGCTGCCAGCGACAGATGATGGTGCAGTTCTACACGGCCATCATTGAGTCCATCCTACTCCTCCATCACCGTGTGGTACGCTGGAGCCACAGCCAGGGACAAACAGAGACTACAGCGCATTGTCGCTCTGCTGAGAAGGTGATCGGCTGCAGACTTCCATCTCTGCAGGACCTGTACGTCTCCAGGGCTCTGGGACGAGCAGTCGGATCACAGCTGACCCTTCTCACCCTGGACATGGTCTGTTTGAACCACTCCCTCAGGCAGGAGGCTACGGTCCATCGGACCAGAACCTCCCGCCACAAGAATAGTTTCTTCCCCTCTGCTGTTGGACTCATGAACACTTCAAAACACCTGTCACTTTAACTGCAATATTCAACCACTCACTGCACTGTCACTTTCTGCACTATAACTTTAAAACATAACTGTAAACTTGTGTACATAGAAATGCCTATTTTTATTTTTATTGTATGAGTAATTTTAAATTGTTTCCTAATGCATGCCCTTTTTTGATTGAATATATGTTGTTTTATTATTGCTCAGTGTTTTATGTTGCACCTTAAGGCCGAGACAAGTTCCCTATGTTTTTGAATTTTGTTCATTGACAATGGCAATAAACTCTTTCTGATTCTGATTCTGATTCTGATTCTCTGAATTCTTTCCAACTGGTGTATACTTGATTTGTGTTGGTTCAGACCTTGATAAGTCCAAGTGGCTTAGTCCTGGTTTTGTCCTGACATTCATTCTCCAGTACTCGAAACACTGTGATATCCAGACCTCGGATCTCTGTAGCGCAGCCATGATGGGAGCAAGGACTATTATTTACGCCCAAATCTATAATCAAGTCAAAAAACTAACAATGGACAGCAAGGGCATGAGAAAATGAAGGCTAAAGCCAGCGTCAGTAAATTTAAAGCATAATTGAGTAAGCATATGTTCCGAAATTTACAACGCGTTCGATTTTGGCACCGTTTTGCAATATCTGCATCTGGTGGTTTGTATGGGAAACCCCAGCTGTTTTGCTAAACAGTTTGGGGAGGCCATTCAAAGTAGGCTAATATAGTAATTACAACAAAATCAGAAGCGCTTTTTGCAAACTTGCTTGCTCATTAATAACATACGCTAATTGGTATGGAAAATGAAAGCGCACACACTGCAACTACAATCAGAGAGTTAATGGCAAAACACAAAGGAATCCTACATAATGGGTAAAATGGAAATTAGCCATCCTTAATAATTAATTTGCTATTCGGTATCTCGGCTGCCTGTAAGCACAGACACAGGACCGGGAGTGGAGCGGAGAAAAACAGCTTTAGAATCTGGCTATTAACAACTATTAACACGGTTGTGCAGAAAAGTGGAAATTGTTTGCTGTGAAAGGAAACAAACAGGGAGTTGTTTCATCATTTTGCATCTGAAAGCAAGAAAAAGAAAAAGAAAAAGAAACCTCACTTTGTTTATTTATCGAAGTATCCAGGAAAAAAATCATCTTACTTGTTTTGTGTTTTTTGAGCTTTTATGCAAATAAATATAACATTGTTGGTTGGAGATGTGATTGGGAGGATGTGATTTTGATCACGTTTTATTAAAAAAAAAAAAATCTAGATAGAACAAAAACAAAACAGGACCTGAGAGCTAAATTAAAAATAAAATTACAAATAGACACCAACCAGAAAACAAAGGAAACACAATCATGACTAAATGAAAGTTTTTTGTTTTTTTTACAATACTGATTTGCTTGGAATGTTTCAGAGAAAACTTCTATCGTACATTTATTCTTTTACAGGTATTTTTATTGAAAAATATCCCTTGGAAAAGCAGTGGGGGCGCCTATCCATAGATCTGACCTGTAACTCTATCTTGAGGCGTCATAGTTTAAAGCCATACTGTGGAACATTCCAAGCAAAGCGATATCATCTCTGTAGACAAGTATCTGACCATTATTTCCCTGTACATTTCAACATATAATGTTTGATTCTATCTGTTGAAAAAGTGTCAGTTTGTACGTAGTGAGTCATGCGGTGTTTAGAGTGTATATTTGTGTATATTTGTGTGAACTCAGGCTGTGTGTCGGGGGCCTTTCCTCTGCGCTATTTCAACAGGGTCCGTGTCCATTACCCAGAGTGCTGCTGTTTGGCTCCACATTCCATATCATCAAAGGCACTAAGAGAGATGTGGCGACGAGCGAGCATACAGTACACAACAATGACACACAAAAGGACCTTCTATCTGCCAGCACATTTACTCAGCCCTGGAGCCCTTATACTCCTTATAATATAAAACAACAAATCCTTATAGGACACAAAAGAGCAAACAATGTGTCTCTTCTCTGATCTGGCAAAAATTAAATACTTTATGCAGCAATAAATAGTATGTGGTGACACAAGAAAATGACCAACTTGTACCAGAGAGTAGCCAGGTTTTGCACTGAAGTGATTCTGACTGATAAAATGTGTTTCTTTGAATTTTTTGGCATAATTTTTGCCCATATAGTAACCTTTTTTTAATTAAATTAGCTTTATATTAGCTTAAATTAGCCTCACAGTAATAATTCCCTCGACACACTTTGTAAATCTATCTTGACATTTATTCAATTACAGGTGTATTCATTGCCGTAAAAAACCTTGAAAAAAACATTATTTTACTTCTGTGTATAATCCCAAAGTCTGTATCAGTGATAAATATGATTGTAATAGTTTATCTGGTTTTCAACTACTGTTTACTTGTTTTTCTTTTTTTAGATGTCAGGTACAAACTACATATTGAGAGGAGTTGTATTTGTTTGTATTCATTATTAGACAGCTGTTTCATATTTGACCTGTGTTTTGAGAAAATGTCATTACTCACCAGACTGTTGTGCTATTGTCTACTTACAGCATCCATGGGGTTCAGAGTGATAAACAAAAATGGGACTGTTGTCATAGCAACAATTCCAAACTAAATATTCTATAGTTTAAAACAGGGCTATTCAACATAATCAGGCCCTCCAAGTGATGGATCCGGCCCATGACCCATCTTCCAAATATTAAAAATAATAACAATACATATTGTTTACTGGTTTTATTCTTGGTTAGCACTAGTTTAGACCTCATTTGGTCTTGGTTTAGTCCTTGTTTAATTCTGCTTTAACCCCATTTTGATCCTGGATTAGTTCAGACTTGGTTAGTACTATTCTAGCACAAGTTTAATTCTGGTTCCGTACCGTTGGAAAAGCATTTTGTATGTTATTTCTCACAAAAATCTAATCTATCAGCAGTTATTTTATTGTATTAACTTAATTTATTGAAACAGTGTTGGGGATATTTTTTGCAACCCAAAGTGTTGTTGCAGTCGTGGACTTCCGGCCCAAAGGTCGTGACCCTACAAAAATCGGGGCCTCGGGAAATTACGTTGAATAGCCCCGGTTTAAAAGGTCAAAAAGTACTATAGCCTAACAGGAAGCCAAAACTTGTAATCATCAATCATTAAGCCGCGATTTACAGCAACCAAAGATGCGCAAAGAATATCCCAGTTTCGGAATTATTGATCCATTCATTGACCCACAAAGCCCTATATCTGAAAGTGGTATAATTACACATAATTTTATTTACTGGCCTCTTGTGGTTGGAATTAGTATTTTTCTATCCGCTTGATTGGATGTAATTAAAATAATCCAAACTAGAATAAAAGGAACTTCCAATGGCAGCATGATCGCATAAAAACTCTGCGCCTTCCATGGGTTTCAGAGTGACAATTAGCACAGTTTCCATAGCAATTACCAATTGAAAACTACATATTCTAGCTTTTGAACGGTGAAAAGTACTCAAAATGTCACAGTTAATCTAGAAACCGGAACTCATGATGGTTACACAGATGCTCCAAACTGAGTCCAAACTGTGAGCGCTCCACTTTAGTGCAGCAATGATCATAAAAGAGGAGCAGGATACAAGCTGCAAAACAACCCTGACTGTGGCATGTTAAAAGTCATCGTGGCTAATGAAACCTTAGCATCTTCAAACCTGGACTTGAAAGTGTGTGATGTGGTTTAAAATGAAGTGGAACAGACCTGTGTTTCGGACATGACGTAGAGGTGGTGGTAGTCTGAGGAGAAGGCCATGTCTCTTAGGATGGGTCCACTGGTCACGGCCTGGACGGTCTCATACTGCTGCGCACGGGACGAGTCGTCTACCCGGATCTGGAAAACACAAAGGCACATTTACATTTACTTGATAACAACTCACAACGGCGTGCTCGCTTGGTTTTATATTGGTGGCTTCCAACTCTAAAGATGCAACGGTTTATTCACAACTAATTATTCATAGATTTATTCTTTGTTCACATTATGGGTAGGGGCGTGACAAACAGACTTAAAACTGGTATTTCTACGTGACAAATCCCGGAATTGGATTTCGTTAACAGGATTAATGAAACAACCGCGAATGAAGCTACATGTAACACCAAGTATGTTTTTGATGAGTTAACAATGTTATAGCATGCTTAATAATATGAATATGAGTCCTTTAGAACTATTTCATTGCTGCACAGTTCAGTCCTCATGTTGGCTGATTGTAATATGGTCATTTAAAAGACATATATGATGCAACATTTTGTTTTCTGTGCTTTTAACAAAGTTCTAGCATTGTTCTCTCATCAGAAACATACCTGGATATTTTATTAATCGTATTTCTGTCAAATTGTTCCGAGAATATCTGTCAAATCATGTTCAGCCAGCTGGATTTAGTTTTTTTTAAGTTCTGAAACATGAGATGTCAAAGCAGCATTTTTAAATAACAATACAATCAATGCTATACTGTATATGTGTCCTTTAAGAGTATAATTAACATAACATAACCATAACATAAACAGATCCATATGTTTATTGGTTTTCCTTGTGTGCTCCTGTATCACAATCTACAGAGGAGAATCACAGTAATTAGGCATATGTGAGATGTGTCGCTGTTAGCCTCCAGGAGTGTTTACTCAGCAGAAACACACACTCATCCACACACACACACGCACACACACACACACACACACACACACTCATATAGGGATCATGAACGTGTGTGATGTTGTTCGGAACATCTGTTTACACCACGCTTCACACTAATGTACAATACATAGGCCGATTGTTTCAACCTGTTCCAAGTCAAAGTAGCGTATGCAGTAACATTAAACATATGTAAGTCTATTCAAGAACTCAAAAAAAGAATGGGCTGTAAATACAACAATTATTACCCCCATATTATTCCTGTCAATATTTATATCATATTATCTGAAAATGCTTGACTAGCCATTTGTGCTACAATTTTACATCTTAAAAAGAATAAAGAATAAAGCATAAAGCACAACATTACACAGAAAAACAGGATTGGCAATATTGTACTTTTAAATATTCAGCCAAATGAAGTGGATTTCCAGACACTCAATGTTGTTTTACTTCCTTGGTGAATCCCCAGATTTGGTATTGGTAAAAAATCAAAAGTCACAGCTGCCCCGGACTGACAGAAGAGTGGCTGCGAATCTGTGCCTTTACACTTATGTTGAAATGCTGGTGTTTGTGGGAGTGCGCCCTTACCACTGAGCCACCCCAGTTGATAACATTTGTTATGATAAATGAAATATGCTGTATGCTGTCTATATTTTTCAGTTTGATCATTATATTTACATTTTTATGTCTCACATCTTTGAATTCAGTTATGAATGTACTTTAGTTTTCTTTAGCCGCTGACAATATTTTAGAGCTCAGAGACACAGATGGCCAAATAAGCTGATATTTCTGGGTGACAGTCTATACTGTGCACTGCGCCACACAATAAAGTATAATAAGGAAAAAAATAGCAATAGAAATGGTTTTTGACAGCCACAACCCTGTTTTACTATGAACTAATAATAGAGCAGTTTTTGTGCAATGCCTTCTTCGCACTAAAGTGTTAAAATAAAGCTTTATGTCTTTCCTTTAAAGTTTGTCGACCCATAAATATATCAACCTACACTGGAGATTTGATACGCTGAATATCGGCCCAATTACTGTCCAACCGATATATCGATCCATCTCTGGTTCACTTGTTGCTGTTGTAAAGTGCTGTAATTTCTTATGCATTAATTAGTTCCATTTCAAACTAGTTTTATTATCACTATTAGACGACTCCTCAGCTAATGTCACCTAAACTATCCTCCAGAGGGCAATGACCTTGTGGTAGCTGCAGCACAAGATGTCATCCACATCCAGAATCAGATGTATTCCATTTTGGTGATTTCAGCAGCTTGTTCCAAAAGATCTCTCAATCAGTCCGCTTTTAGCAGTAACACGGCAGGTACTGACACAAGCCCGGGCCAGCAGCCTCAGCGGCCCCTGAGCAGCAGACGCAGACCTCACTGTTGGACAGGTGTGAAGCTGCTCTTGTTAAAGTTGTGATGACTCTGGGTGGTTCTTATGCTCCTCGGCTCTGAAGGGCCCACAGGTACCAGCACAAATGTGCGGTAATTGGACAGGAGGCAGGTGGTGGAGCAGACAGCAGATGCACTACAAGATTAATGTGCTGATGACAAAGTAGGCTCCATATAGCTCATGTGTAAGACTTTATTACAATAAGTAAGACTTAAGGGTCCAGCTTTTTCTCAAGTCCACATTTGATTTGGTAAAATTATTATCATTATTAAATCTGATGTTGGGAAGAATACTTTATAATAATGTATGCATTTCAAAAGAGTACATTAAAAAAGAGTACTTACACAGCTACTCAATGTGACAGTATTTTATAATTTTATATGTATTTTATATTTCTCTTGTTCTCACTAATGCTGTGCAGTTTGAAGCTTGACTTGTGTGATACAATATATACTCTTTTGATTTTAGGAACTAAACTGTATTTTGAATAATATCAAATGAAAAAGTAACTGTACCAGTAACTACCAGAAGTTGTAAATCAGTATGTATTCAATTAGGTCCCAGCTTGGCTTATTTCAAATGAACACAGTAATATTAAGGCAGGGTTGCCGAAGTGTCTTGGCCAAGGGCACATCAGTGGTGAAATGAGTAGAGCAGGAGTTGAACTGCCAACTTGTTACTTCTTAAATAGAGTCAGAAATTCAGATAGGACGTATTAAGAATTGTTAGCGACTGCAGCTTAACCATGTTATAAGATTGTTTCCTCATCAAAAACATACCTGGAGTTGTATTTAGCTTCATTCACGCTTGTCTTCTCCCTCTGAGCCTCAAAAAACTCTCAGTTTTGACTTTTCCTTGTGTGTGACATCAAAGGTTAAACTCCAGAGGTCTTCTGTTCTGTGTTTAAGTCCATAAATCATCACCAGACTCTGGACTGAGCATTTCTGCCATCAAATTGCTTTCATTACAACTGCTAGCCTACATTAGCATGTCAGGGCAAGCTAGGTTTGTGGCTCTCCCCTTTGTAATCCCCCTGCTGCCAGCAAATCCTGATTAGGGAATGCCTCACAGATATATAGTCGTGTATGCGTTTTAATAGACACATTATGTTAAGTTCTAAAACATAAAATGCAAAAACAAAGGTATTCAAGAGCACGTTTAAAAGACAATAAAAATGCAAATAAAGCATAATATGTGTTCTAAGACAGAATAAAAACTATAAAAACTACTGTTAAAGCCAACCACAAAAACCTTGCTAAAAATACAATATACTTCCATTGTACATTTCCCTACTTAACCTAGGCCCATTCATCACCATTATGGATCCCCACACACATTACTATAATCCATCTATTTCAAAGGGAAACCAGAGTAGACTGGGCACAGCAGCTGAGTCCCTGGCGCTCCTCCTGATATCCACTTTCACAACATGACATTTTACAAAACCGGCTTCATCCTTCACCCCGCTGCCACCCTCCACTCTCCCTCTGTCTCTCTCTCTCGCTTTCCTTTTTTGTTTCTTTCTTCTTTTTCACTCTTGCTCAACCTGCTGCTGCTTGGCTTTCTGCACTGATCCTCCATCTCAAAGGCCTCTTGGATTCCAGTCTCTGTATGAAAGGCCTTATAAACTTTCACTGGGAACAATTGTACTCACTCGGGTCAGTCGCAAAGAAAGGAGCAGACGCGAAGCGAGAGAGAGAGAAAAAAGAAGGAAAGCCCGACGCAAGCCAGGCCAGATTGAACAGGTATAAGGTTATCACATCTACGGGGACTTTGGGTTAATTTGAGCCGTGTTGTGTTGGCGTGAACTGCGTGTAAAAGAATGGCAGATACAGTTTTGCATAGGAGAAAAGGAGAGGTCGTCTTTGGCGCTGGTCCCATCTGGTGTTTTACTGTGTCCGTGGTCGCTGGGGACGGAAAGGCCTAGAAGGTGAAGCTCCTGTATATTATCATTCAATCTGAGGAGCAACAAAACAAATGGGTCTTATGGGACGGCGCAGCGAGTGCGCATCCTGGTATCTACAGTCTCAGAGGGATAGGCACGGACAAGTAAAGATGAGATTTCAATGAGTATTGCTAGCTTTTCTCAATATTTGATGGGGTAGGCTCAATAGCACAAAATACAGTTCAAAATTGGAGTTAAATAGGATTTTTTTTTAATGTAATAAAGTCAAATCTGTTTTGTCCCAGTACAGGTATATTGTAAAAGCAGCTCTCAGGGTTAAAATCAGACTGTTGTGTGCTGTCTGCATCTAATTTCAAGTGTTTTATTAGCATGCTAATGTTTGTTCAAATCAAATGGCTTTAGAAACACCAAGGTTGACCAAAGTGCTACACATACCAATACATTAAAACACATTCATAAAAAACAAAAAGGCAAACAAACATGGTCAATAGGACAACAACTCATTCTTGGTTAAAAACCAAAGAGAAATAAATATGTTTTCAAAATAGACTTTCTTAGCATTCAGTGAATCAGCTCTTACATACAAAGGTAGACTAATCCAGAGCCGAGGACCGGCAACAGAAAAGGCTCCATCACCTCTGTGGCTGGATCAGGTTGGATAAATGCTGAGGAGCAAGGCCATTTAAAGATTCTTAAACACGTAATGGCAACCAGTGTAGAGATGCTAATATGGGAGAAATGTGAGCATGCTTACGGGTACCAGTTAAG
This sequence comes from Chaenogobius annularis, assembly GCA_015082035.1. Taxonomy (NCBI): domain Eukaryota; kingdom Metazoa; phylum Chordata; class Actinopteri; order Gobiiformes; family Gobiidae; genus Chaenogobius; species Chaenogobius annularis. Next base: position 1,321,767 of record BJKM01000091.1, on the reverse strand, counting down.
AGTCGTGCTGCGACATTTTGTACAAGCTGCAGATGCCCGAGGGAGACCCGAATAACACCAGCATGCAGACCATTACAAAAGTCCAGACGGCTTGTTATAAAAGCTGATAGCGTTTAGCTTAGTAAAACTCTAGTGGGTTGTTAGTTTTATCATGACGGTAAACTCTGCTCTGGTTGTGAAAAGCGATTCAAAACTCATTGCGGTGAATAATTAGGGTGCTCAGAATGCATTAGGTAAGTGAGCAATGAATTCAGACTGCGGCAAAAGCTCATAACTCATCAACATTACTTAAGGCTTTCCTTGAATTGGCCAATCAAAAATGGTCTATATTTTGGAATGTTTTAAAGGAGACGTGTTATGCTTTCTTTCGGTGACTTTGTTTTGAACTATAACTAGAGTAGATCACCATTTTACATTTTGTTAATTGTAAACTGCAATATTGATCTGAAATTATTCAATTGACTTCCTGTTCAAAACGGCGAAACTGATAAGCCCCGCCTCTTCATCGTGACATTTTACTGTAACAAGAACATTGCCATTTATATGTTTATATTTTTGAAAAATGTCTACATGACATTTTAGAACTCGGAGTCTTAATTTTTCAAATAAGCCCAACTACTTACAGGGATGTGGGCGGGGATAGGGGGTAGGTGAAAACAGGAAGTTTCAGAGCAATCAAGCCTCAGTTGCAGGACAATACAGGATTAAACAAACAATGTATGTCCATTTTATTTTTAACCAACAAAAATATTCAGTTGTACAGTATGAGCTACTGAACATGATGAATTAATAAATCACAGCACAAAGACTAATCCTACTTTTATTGTCTGCAACCGTAATTATTCATATATCCTGTAATTTTTCATCATCTTAAAATCATTAAGGCAGCGACTATGGTGCTAGCCAATATTATCAGATTCCTTTTCAACAGTAATAAAGTGGATTAGCTGATCTATGCTAAAAGGATTACAATGCTAATCTCTGCTATCACATTAGCACTACATAATAGACATCTACTCCACTGGCAGACAGACGTCCCTCTTGTGTGCGGTGGGAAGGTGAAAGCTGCATGGACGCTGTATCACATGCATTTATGAAACAACAGCATTTTGAGTACAGTACAATAACTTACACTTTAAAGGTGCACCGCCCACATTTTCTGGTACCTGCTTTTCTCAAAGAGCGTGCTATTTACTCCACAATATGGCATTAAATGTATCAAATGCTGCATTTATTTCCATGCCAGTGTTTTTAGTGCTCAAAAGCTCGTTTTTTCTAAAACAGAGTCCAGATGACTACAACTGAATCTTTTTTCTACATTGAAAAGCATGCTTTCTCCATAGATCTGACCTGTACATTTATCTAGTGCTCAGTCTATTAGTTAGTAATAATCACCTTTCCTCTTGTTCAAAGCCCTCAGTGCCAAGCCGCTGTCCAGTGCGCGTAATCAAACGGCACACTTAGAAAGAATGATGAGACAGTAAGAAGTAGTAATAGTAGTATGTAGTAGTAGTAGTAAGTGTAGTAGTAGATCGTAGTAGTAGTACATAGTAGTAGTAGTAGTTAGTAGCAAGTAGTAGTAGTAGTAGCAGTAGTAGTAGTAGTAAGTATAGTAGTAGTAGTGTAGTAGCAGAGTAGTCATAGTAGTAGAGTGTAGTAGTAAGTAGTTAGTAGCAGTAGTAGTACCAGTAGCGTAGTAGTAGTAGTATAGTAGCAGTAGTAGACCATAGTAGTAGCAGTATAGTTACCAGTTAGCAGTAGCAGTAGTGTAGAGTAGTAGTAGCAGTAGTAGTACCAGTAGTTAGTAGCAAAGTTAATAGTAGTAGTAGTAGTAGCAAGTAGCAGTAGTTAGTAGTGAGTAGTAGTAGTAGTAAGTAGTAGTAGTAGTAGTAGCAGTAGTAGTTACACAGAAGCAACGACACCATGTGAAAATGTGGTGTGTTCCTTTCACAGTCTGTTATGGCTCATATGATAATGAGGGACACTCCAGAGAGATACAAGCACTTTGAAACATACACACACCAGCTCGGAAAATGCGTGTGTAGAGAATATTTCCTCGGAGAGAGAGAGAGAAGAGAGAGAGAGAGAGAGAGAGAGAGAGAGAGAGAGAGAGGCCACACATCCAAACAGACCACTGGCCCACGAGAACAATCCCTCTAGTGGTAAAGATGCATAACTACAGCAGTAATCATACACGTTTGTTGTCAGCAGTGGTGAAATGTAGATCAATAAAAGTGATGCAATATATCTGACAAACGCACGATTTCGATGAGATATTGGCCCATGGGATTTGCAATTCATTATTTCAAATCAGGATTCAGTTGACAGTTAAAACATCCAGGAGGATTAAGGAGAGAGAGAAGCCTTAAGCTAAAACAATGAGTATCTGATATGTTTCAGAACGTGTTTGCTAGACCTAAACTGCAGGGTTAGCAGTTGTTTTCACAGAAAGCACAGTTTTGTCGTTTGCAGAATACATTAAACAATTTATGCAACAGTGTTGGTAATCAAGCCTCTTCTTTTGCAATATTTAACCTTTTTATGTAGACAGTCAATGAATACATTATGATTTTGTTGTTGTTGTACTTCCCTTCCCCCAATACTTTGCACTTTTTCTGCACCATGCTGCATTGCTTCAGTTGAATAGCCTTTGGTGACAATCTGGCCAGTTATTTATTATGAACTTACACCCCAAGGATAAGGATGTTGTATAATTCCTCTTTTTGTTAATGGAAAATAATGTGCTTCAAGTGACAATGTCTCCCTCCCTCCGTCCTTCGCTCGTTCTCGGTCCCTCGCGCCATGAGGCTAACAGCTAGCAGAAGGTGTGATGGTGAAAGGGAAGCCAATCCGGTGTGAAAACCACAGGAGAAACCTCTTAACTGGCTCTGTGCACCGCGAAACGGAAACGACTGGCTGTGACCAAGGCTGGGGTCGACTGTATCCTCCGCATGGGTGTCGCTTACATTACAAACCCAAGCTGCTTTCTATGGGCAAATACCACAATATAACACAGCAATATTGACTAAGCAGGGAAAAGATTGTAATGCAAAATAAAACACAATTATATATTTTTTTTTTCATGGCAAAACTGGGAAAAAAATGTGTTCTCTGCAAATGGCAATAAGCCTTATTCTCTTTCGGAAACATATTCACCCTTAAAACTTTTACCCAGTTGGCAGAAATACATTTTATTTTGCCAATACAAACTTTTTTCTTTTACAAACTCGCTGTAGTTTGGATCAGAGAAATGCATTGTCTGTCTCATGTAAAAAAAAAAAAAAACATGGCAGCTTGCGTGCGCATCAATGAATATTAAAAAAAGGACGAAAATAAAGTCAATCAAAAGACTGACGAAGAGCGAGGACGTCTTAGCGACTGAAGCATCAGAAATCGTAATAAAAGAATTCAATGCTCTATAATCAGAGGCATTTCGATATAGTTTGTATTTAGAGTAGGTTAATATTGATAGTACTGTATTTATTATGCCCCAAAGGAGGCCACTATATCAAATTGCCCTGGAAAATGCTGCCTATAGCCGGCTACATCTACTGCTATTGATTTTGGATCAGATGTGTAAACTGAGGCACATTTGTGTGGAAACTACTCAGATTCAAGAGGCAAAGTCGATTATTCTCACTTAAACTTGCCAACAGTAATACATTTACATGGGGAATGGATACAATCAGCTATATGTGCTATTTTGTATTTCTCTATTGGAAAATTGACAAATTCCTTAGGTAATTATTTTGTTTTAATATAAATCAAAATGTGTAAATTGAGCTGGTTTGGCCACGTACCACAGATTAACCCAGGAATGCATTTAAAAGTACAGTCAATATCCATACATAACCTCTCAGGGGAACCAGCTCAAGTATCACTTTAGTCCCAAGCTGTGGAAGCAGCATAACAAAAAGCTCATTTCCCAAATTTGTAGATATTTGAAGGACAAATAGAGGATACGTGTAGGCCTGTTGCAGTTAAACAATTTCGCGTGCAGTAACTTTGCGTGCCTCAGCACTGCGGTTTCCAGTGTTCCCATAATAATGCCCATAATAATGCCCATAATAATGCCCATAATAATGCCCATAATAATGCGTTATTGAGGTTATACTTTAATAATAGAGACAAAAAATAAGAGCAGGCATGAGTGACAGTATGTGTGTGTACGTTAATGTCCAATATTATGCAAAAAAGGCCTCTTGAAAAGCGCCTGGCGTCAGCTCACAGCTGATTCTCATGTTAAGTTTCACTTTTGTTTTAAGCATATACGGCACCGATGCACAGTACAGGCTTAGCTCTTACTGCATGTTTATGGGGGGAGGAGGAGGATTTGTCAGATAGACTAGTAGTTTTGTTTTGGCTAAACTTTACGCTGACTCTGTTTGGCTGCATCTTCTCACTGGATTTTTCACCATGCCACATTCACTTGGCGGTTTACGTGTTTACCTGAACGGAGGAGGGGAATGATCACAGCCAAGTGTTGATCCATTCTGGCATCAACGCGGAACAACAGACAGTGACGTGGATTTACGCACAGCATGCAGACTTTGTGTTTTCGGGAGGATATAAGGGCAACTCTGGGACCGTCAGTTCTTTATCGGTAAGCTGATACCATTGGTGCTTTGTTTGGGTCAATGTAGGCTTATCTTAAAACATGGTGCTGTTTGTGCGGGATGCTCAGTCCTGCACACCTGCGCTGATACATCTGTGCTGTGTACTTATTGATTCATTGACGAGCTTAATTTAAAGCTAAGGCAAAACTACCGTCTGCTCGAGACTTGAGCCATGTCTGATGGCAGAACACGGTGAAAGTTTTTTTTAAACAGGCAGATGGTGTAAAAACATAGATTACCATTAAACAGTTAAATTACTCCAGGCATGTGCGTGAAACTTCATTCAAATGTCAAATATGATTACCGCGGTTGCTTGAGCCCTTTTGCAGTTTCAGTGATCATAGCATGGTATTGTAATGTTGCGGTTACCGCGACAGCCCTAGATACCTATCAAGTGAATGCAGGGCATATTGGCTTTCAGCGTTCAACAAACGAAGCATAAATAGGAACGTGGGTCATAGGTCTCACAGTGAGACAGAGACAAAGATTAATATTAGAACTGATGACCTGAAGACCAAAGACAAGCTGCGATTGATATGAAACATCTCTGATATTTTTGACACAATCGCTCGGTGCATATATGATCATCAAACATAAATTGTGACAAACAATAAACACAACGTAATAGCGGAAGAGCTCCTCCATGAACAGGTTCATATCTCCCCATTCCTGTTTCATTAATATGTTTTAAAAACATAAAAACATATCTGGCATGTAGTGCTTGTTTCAGCTAATTGTTCCAGTGACTTTACCACACGGCAACTACTTACTGTCACGTTTTGTAGTGTAACATCCCTAAATCTTAGAAGGCAAAAAAACCAACAACACAACTTTAAATATATTTGTAATAGTAGCAGCAGCAGCAGCAGCAGTATATTATACAGTAGTTATAGAAGCAGTAGTAAATAGTAGTAATATTTTTTTGTTGTAGTGGTTGATTTTCTCTTGGGACCAATTAATGTAATTTCTCTCGATTCCCAATCAGTTAAGGTGGCAGCCGCCTGGGCCCTCACACTGAGCTACAGTCTGTTGAACATAGGGCTGGAACACAAACCATGACCAACGCAGAGCAGGAGGCAGGAGCCAGGGGGAGCTGCAGACTGGAGCTCCAGCAGTACAGTGCATACAGCGCATATATATTTGATATAGCATAATATAAATATTGTTTGATTTGATTGTTACGTTCTTGAACACATAAAAAACAGTTAATTTCGAACTACACATGCATTCCGAGCATCTGAATTATTCTCTAAATTGAGTTTACAAGCACTTTCAGGGCCCAGCGCTGACAAACACTAGCATGCTAACAGTGAGTTTCCTGCTTCACAGAGAATAAAATCCTCTATAATTATACGCAGACAGCACAAAGTGGTCTCATTTTCACTCGAAGCGTGATTTGCGCGTGGTTTGTCTTGTGATCTGACTGCATCTTACCCACTCTGTAAAGCACTTAGAATTACTTTCTGTACAAATTAAGCTCTACAAATAAATTTGCCTTGCCATTATCCAGTTAGCAAGAGGCAAAAAAACACACATACACTTCCTTCATCACAACATAATAGCAATGTGTCTCTCCACGGCGCCCTTTCATACTGTCAACCACACAATAGCGCTTGTCTGATTGCCCAGAACTGTCCAGCTCATTGAAACGCATGGCAAAGCGATAGAATAGAGGAGGTGAGCTGCAGTAAAGACAGGAAGACACAGAAGGCGGACTCCATCTATTTCTCAATGTCAATCAATTCCCCCATTCACTGCTTCGATATATAGCTTCAGGCAAAACGGACCGACACAAGGCTGGTGGGTGGGAATAATTTGACGCTAATCTGGGGGTATTAGCCAGAACACTAGCACTCTGTAGAAGCTGCTGAATGGATGGACATACTATATTACGTTACCGTGGAGACAAATAAGAGGACCAAAACCAAGTCTACGTCAGTACTTAAGTGAGAATGCTCCCTTAAAGGTGCACTATGTCACTTTTCGCAACATGTATGATATTTATTTACAAAACAGGAACAATAGTGATAACAACAAGAAAAAAAATAGGAACAGACAGACAACAACACAGACATTAGACAAGTAGAGGGATAACAGTCCAGAAACTTCAAGGCGGGGCAGTTGTGTGCGTGTGTGGTATGTGTGTGTATGCATTCAAACCGAGGAAAAATGTCTAATAGTATTAATACCATCATCACAACACTACCATATATTGTTGCTCATGTAGATGCAGTCATATTGTTAAAATAGCAAACATTATAAACCACTACAAAGCCGAGGGCCCGCATGAATCCAGTTGCTGAGGATCACGCAAGTCCAAAGTAGCCATTAAACACATAAATATCAACGCTATCCAGCCAACTTCAGCTCTGCCAATATAAAAATATTTTACAATTGAATTATGAAGGTTTTGAGACATCCAGGCATATAATTATACTAAAGGTTGAATCAAACACAGCTGGATTTATGTATGAACAGCAAATAGTTTCGCTCCCAACCACGAAGTCCAACTGTGTTTGATTTAACCTTTAGTATAATATTTTACAATCCATACAATGACTGTTTGATACTACAAACTGCTACTTCTTATCCATAAGGTTTATCTATTATGCATATTCCCAACTGTAGGCAAAAAGTTTTTTTAAAAAGTCCCTATTTTTGCTACTAATGGACACTAAATACACTATTTTCCAGAATATTAATTTGTATAATAGAACAGTTTTATTCAAGGAGAAGAGTTAGCCGAAATGACATATGGAAATGTAATCCAGATTTGGTTCATTAGCGACATTTAGCTCGCTCGACCCCCGCTGGTCCTTATTCTCCCGCCTCGGTCTGGCCTTCTCTTACAAACGAGACGAGCGCGGACCGGGGTTTACTTTCCTCTGTTATATGTAGTGTCGTATCTTCTTCACAGCAGGATTTTAATGAATGTCTTTCCCTGATGGCGCACAGTGAAACTAAGGTGCTCGGGGGAGGGGGGGGGATATGGCATTGTTAGCAAGGAATTAACTACGCGGAAAGTGTAGCGGCAATGTCAGCTCCATGAAGGAGTGTGACCTCTGCTGTAGTGGTCCTGTTGAGCTCTGTTTATCTATGGTAATTCTCTCCGTTAAGTTCTCTGTTTGGAGGCTCTCGGCAAGGTTGTTCAAATAACACTTGGATTCAGATGTTGAGAAGTGTTGGCAACTCGTATGCATTCGAAAATACAATTGGCACACATGATGGAATTGAGGGGTTAAACTAGGGGCTCAAAAGCAGAGAAGTGATTTCCTTATGAGGGAAGGTAACCTCTTTAAAGTCAACAGGACAGGTTAGACTACACATTTCACTAGAACTTCACACTATTATATTTCAAATTTACTAGGTGTAGTTTGAGAATTTTGGTGAATTTGATCATTGTACTTCCTGGATGCAGTAGATGTGACATGCGTCGGGGTAATTCCAAAACCTTTACATAGCAACCATAATGTAAACATTAAACATCAAAGCTAATGTACACAATAGTTATGATTTGAGGAATTCTTTTAGTTGTCGACTAGGCAAATGATTATTTTTATTGTACATTAAGATAACAATTGACTGAAGGGTGTATTATTAATGAAAGTCACTTTTTCATTTAATAATGTGCCTGTGTTTGTCTTTTTGCTTGTGTTTTTAGTTTGTATAGAATATATTATTAACATAATTACTCTGATTAATCATTGCAACCTTAGAAAACATATTTATTTTCTTAAATGAATGTTTAAAAAGTCAGAAAAAAAATGTCCCTGCATTTTGGGACTTTTTAGACTCCACTTCTATCATGTTTCCCAACGTTTCTTTGCAAACTGCCACTTGACTGACTAAAAACAAACTAAAACGAATAGTAACCACAGATTTCATCCCACCAAACAAAGTCATAATTAGAAAAACATATCAATGTCATTTGCACTTCACTGTAAGTAAGTAAATACAAATATACCGTAGTAGAAGAATAGTGTCAAGTTTAAAGTATTGAAAGTTCCCCTGGTAAAAACAAATTAAGGTTCATGTAGTTCAACTTCTTTTTCAGGTCAAAGCGTTCACTTGAGAGTTTAGTAAAAGCTCCTTAAATGCAGTTCTCCGAGCACCCTTCAGCGGCACCTTGGCGCTGACACCTTGAAACAGTGCTGCGGGCGGACCCCTGGCTCGCTGACTGACCACTGTGGCATTAAAGGTAGCACTGCGCCTCGAGCTCTTTGTGGCCTACTAATCTAACCTTCTCGTCCTGCTGCGAGAGAGAGAGAGAGAGATAGGAGAAAGACTGAGGGGGAGTGCGTGCGGCTATGGAGGGAGAAAGAGAGGGATGGTGATGTTAGACGTGAAAGGGAACAAGTGTCTAGAGGCTTCCTGGTTCACTTCCCCTCTTCTTCTCCTCTCTCCACGTTTCCCTCGTGGCCTCAAAGGGTGAGTGACAGGTCTCCCCGCTATCATGGCCCTAACCGTGCACTGCCCCAGAGCGCTGTTTCCAGGCGGGGGGCCCTGCCTCTCTTACTCATCTACTTTGGCTGTGAATGTTGGCTAAAAGGAGTCATCTGATGTTTGTTACCTTAAAACCACTATTCCACCATCATAGTGCAACTTTCTGTTTCACTTTTTAAACAAACAAGCTGAATATGATTGAACAGTTCATCTTCAATTATAAAGTTTTTCAAATAAGATACCCTGCACTCTCTTCTCTTCAAAGTCATTTGATTGTCCAAAGTTTGTCCTCAGCATTGATTTGCACTTCATCAGTTCCACATAACAAGGACATGCCAGAGGAAGTCTGTGTTCTGTGCAGCTCCTCTGTCAGAGGCTCATATGAGCCGCAGCAGGACGTTGGAGGCACACCTCATTTAGGACTGACAAATATCCGGCCTGGCTCACAAAATCATATGGCCACTTCTCTATCTCAGACCAATTATTCTCCGACTGCTTTTCCCTTTTGAACTCTTCCCCCTCGGCGATAAGAGCCGCTGTTCCCACCTCTGTTGTGGCTGCGACTGGCCGGGCCTCAAGGACCCCACGGAGACAAAGGCATAATTTGAGTGCACCTCAGCACCTGTGCCAGTGTTACTGCTGCAGCCTGGTGGCGCTGCAACAGTGCACTGTGTGGCCCATTATATTTAGTAACCAGAGGCCTGTGTATGAAAGCTGAAAAGCTCTGGGAGCATTTAATGAAGTCAACACACTCCTGGAGTAGTGAGGCCACCAAATCTGCCCATTGTGTCGAATCAAGACTGGGCCTTTCAGGCAGCACAGCAGTGCTCAGACTGAGGCTATGGATAGCCTTCATTTAGAGAGAACAGCAGGAAACTGCTTCAGCTGCTTCAGCTCCAGAAACACGAGCTATACTGTAATCACCTCGAGAGCTCACTCAGGCGCTGCACACTGTGTACGCTGAGGCAGACAAGAGCCAGTCGCACAGCTGAAAACGCACTACAAGTACAGTTTAAGGCTCTGTTTGGTCCCTAGGCTTTCCTGGATAGGACATTGATATGATATTAAATGGGGCAGAGGAGCAGGACATTCAGCAAATTGTCGTGGGTGGGATTTGATATTACAGGGCTGAGGCCAGCCCTCAACCACCACGCAGCACATGTTTTCTCTTAATTATTCCATACATGTTACAAAACAATTTTCATTCAAGTTATAAACAAATGGTTAATCAAAGGAACAAATCATTTGAAGAAAATAAGAATTCTAAAAATGTTACCCCTGGTCGCAGCAGGAGACAGACACACAGGAGTATATAGTAGTATATGTGGGTGTGTGTACACGTGTGTGTGTGTGTGTGTGTGTGTGTGTGTACATGTGTACGTGAGCAGGTGAGTGAATAATAGATGGCAAGCAGAGAGCCAGACTCTGTCTGAGAGCACATCCCCCTGGATCCTGTTACCACAAACTGCCATCAGAGGAGCTCTGGAGACTGAGCAGACTCAAGAACACTCTCCACACTAACTGCAGCTCATCCACACAGTGTGAGCGCAGACACATCGTCTACACACTGACCTTTCCCTCTCTCTGCACTTTACAACTACTGTAAGGCTTCTTTAAAAGGTGAGGCCGATGGAGTGCACAGTTTTGCCATTATTCTCCAGGTAGTCGTTATGTGGGATTCATTTGGTGCTCTAATCTCACAAAAACATATTAACTCTATGGATCACTGACTGAAGCTGCACACTTCACATTCTCATGAATTCATGAATTACCAATGGCCACCTTCGGACATGTGCAGATTTGTGCACACTGGTCGTGTTCACTGCCGATTTAGTGATTTATGAGCTGCCTCTCCAAGTTTCTAATTAAATCGGGAAGAGCCTCTCAGCCTATACCTGGGAGATAAGCCTGTGTGAAGTTGTGCTTGTGCATTTGTTATTATGTACATATAACTACAGAGCGCCTCAAGGGTGTCCTTTCCTCTTCTTCATCTGAGCGCTTGGCTTTTATTCCTTTATTAAACAGACTGACACTTTCCCTCTATTATACCTCTTGCTCCACAGAAGTGAAAAACGACATGGCAGGCTGCAGCATTGCACGGGCCAGAGAGAAGGAGAAAGACAGAAGTAGAGAGGGGCAAAATGAAGAAGGAGAAGATTGAAGAGAACGAGAGGAATAGTACTGCACTAAAGCCTGAGGTGTGAGTTGGAGTACAAACTGTTATCTGACTGGAAATTACACGAAGAAAGACAGAAAGAACACTGTTACGTTGGGCAGTAAACAAAAATACAAAACTTGTAAATGAAAATCTGCTGCTTGTCACAATGAAAAGCCACAATGAAGATACAATTTGCCATGATTCATACTCACTCATATGACATAAATTCACTTAACCTGTTGATGTTCATAATGTTTAAGTCCGATCTGCTTATTTTAAATCACAAATCCCCCCAAATGATGCAACAAACAGTATTTTCACCAGTTCCACATTTTGAGCAATAAAGACATCCCAAGCCTTCTCTGCCCTTCCTCTGCCTCCACGGGAGAATCGTCTAAAATTAGCCTTTTCTTTATCTGGGGAACGCATTAGAGCTTCACGCCCCTGCATTACGCCACAGCACAAAAGCGTTGCATTGTGGGTAATAACAGGGGCTTCACAGCGGGAATCATACAAACTTCGCCCCATAAATAAATTAGCATTGTTTCAGGATGGTTGGTTATCTAATCACAAAGACTGAGGGACTAATGCAATAAGCAGAGAGCATGAGCACCAAATGATGCTAATAACACCAAACATGTAACACAGGTCAAGACACAATGAGCATAAAGTGGAAAAGTCAAACAAGGTGAAATTCATTGACTACGGCTTGTGCTAAAGGTGCACTATGCAAGACCACAAGACCAAGTTACGAGTCTGCGGGGGCGACACACGACACAATTTTAATGCTATAAAGTGGAACATTCCAGGCAACCAATAACCAAGTAGACCCTCCACCAGAAAAGTAACATAGTGCAGAAAACGACATATTTGGAACCATATGAGGTCAAGGTGTAGACTACATTAGCCCCTTCTTTCGTTCTTAAGATCGTGAACAAACTAATCAAGAATCCAGAGCAACTTGTTTGTATAAAATAGGAAAAGAGTTGTCCTTGACTGGTCAGGTTCGGTCTATTTTGTGTTGGTCCAAAGCCCTAATAAACACAAACATACAGTATATGTTAGAATTTGTAGTAATAGTGTCATTTGTGTAGCAGTGAGTTTAAAATAATACTTTTACTAAATTACAACCATTTTGCATAATTGTACTCGATTTGAGTGTATATCGGCTCTGGGTGTAGAAAAGTTATATGAATCATTAAATTAATACAAAATGAGTATTCATTGTGTTCCTTTAAAGTCTGAATTCTACATCAAACATAGCTGCACAATTTTTGAAAAAATTGAATTGAATTGCGACTTTCCTGAAAAATAGAGTTTTCCATAAAAAAGAGAGGCAGAGGACATTCTATTATCCAAATAATTGTAGCCTTTGATATTTGATAATTGCGCCAAATGCAATTTATTGTGCCGCCTCGGCTCCAAACCGCATGTTTTTATTGACGGGACTGTGGACTCCTTCATTAACAAAGGCCCAAGCTTTTCACTGACGATTACAAATGACTGAACCTACGGCTAAACCTCGGCGACAATAATACAGTAAATTGTACGAAATGTAAAAGCCACCGACAATTTAAAGTTGAAACCAAATTGTGCTCGTTTTTCTTTCCCTACAGCGTAAGGTTTAAAGAGGATATTTGCTGAATGGGACCTGTCAGCTTGTGTTGTGCAGAAAAATCCTCTTATACTTTAAAATTTCAATTAGGAGCAGCGTCTCAGTGCAGTCTCTCTCTCTTCCTTCAGAGCTGTAAAGACACGGTGCACGAGGAGGGATTTGTCACCGCGGGACGACGGGCCTTCACCTGCATTATCATTCAAACGCACAAAAACCATTTCAAGTGACAACACCGCTACTTCCGACGCTACTTCAATGCGCAGTCAGCGGTGTTGCAATTGAGTTTGTTCCACTGAAAAGGAGACAAAATTTAAACTGTACAGGTTGGCGACGGCTCTGTCAGCTTTTGGACGGATGTAATTGCGGTGGATGTCAGCCCAAACCAATGACACCGCCGCACGGTTATTACAATGCAAAATGGAGTCGGGCTATTTCACAGTCCACTTGAGTTTTAATCTCACCGTTTTGATTGGAATGTGCGTTTGTCAAAAAGAGTTCAGCCATGTAAACATCCGGTATGACAAAATGGAAGGGGCTCAAATGCGTGTAAGCCGTAAGGGTTTTTTGCGATAGAAAGTCAGGGTCAAGAACTGAAGCAAGGATTTTAAAGTTTCCTGTTATAATTTTGAAGAGGTTCTTTTGAGGGCTTTCAACCATTCAAATGGTGGAATATTTTGTTTGAATTGTTACTAAAACAGTCTTGATTTTGTGAAAAGACACTAATGTCAGAAATCGCAACTTAAAGTCAGTTAGCCTCTAGCTCAGACGACAGTTTTACATGCTAATTATTACCTAAAATAAAACACCAAAAGGTTTACACACTCAACAATGACTTTTAACAAGGCTTTGACCTAAATGTGGTCGATGTGACTCTGGATTATTCATAACTTCCGTTTTTAGCAGGCTAATTCTAACAACTATTGGAAAACATACAGGCGCCAAAGTCCTTCAAATATTTGCTAAGTCGCTAAGTGATCGATAGTATGAGCATCAAACGCAGCGTCTACTAATTTTACGTGTATGATTTGAAATGTCAAAAGTCCTCAGGATGGTTCCTCAAACAGGACGCTGAAACCCTTTGAATAGGCTCATTTTGGACAACCTTGTATCAACAGGGGAAAAAAATCTTGTGTCGCAGTTGACCTGGTGTACAAACCATGAACTGAAAAAAAAGGTTATCTTTCTGCTTCAAAAGTCCAAATCTCCACGACAGTTCAAAGTTCTTAAGTTGATTTCCCAGCATGCATTGCCCTCATCTCACATTACCCCTGCATACCTGTGTGAAATCTCTTCATTTTCTCCTCACTGGTTCTCCCTTCCCTTTCTCTACCTCTCTGGCCTCTCTTCACCTTTTTTTCCCCAAACGTCCCAATGCTTCTTTTGGCTCTCACCTTTCTTCCCCCCTCCATCTATTCCCAGGGTCCCACCCGGCTTTCATCTTCTCCAGGTTAGATTACGGTAAAGCACTGCCTGTCTGCCAGCATTCCTCAAAGCGTTTCATCTCGACTCTGATTCACCCATGGAGACAGAGGAGGCCGGTGTGCGCGACAGGACCAGGGGAAAAACATAAAGCAGGATGCCAATGGTGTGTTTGTGACTGTACGGATGATACAGCCTTTAGTGGTTAACCTGCACAATGTATTGCGTCAAGGGACGATGGGAAGTTTTTCATTCTGGAGTCTGTGAAACGCCTACTCAAGAACTGGGAGCGCACATCACCAGGGACTGTATATACATGTTGGCAATAAACAGGTTGGCCTCCCTAAAACAATGCAGGTGTGTCTCGCTGGGTACTGTTGTGATGTTGTGTCAACGAATGCTGCAGACAGGGTGGTTAGTGCTGTTGCGGCTTAGCAAGAAGGTTGTGCGTTTAATACTGATGCATTAATGTTTTCTCTGTAAACAAAATTTTGAATTGTACTTGAATTATACATTTTAATTAAGCCGATCTCAGCAATTCACAAAAACACATTTTAATTCCAAGTGTGTGGTGCTGTGAGACGTGGAAGCTATTTCTGGTTTACCCGCAGCTTTTTCTGCATGCATTTCACTTCTCTGGAAAAGCCTCCACGTCATGTTTTAATCTTTCTTTATGTAATGCATTGGGTTTAGATAATGTTGGATGGATTAAGGTCAGGAAAGATAATATTTTTGGTCTTGAAACAAGTGTTGCGCATCGATAAACAGAAAACACCTGATGCTAACGTGTGCTAGCTTTGTTTTGCTAAGCGTGTCGGCTCCACGTATAAGTTACGGTTTATCACAAAATCAGGATTCAGCATTTGGTGAGAAATTATTTTGTCTTTATATCTGCTTTTCGACATCTTGTTTTCACCTGAGTCTGTGTTCTCTCTTATCCAATCATCTCACGCTAAAGTGTTTCAGGAACCATAGCAAGCCAGACCACTTTGGAAGCCAGTACCGCCGCGCTTAAGTGAGCCGATACAGTTGACTTAAGACCGTGAGGGACACTTTCGGACCGTACCAATCCCCACTAAAGTGAACCAGTGGAAACAAGCCTTTTATTAGCCATAGTAAAGGACATTTTTCAACCGACAACAGCTTTTTGGACAGACTTCCCTCGGCCCAACTGATGCCCACTGACCCCTCACTGCATTCAGACATAGATATGGTGGGTGAAGAGTCTTTCAATTAGCACTGGTCTGAACAGGATTTGAACCACCGACGTTGAGGTTACAGGACAACAACGCTACCATTTCTATGCTGTTGTTTTTTTACTTCATATTGCACTGGTCTCATTTTCAGCAACATTATAAACTATTTGTATTCAGTGTTCCTATGACCCATTTTTGTGTCCCATTTTACTGTTTGGAAACCACTACTAAGATCCTAGCAGCGTCACATGGCTTGGATCTGCTTCATATGTCTAAGTTTATGACCTAGAAATAGAAAAACATCTGCATAAAATTAAGAAACGCAACTATACTTTAACCTATCTAATGAATATGCCATATGCCCTTACATCAAGCAATATCAATGAGCCTCATGGATATTATTCCTAGTTTGGCACATTTTAAAAGCTACAAAGTACACAAAAACCGTCAAAATTATGTGTAATTAGTCAGAAAAAGCACTCATCTCCACTTAGTGGTCTCAAAAGCACCAAAGCATAAGTAATAAATCTGAATAGATGTTAGCAGAAACTGTGCCAAAATGCGAAGTGTGTGTTTTTGCTACATACAGATAGCATACAAACTGCAATATACAGCTTTAATTATACTATAAGCCCTCCAGCTGTTTAGCACGCTGCAACACATGCTTTGGCGAAGGAGAAGGTTCCTTTAGAAAATTAAGGGATTGTGTCAGAGGAGTCGTGTTTAGCAGTTGCTCAAGTAGAACATTAAATTCAACCAGAGTGGTTTTCAAGGCCTAGTTATCAACCAAATCCCATTTTCTCTGCGGCGTGTGTACTTGTCCGTGTAGAAATGAAAACAGAAAGCAGCAAGTGATTTTCATATTTGTTTGAATGTGAGGTTGTCACCGCAAATGTCTACTCGTCTAGCTTTAGTATGTCCTAGGGCGGAGTAATTTGGGAAATAAGTGTTTTGTCCTGTGTTCCAAAACTAAAATGGCAATTGCCCATAGTTTTTTAAGATTGGTTCCAACTTCCTGTGGTCTCTGGAATGAGCTGGGGAAAAATTAATGGATTTTGCTATTGGGGTGTTATGAGATTATTACCATGTTGCGCTGCATCAATAGAACAAACTAAGATGTTTGTCTTGGAAGCCAAAGAGCATGCAAAACAAATGACTAAACATGACAATGAAGACAAAGTGGTTGAATTGTTTCCTCAAAGACACAACAACAGCATTCAGTCTCATAGGGTTCAAAACTAAGATTTCAAATGTAGATAATTGTATATTCATGTCTGTTAGAGATTGAGTTCACTAGCATTGCCATTTAATGCTCATAGTTACTTGATTTGCCTGCAATAACCATAAAGAAAATGTATTTTATATATAATCATGTAATCATAATCATCATAATTTGTTTACTTGATGAATGAACATATAGGATATACGTGCTGGAAACACGCTGGAACGTAGACTTTTCCATTAGTGATGAGCAATACCACAACTTTCGGTATCGACTACCAACTACTTCGAGGGCACTTGATACTGATCTAACCTTATGTTTGAAGGTGTTTCAAGTATTAGTATAAAAAAAGACTTTCAAAGAGGCTCTGAAGGAAGAACTGAACACCTGACACAGACGGATCAGTCCTGTCTGCAGCTGCTGGAGTGAGTTAGGAATGAAAAATTGACATTACATGTCTAAAATTATTGCCTAGACTTTTAATTGGCATATTTGAATTAGTATTGATATTTGCATAGCATTATAAACAGCCACCTTTTATGGAGTCAGTATCGATATATCACTACTTCGATGTCGATACTCCCATCCCTAATTTCCATCTGTTGTCTCGAAGTCGCTCTCAGATGAGGCTCTCGGATTAGGAATTTGCCTTTTAAAAGTTGTAGAATGAGACAAAAGTGAAATGGAACATAATGTGATTTCAAAGGAAAAACTCTGATTAAAAATGAAGGTAGTTTTGTCAGATGTAAGTAATTAATATTAGAAAACATCAACAAATGTATTAGAGGTCATTTGTTTAATTATTAGGCAGTTACTCTTTCACTATTTTGAATGATTGATTGATTGATTGATTAATTATTTCGGGGGTTTTTTTGTTTATAGTTTACAGTATATTTAACTTCTGTATACATTATTCAGTGCCAATACAATTTTGGCTAGAAAGTAGTATATTTTTCAATCCTTTGTAATAAAGAGAGGAAACTAACATTTCTACACCGGAAATGAATTTGTTAATTTGTTATAGTTCAAAATTCTAAGCATTTTGATGTGACATGTTTGAAAATATGGTATGGTTCTGGAATTTTGCACATTGGTTCTATTCAATCAATATTTGGAAAAACCTTTGATATCACAGTTTAAGTTACATGTCGAGTATATCCTCCTCTGTAAATGCCACTTTGACAAGAACAATAAATAACCATCAAAGCTGTATTATACACCTAAAGACGGGGAAATGCCATCCTTCACTCTTCAGCCTCACCAATAATGTATGAGTGCGTGCCTCTGCTGTCACAATGGCCCCTCACACTTCCTTTACATTGACTTTGGAGACAGATCTCTTTGTGCAGGGTCCACTGTGTGTGATGGCTGTGATGATGTGGTGCTCCTCGGCATTAAGGCAATCCCTGCGTGTGATATTTATGAAGCTGACAGTCTAGAGTCTCTACTCACAAGTCTCACGCCTTTTAATCTTACTGCTGTCACCCACTGTCTGTGCTTTATGACTGTGGCCTTGGCCGGATGCCATAGCGATGAGCAGCTACATCTACAATGTGTGTCTATAAGAGTAAAGAGTGAGGGGGATATCATGGAGTGGAGTCATTCTAGGAACTCGGAAGAAATGTCTGGATAGAATATGTTTATTGATTGTAACCAAAGCTGTAAAATATCAAGTTGTTTCT
Source organism: Chaenogobius annularis (assembly GCA_015082035.1). Lineage (NCBI taxonomy): Eukaryota > Metazoa > Chordata > Actinopteri > Gobiiformes > Gobiidae > Chaenogobius > Chaenogobius annularis. Next base: position 1,303,416 of record BJKM01000091.1, on the reverse strand, counting down.
AGATTATAAAAGACAAAATATGGGTTCACTGCTTCTGAGAATGTTGAGTTACAACTAAGACACCTATAGCTACTACTACTGCTACTGACACTTTATACGTTTTTAGGTGAACGAGCAAGAACCTTCTGCTTTCTATGGAGAAATGGGCGGAAGATGCAGGCTTACTCATGCATGAATCATTGAGATACAACTCCAAGTTAATAATTGGGGAACACATATTAAACACATTTATTAAAAGATATGTTCAAGTACAGCTAGACATACTGTACAGCTAAGACATACTGTACTATATTATTACAGTATATTTATATCGTGCTTTGAGTGCCTTGAAGGTGGAATAGACGGCACTATATAAATATACTCTAAACTTAGTAGGCAATGTGGGTGAAGTGTCTTGCCTAAGGACACATTGACATTTCCACTAGTGCCCCACTGTATCACTAATGCAAATGGTGGAACAATGTTAATTAAGAGTATTACCGGCTGAACCTCTTTCTCAGGCCAGCCAGGGGGTCTCAAGTTACACCTTACACAGGTTTAATTGCTTAGCCGGATGTATAGCTCCTACAACTACCACAGATGTACTACCCCCCCAGGGGGTCGCGAAGCATGAGCTGGGGGTTCAAGAGTTCAAGATATAATGCTAAAATGATGACACTGTATTTAATCTATTTTCTTAAATTGAAAAATCAGATTTAGTGAAATTGAGTCAGATAACAAGATAAACTACTGAAATAAATACAATAAATAATAAATAACCTGCAAGTGAGGACCTCTAAGAAGTGGACCAATGAGGCAGTGGAGGAGCTCCGTGCGTGTTTGGACATTACAGACTGGGAGGTCTTCAGAGCTGCCACAGAGAGTTTGGATGAGTACACGGACACTGTGACGTCATACATTCGATTCTGTGAGGACAGCATCATACCAACACAAACCAAATCACTTTCACACATGACAAGCCCTGGTTCACTCCAAAACTGAGGCAGTTAGGCAGCAGAAGGAGGCAGCGCACAGGGCTGGTGACAGGGGGCGCTACAAAGACGCAAAGTATGGATTAGCAAAGAGGTTTCTCGAGCGAGATCACAGTACAATACGCGTCTGAAGCAGCAGTTCTCTGACACAACCCGCTGCTCCGTGTGGAGGGGGTCGGCTCCTCACCAACCACAAGCCCCGAGCCCCCCTGCTGCAGACAATCGAAAACTGGCTGCGAACTTAACACCTTCTACTCCAGGTTTATGTGACCACCCCTCCCCCACGGTGGCACCTCCGCCAACCCAAACCTGGTCCCCCCCACTCCCCCACCACCCTCTCAGTTCAGGAACAGGATGTTCACAGGCTATTTCGGAAATCCACCCCCGAAAAGCTGCTGGACCAGACGGCGTCTCTGCCGCTACATTTAAGACATTGCGCACGAGAGTTAACCCCCGTCTTCACAGACATTTTTAACACCTCCCTGGGGTCATGCCATGTCCAGCCTGCTTCAAGCTCTGCCATCATTGTCCCTGTCCCCAAGAAGCACTTAATCACTACTACTACTACTACTACTACTACTACTACTACTACTACACTACTACTTACTACTACTAAACTACTACAACTACTACTTCTACATCAAATGAACAATGCAACCAAAGCTAACATATGCATAAGACAGTAAGCATATTATCTAGCTGGGTGTTATTTCTTCTTAGCCAGAGGGTCTGAAGTTGCACCTTTTATAGTGGGTTAATTGCATAGTCTGCAGGAGTGCTACCTTTGTGCTCTACGTGAGGACATAGACAGATGGGTTCGCTCACCCTTCTCCCTCATCCTCTCCCCATCTCACCCCTCCATGGCTATTTTCGTCCCGTTTCGCTTTCATTATCTGTCCCAACGCAGACTTGCTGAAGAGGCACATTCAACGGCTCCTCATCCATTAGCTGAAACAAGCGCTTTTTACATTGTTCTAGAGTAGTGCATTACAAGAACAACAACAAAAATGCAAAATCCTAATACATGTAATACTAATTGGGTAGTCAATCAATAAGTTATTAAGTTGCTGGAATAGCCGTGTTCAAATAGCAATCAATAAATGCAATTACAGAAAAAAAACACTAGGGTTGTTTTTTGAGAGGTGTCATTTTGACTTCACAGTAAAAGGGATTAATGTTGTCGCCATGCAGAGAGGCTGTGTATCGCAGGTCTGTGGGGAAATTAAAAACATTTCTCTTACTCCTGCTTGGTGAGCCGACCCCAGAGAGGTCTGACTAAATGACTGATCCTTTAAGTGTTTGCTGCAGTGGTCGCCCCTACTGTGGCACTTTGCTTTGGATGGATAATTCAAATACAAGCATCGCCAATGCAGGGGAATGTGACTGGGGCAGGAACGCAACTTAAGTTAATCAATGTGGGAATTAAAATCATAAAAAATAGGAGAAAAATTAGACAAGTGTGTTATGTGCTAGCCCTGTTCAAAATTGCATATAAAAATATGACAAATTAATGTTTTCCCTTTTTGAGATTGCACATAGTCATGTAATACTTTATTCCAGATGCCCTTCCAGTCTGTCGATCATGGGATCTCTTACAGAGACTAGAGACTGGGTGGGCATCACTGGCACTGCCCTAAGTTGTCTAAAGTTCTATCTGGAAGACAGGAATCACTTTGTTGAAATTGGTAACTGTGTCTCAGACAATGCCCTGACTGTGGGATGCCCAAGGGTCAATCCTGGGACTCCTTTTGTTCAACCTCTACATGCTGCAGTTAGGTCAGTTAATACCAATGAAAATGTGTCCTATCACAATTATGCAGTCGACACTCAGATCTATGTTTCACTGACGGCAGGTGAATATGGACCAGTGGATTCACTCTGTCACTACATCCACAGAATCAGTGTGTGGATGCAAAACAACTTCCTCCAGTGAACTCAGACAAGACTGAAATCATCGTCTTTGGCCACAGAAACAAAGAGAAAGTGTAAGCAGTAACCTCCAGGGTCTCGCTCTAAAACCTACAAATCAAGTTAGAACCCTGGGTGTAATAATAGACAGCCAATCAAATCAATAACATCAGCAGCTTTTTACATCTAAAAAACATGGCCAAAATCAAAAGTATAGTGTCTAAACCAGACCTGGAGAGACTTATCCATGCATTTGTCTCCAGTAGATTAGACTATGTAACACTGCTCACTGGCCTCTCAAACATGCTGTAAAACACTGCAGTAATCCAGAACGCTGCCGATCTGGTCTTGACTAGAACCAGGAAGTCCGATCAATTGGTCCTGTGCTCAGGTCTCTGCACTGCTCTTGTGGCTCAGAGAATAGACTTTAAAGCAGATCTGCTTATGTACAAGTCTCTACATGGCCTCGCACCAAAGTACATTCTCTGAAATGTTTGTGCCATATGAACCATCTCAGACTCTGAGGACCTCAGGGACCCCTCCTCTGCTGGTGCCCAGAGTCAGGACTAAACATGAACCGGCCTCCTGCTGTTGCTCAGGGTCAGCTAAAATCTGGAACAGTCTTCCTGAACATGTGAGACAAGCAATGTTCAATCTAATGTGCATATGACTGAAAGGTTTTTTCTTTGCACTCTTCTCTTTTATGTCAAACTATTTTGTGATTTCTGACATGTCTTTGTGATTTTAATGCATTTTTTCCTGTTGTGTGATCAAGACACAATCCTCATTCTTAAATGGTTGTGGCCAATGCATTTTGCTGATATGGGCAATAAATTAGCAATCTTGTGCACTCCAACTGGGAATTGTTGATACGGCTTGACAATGACTGATTGGGCGTATACTGGAAAGCTGTGGCTCCCAAAAGGACATTGCCCATTCAGGATCAATAAAGCTCTCATCTGTTGTATCCTTACACCTCAGTCCTTCCCTAGGAGTCCTTTAACTGTCCTATTTGAACCCAATCATTTCTACGTCCCAGAGGCGATGTATTTTAGCTCAGGGAGTCGCAGCCCCAGAAGAGCCAGTGTCTTGTGGGTGTAAAACTGAAGTATGGTTTGATCGGGGAGAAGGATTAGCTTTACTATCCTCTCCCAGCTCTTTACCATTTTAATGAAGCAGGACCAAGGGGGTTTTTCTCCAACCCCAGTCAACTGTGTTATCGCTGGGCCTCGGGACAGGGCAGCACTAGAGGGGCATGGGCTCTCCTCATGCATTGGAAGCAGAATAAGAACATGGAGAAAATAAGGCACTTGGAGTAAAAAATAGTGTGTTGAATTCCCGGTGTATAGCAGAGCAATTCAACATAAGGCCCGAGGGCCAGATCAGGCCCTCCAAGCGAATTAATCTGGCCCACAACCCAAGAATAATCTTGTTTACGGTTGTTTACCTGTTTTGATTCAGGTTTAGACCTGGTTCAGACCTGGTTGGTACAAGTCTATTCCTGGTTTCATCCTGGTTCAGAACCGGATGGGCAATTTTGCAGCATGTAGCTAAAGCGTTTTGTATGTTAATAGCCCTGGTTTAAAGGTTACAGTCCACCAAATATAACAGGGAGAGCCTTATAAAAATAGGCTACTAAAAAACAGCAGAAACTGACATTGGAAAATAATGTGATATATAATATTGGTATTATAATATTGATATTATTGCAATATTTAAATATACTTTTTGAAGAAAGTAAATCGAAAGAAACAAGACACCAAGCCTAAGGTTAATTTTGGACTGTACCCATTTTTTTTTTTTCATGTAATAAAGCCCTAGTATGAATACATATAAAGCAGCTATCAGGGTGAAAATGAGACCACTGTGTGCTGTCTGCATCTAATTATAGAGCTTTTTATCCTCTGCAAAGCATGTAACATTCCATTACCATTGTTTGTGACAGTAAATTCTGCTCTGGCAGTTATGATAAGAGCTTGTAAAGTAATTGTGGTGAAATGCATTTAGACTGCTGCCAAGAGTTTAAAATGAACTAGTTCTGTTTTTCAAGGTGTAAAAAACTGACACAACGCCTTTAATATGGGAAATAATTACTAAAACAGGCCATTTTTATTGTTTCATAATTATTTTTTATTTTTTTTAAAGTGCATTTGAGGTGGAGAACCCTGATGTTATTGCGATATGTATTTAGTTTCAGGCAATAATGATTATTGTGTTATCCAAAATTGCAATAGCAATACCTAAGTGATACAACCCTATCGTCGCTATCAATACCCATTTCAAGTATACCCCATTTCAACATGTTCCATTCAACAACGTAACCCGGAAGTAGTGAAAGGCTTCTATAAACCAAGGATTTTTCATACATTATAGGAAGGAGCATTATTTAAACTTTTTTAAACTTGTGTTCACCATATTACATCCATCAAAATATAAAACATTCACCGGTCTACTAGTTTGAGTGGCACAATGAGCAGTGGTGATTATTCACCATGTTCTTATAGCAAAACCAACCTCCATGTTCGTCTTTTGTCAGAATAAAAGAGTAATTTAGTGCTGTCTATGGGCCTACCTCCTGAGCTCCTTCGGTATTCTCCCTGATAACATAGAGGGCACATGTGGATTAACATCCCCATTGAAGGAACTGTAATTACATGCTGATAGGAATATATTAGGTTTTCATGGTAAAAACAAAGATTTCTTTGTATAAAAAATATATATATATATTATAAAATAAAATTTCCATAAAGTGAATGGTTAACAGAGCAAGAGAAAGTATTTGAGTGTGAGTCTCCCATGAAAGATGAACAATATTGTGTCACAATAAGTGTGCTTGGAAAATGTTTAACGTGCAAAAAAAAGACATGTTTGATGATGATGACATTTACAAATTGTATCCAAGAAGAAGACCAGTGAAAAACAAAGTAGTATAATTTTGGTAACATTTGCTGATAGCCACATGCCTACTTTTGACATTAGTTGTATCATTAATTGCTCATGATTAGCTGTGCATTGATGCTGATGTAGAGTAAATGCTCATTTCTGCTCCATTTATACGTAAATAGATCTGTGCATTCCAAGCAGAGTAGGCAAGGCAAAGCAAAGCAAGTTTATTTGCAGAGCACAATTCGTACACAAAGCAATTCAAAGTGCTTCACACAACAGGAAAAAAATGCATTAAAATCACAAAGACATAGCAGAAATCGCAAAACCTTAATTTAAAGAAATTCAAAGGTGCCATTTTCATGCTATACAAGTTCAAGACATAAGAGAGAAGAGTGCAAAGAAAATCATTTCAGTCATATGCACAGCCAAACAAAGCAGTTTTTATCTTAGATTTGAACAATGCCAGAGTAGAGGCCTGTCTCACATCCTCAGGGAGATCCAGATTTTAGCAGCATAAAACTGAAACGCGACTATTCCCCATGTTTAGTCCTGACTCTGGGCACCAGCAGGAGGCCGGTCCCTGAGATCCTCAGAGTCCGAGATGGTTCATATGCACTAAACATGTCCGAAGATTGTACTTTGGTGCTAGACCATGGAGAGACTTGTATACAAGCAGAGCTGCTTTGAAGTCTATTCTCTGAGCCTTGAAGCCAGTGCAGAGACCTGAGCACAGGACTAATGTGATCGTACTTTCCTGGTTCTAGTCAGGACCCGAGCAGCAGCGTTCTGGATGTACTGCAGCTATTTACAGCTCGTTTGGAGAGGCCAGTGAGCAGGCCGTTACAGTAGTCTAATCTACTAGAGACAAACGCATGGATAAGTCTCTCCAGTCTGGTTTAGACTTTTTTGATTTTAGTTAAAAAGTCTGGTGATTTAGACGTGGCTGTTAAAATTCAAAGTCTGAGTCCATTATACCCCCAGATTTCTAACTTGATTGTGAGTTTTAGAGCGAGACTCTGGAGGTGACTGTTAACACTTTCTCTTTGTTTTTTGGGCAAAGATGGATTTCAGTCTTGTCTGAGTTCAGCTGGAGAAAGTTGTTTCGCATCCACACACTGATCTGTTGGATGTAGTGACAGAGTGAATCCACTGGTCCATATTCACCTGCCGTCAGTGAAACATAGATCTGAGAGTCGTCTGCATAATTGTGATAGGACACATTTTCGCTGCGTATCAACTGACCTAACGGCAGCATGTAGGGGTTGAACAGAAGGGGTCCCAGGTTTGACCCTTGGTGCACGCCACAGGTCAGAGGGATCTGGTCAGAGACACAGTTACCAATTTCGACAAAATACTTCCTGTCTTCCAGACAGGACTTTAACCAGTTTAGGGCAGTGCCAGTGATGCCCACCCAGTCCTCTCGTCTCTGTAAGAGGATCCCATGATCGACAGTGTCAAAAGCAGCACTCAGAGGCTTTGCCCGCGTCAGTGCTTAGTGTTCAGGTGGATGTCATTTGTCACCTTGACAAGAGCAGTCTCAGTGCTGTGATGAGGTCTAAAACCTGACTGGAAAACGTCAAATTAGTTTATTGTTTATTAAGAGGAAATCAGTGAGCTGTTGGTAATCAACCTTTTGAAGGACTTTGCCCGAAAATGGCAGATTAAAGATTGACTGGTAATTACTCAGTACTGTGGCATCAAGACTACTCTTCTTTAGGAGAGGCTTTATGACCGCAGTTTTCAAAGACATTGGGAATGTTCCAAATTGAAGTGACATGTTAACTATGTGAGTGAGTGGTGCTAACAAACTGTTCAGCACAGACTTTAGAAATCTGGTGGGTAACACATCGTGGCAGCATGTAGATGAACTCAGACTGGTGACGATCTTCTGGACAGTTTTGTCAGTTACAGGTGCAAAATGAGTCAGCTCTAATGTGTGTAGGTGGTTTTAGGGTTATTATTTGCATTGTAGAATTTATAGCATTTTTAATGCTCTGAACTTTGTCATTAAAGAATAATAGAAAGTCATTACACTTGGATGTGGAAATGAGTTCTAACGGCAGCTGAGCTGGAGGGTTTGTTAATCTTTTTACTGTGGCAAACAGAACACGCGAGTTGTTACTGCAGCTTCCTTCCCTAGTTCTACATAAAATGAGGTTGTACATGTACAACTTCTCTCTGTAAATCTCTTTCTGAACCTGGAGCTTTGACTTGCGCCATTTTCGTTCGGCCTCGGGGGCACTCCCTTTTCTGTGCTAGAGTAACTGTCACTGCATCTACAATTTCAACTGCTTCTGATGTCAAGGATGCATTCTGTTGGATAAACGTACTCAGAGTCACTTGAACATTTTAGCAAAACGGAAGAAAAAGAGCAACAAGAAAAACAAAAAAAGGGATACGCACCTATTCCTAGCTTTTTCGCAAAAGTTATTAAAACGTTTTTTTAAATATGTTAATCTAGAGGTCCAACAAATATATATTTTTTTAAATTGTCCTTTACTATGTTTTTCTGAAATATAGCAGTATGTTTCAAGGGCTTGAGAGAGGACACAATTTGCCTTGGGAGTGAAAGAAGAGAAGCCGTGGGGCATGACTGAAGCGGGCAGTGGAAACGAGATCAAAAGCTCTGTATCTTTATTGTACAATGCGGATGTGCCCGTCCGTGCTTAGTGGGCAGACATCCAAAGACACCTTCTTAAAAGAATGTGCTCCAAACTATTTTCCAGGATGCAAGAAACCATCGCCCCCGAGGAAACAGAAGCCACAGCGGGGGGCCCAGAGTCTGTGCTCCGGGTCGGACAAAAGCCCTGTCCATCAGCGCTTAGGGTCAGGAGGGTGGTCAAAACTCAAGATAGGAGCGCTTTTTAAGGCTCCCAACTCACCACATACGCACGCATTATACAAAGAATGCATGGCTAATCAAGCTTCTGCAGTAGAAAAACCACAGCAATAACCTTGAAGTGATGCTCAGTGCGTGTCAGCGATAAAAGATTTCATAAAAGGAAAAGAACTTGACCGGAGCAAAGAAGCACGCAGCTATGCCTATTGAGCTGGTTATAATGAGGGGACATCATGAAGAGCGGTCATTGATACAGAGTCGAGTCCTGCTTCACGGTGGGTTTTTCGTGTTAAGAGGGCGAGACTGAGGAGCGTTTCACAGCAGCGGACGAGCCGCCCCGGGGCAAAATGCCGATGGTGTGGGCGCTCTGCTCGGTGCGGTGACCTAAGGGTGTACGCCAACAATTGTTACTGTCAGAAGAGGCTGACATTGACTCAGGCTTTGTCACAGTGGGGTCGTCTTTCTCACGCATAAGGCATGTCACCCACACATGCATGAGGCGGGCCAGACACTGACTGCAGTCAATCAAAGCTGCTCCTGGTCCTGTCAAAAACCAAAAAGCTGTCAAAATGTCTCCAGCTCATGCATCCTTCAGCATAAAGAGTCCCACATACTGTCCAATGCTGTATTCTCACAACAGTGTGCTTTTCTTTTAGTGTTTTTGTCCTAAGGCTTAGAGGGAATTACAAAATATGAAAAATGAACAATGAAAAGTTTGTTGAACAATTTAAAATGATTAAACTACTATTTAACGCTAAAAAAGAGTAATGTTTTCACTAAATTGTACTTGCAAAATTGTACTCCAGCTTGATTAATATAATGTACAGTGCACTCTTACTTGTGTAAATGTTTTGTTTACTCTTCCCACTTTGAGCAAATAAGTGACAAACTCTTTTAGTTTATGTATTGAACATTTGTGTTTTCCTGCATAGTTTGATATGATTTAGTTTGTCTAATTTTTGTGTTGTGAAAATACTTTAGTTTGTCTGTCTGTCAACTTGTCTGTCAACTTGCATAAAACATAACATCCTGGCAGATTACTGCTTTGTTTTTTATAATTTTTTATAAAACAAGGATAAAACCAAAAACAAGACACTTTTCACTATTTTCAAGTTTATTGAATGGTTAACTTCCATTGGTCCAATCCTTAAAAGTCGGTTGAGTCTGCATCGTCCATTTCCTCATGATGGCTTTCCACTGCCAAACGTATCCTCTAAGGTATCCATCCATAGTTTCCATTGCAGGTCCCAAATGCATCGTTTTAACGTCATATGGAATGTTGATGTTGAAAATAATTTGCAGTGGGACTACTTTGTACTTTTAGTAGCATTATTTTGCCCGGGTGGTGCTCTTACTTGAGCACAAGTTTCGGCAACTCTCCCCACCTCTGCTAAACGGTCGCCAAATTGTTCATTCCGCAGCATGAACAGCCTCTCCTCTATCCACTCCTTCTCTTTTGTCGAGCCTTATTCCGCTCATGTCTCCTGTATAGGCCTGTTTCCTTGAGTCCCGGGGCACAGCCTAAATCACAGCCAGCTACAGGCGCTAAATAAGAAAAATAAGAACAAACGCCTCTGCTTTACCTGGACGTGCTCCCTGAGGGCAAACTCACACACCAGTCCACACAGTCCTCCTGGTATAGCATTCTCTCCATCTTCGCCTTTATATCTCCCCCCGGCTCCCCCCTGCTCTCTGCACCCAGTGTAATTGAAAAACACAAGGCCAAAAGGCTTTTATTTTCCTCACGGAGAAATAGGGCAAATGCCTCAAAGAGATGGGGGAAAGGTGATACCTCAACAATACTAATAAATAGAATTTATCTCGGGGGCTTCAGAATGCAAGTGATATGGCAGGTTGTAGGACATGAATTGACATTCATTCAGTAATTTCCTAACGCCTCTTCGCGGGTGACTGGAGCCTATCCCAGTGACACAATGGAACTGTTGGAAAAGTTTTTTGCTCATATAAACCTGAAACAATCACAAAAATCTAAGACATTTTTATAAAAGTGTACAGAAGGTTTTCAGGAACAGCAATATATGAAAAACTTCAGATTGAACCCTATACTTTTAAATGGACGACAAGTTATTTCTGTTATGGCAAAAGTAAACTTTCTCGACAACCTTGTTGGGTATTTATCATTCTAAAAATAAACTGAAGGAGTCAGAAATGAGCTGAACTTCTCAGTTTTAAGAAAACCATTTTAGGGGCGAATAACCGCGAGCATAAATTTGACACCAGCGTGTATCTAATTATTAATTTCTTCTTTGCACATGGCATGTTGCTCCACTACTTTGCATTCTGATCGGTCCCGCTCGCATGTGCACGCAGATAAAAACGGGACTCGAGTAATTAATTGGATATGTTTGTAATTAGAAGCGAGAGAGGCAGAGATGCACGCGAAGCTCCTTTTGTTTTGTCTGTTGCGCCTGACTACGGCACATGAAAATAAAATTGATTACACGCGGCACTAATTACCATAGAGTTCTTCGTCACTTCACAGGGTTAATGCTACGAATCTGAGACTCAGCATTCAAACGCATTACTCTGATTCATCTGCGTGGAGTTTTGACACACGCATATCAAATAGATATTTGGTGCGTGAACATGGGTTTGCTGAGGCCAAGGAGTGGTGGAATAAACATAAAAACTGTTGCTGGAACAACGTTGTTATGTGATCAAACATCTTAATGAACGTGCTCAGCAACAATACAAAGAATATGTATTTACCAATGTTCAGCAACACTACAAATGATATGTATTTACCAATGTTCAGTAACAATACCAAATTATATTTATTAACCAATGAAAAAATTCAGTGTCCAGACCTCAGATAAGGTTTTAGACCAAATACTCACACTCCTACTACTTTGTTATACTAATGCTTTTCCGGCTTTTTCGCTGGTAAATAGTAAATTGCAGTTTTTTAATTGGTAAATCTTAATCTGCACAGTGGACACAGAACAACAGATATTATTTTAATTTTACTCCAACATTTACAATAGTGTTTAGTATATATTGATTTAAAGTGATGTTATAACATAAAGTAACTTCCAGAGATTATCCTATTTAAAATACTAAAATAAAATAGAATGCTACAGCCAATATTGTTTTCTTCTAATGACATTCTATTACAAAATATTGCATTAAAATTATACTTGGAGTCATAACAACAGATACTTTCTAGTGACAATGCCTGGCAGGCTTTTAACCTGCTCAATAACTTACTCCTATCTCTTCCACGCTTGTCTGAAAAGCTGCGAGAAAACCTCCCAGCAGCGTCTTCATTCTGACCACTTTTTATAATGGACGCGTTTTGCCAAAACAGGAAGAGCTCGTAATGACTCTGCTCGCTGTTTAAGATTGTCCTGCTTGTGCGCCTTGTCTATGTGAAACTATACACACACAGGCACTTCCAACTGTGCTGGAAATGCCATCTGATTAACAGCCCTGCTTTTGCTCGCTGGTGTTAATAAGCTTATCCCCCAGTAGCTTTCACACAAACAAACAAGCGCACATAAACGACAAAGCCACGAGAAATAAAACTGTAAAAGCATTTGTGGCTTTCAGAGAGGCAGAGAGACCAGCGGCGAGGGGCAAGAAGAAGAGGATTAACTAAAACACAGAATCAAAGCTCATTAAAGGTTAAAGGATGGTTTTATATATAGAGCTAAACTATACAATGTTGATAATCGAAATAAATGCAATTAAATAGATGGATAAAAATCGATAAATGAATGACAATTCAGGTCTAAACTGGGCCTAACCAGGATTATACAACTAAACAAGGACTACGCCACTAGTTCTAATGCAGGACAAAACACAACTAAACATATTATACTGTATTGAATTACATTCTCATCTTAATATAATGCATTATTAGAAAATTAAGCAAATTAATGAATTCATCACAACTAATTGATTATTGAAATAAATGTAGGTATTGATTGTAAATCATTGACTGAGGTTCAGTCCACGCCTTAACCTCTGACTCCTCCTCCCACAACCACTCCTCCACTCTTTAACCACACCTCTAATTTCCCATTATACAGGCCTATCCCAGCATCTCTGGTTGTCTCCCTCGACCCCACCCTCCCACCCCATGTCTCTATCAACTTCACCTTAACATATCACCATCTAAAGGAAGGGAGGGGTTCTGGGCTGATCACCTGAGACGGAGCCCCCATACTGAGTCTCTACCCAGCCAACTGTAATCAATCTATCATCGACCTATCATCATCATCATCATCATCATCACTATTATCAATAAACATTCTCTCTCTTCCTGCTGAATTGTCAACTATTACAGTGATCATTATTTGGTCTATACACAGACATGCAAAATGTCTGATTTTAATGAAAAAGTATCATTTTGTTATATCATTTTGTGAGATGGGCCCAGGACTAAATCCAAATTCAACCAAAGACTAAACCAAGGTCAACGTTTATATTGAAATCAGGTCTAAACCAGGACTAAATCTTCATTAAATCAGGATAAGATTAGTTTCTTTGATATTACAATGTGGTCTTAGTTCGGAAGACCACGTTGTAATATCAATATATTTATGTGTTGTCATTTTTTGAAGTATTTAGGTTTTTATTCAGTAAACAGTAAATACCTGTTAAAAAGAGTGTCTTGTTTTAGTACTGGCTAGTATCTAGGTATTAATTTTATTATTATTATTATTATTATTATTATTACTGTATAACTCTAATTGCAGAAATGCAAATGTAAATATTGTAATAATGATAATATTGCCTCTGCACGCTGGCAAACATAATGTGAGATTCTCTTCCATTGGTCTTTGGGGACAGTGTAACTCGAGCATGCGCACTCTGTGTTGGACCAAAACCTGTTTGGTGTGAGTTTGACCCATGGGAGAACAGCAGCACCCTGGTCCCCGCAGAGAGAGGCCGGAAATGGGCAAGTGGATCCCTCTGGACCCTTCTGCGCCTGTTTTTTTCTGTTGCTTATTTTTTTCGCCTTGCTTCCGACATCCCTGTGTTGCGGTACTCGGCTGGCTCGCCCCGTGTTACCATGGCAACAAGGACTGGCACGGCCTGGACGATCAAGAGAGATGGGAGAGAGAGAAGGAGAGAGTCCACCTGCAAAATCCTCTGCCGGCTCTGCATTAAGTGTGGAGACAAAGTGTGGGCACCATAATGACTAAGCCTTAAACTTTCTAAGTTTATTCTTAAACAAGCAGGACTCTAAGCGGTATACTGATATTTATTCATGCAGTAGCTGTTTTGGATCGTAACTTTTAAAAGACACAGAAACAATATTTTGAATTCAACTGGTTTAATACATTTACGAAACCGGGGCATGTAAACTGTAAATATTTAACTTTACTCCTGACAGGGGTTTGCTGAAACATACTTAAGACAATATAGAAGTTTAATAGGTTCTAAGCTGTTGGTCGGATTACTTTGTAAACAACAACTGATTACTCATTCTAAAGTAGTGTAATTATTACTCTGGTTTCTGTCTTTCAAAAGTAATTAGAGTTCTGATTAGTATGAATTACTTTGGGGGACAATGTATTAAACTTTATTTACACATAAACCAAGTTGTATGTTTATCTTTTCACGCTTTTACCACTCAGTTATTATAAATAGTGTGATGATAAAACAGTAATCTGATTAATCACTTACTTCTAACTATCCGTAGCTATGAAAATCTAGCCCCAGAAATTAACAATAGCCAAAATTCCTAAACCTAACAGGAAGCTGAACAACACTGACATTGTTATAGACTGGACTGCAAATGAATTTATTGTATACATGTTGTCTCATATTTCTTGCGCTACTGACTCTCACTTCAAAATAAATGGATACATGAAGAAGAGCTAACAGTTTCAAATGTCTCCTTACAGTAAGTCTGACACAATGAAAGCAACAGGAAACATGCTGTTATTACTTTATATTGGACATGCATTCCAATTCTCCCCTCTCACTTTGATCCTAACGCGGAGGACATGGAGGATTTACGACACCCTGTTAGTAATGCAACATGCATCTGTGCCGTAATTCCACGCCATTTTTCAGATACGACGACAAGCTTATATGACTGTGAGGCGGCGACAGCGAGGAGTAATAAAGTCTGTATATCTCCATCTTTGCTTGGATGGACTCACAAGTGAAGGCAGAGCTGTCATCCTGATGTAGCAATCTGACCTGAGCAGGCCCTGGTGCCAGTACTCCCATCTCCCCGATAAAGATGTTCATAAAAGGATTTATATTGGCTGTCAGACAGTGTATGGATCGTTATCGGGGCATATATAGATGCAACAGCCATGTGCATATACCGCGTACACACAGCAACAGCCCATTCATCTGCAGCTATTAATGCTCCAAGGCATCGGCGAGATCTCAGCGGCTGATCCTGGTTCAGATTTGGGGGTATTGCATGACAAGAGGAAATCACATAGACTCAGATAGGATCACATCCAGGGAACGTCCTCTAATGTCGGCTACAACGGTGTAAAGCAAAGCACAGACAGCTTCCCTCGTCACTACAGGGGATCACGCCGACTTAAACCGATTATGAGCCTCCGCTTTTAAACCACGGCAAGATTTTTACACAAAAATGCTGTAAAATAACAGTTACTATTGTAGCCACGACAGCACTGGGGTAGACGGATGAGAGCGAGGATGCTAATCCGTGTCATCCATCTCCCAATCACCAATTTACTCACGCACAATTTACTTAGTTTTTTTTTCATAATACAGAAAACAACAGAACAACACTTTACAGCAAAAACAATAAAAGTGAAATACAAAGAAGAGTAGTCCAAAAAACAAAGTGTTCGGCAAAAGTGCCTGGGTTCGAGTTTTGGAAACATTCAAAGCTATTTTAGTCCAGTCCTTGATAGTTGGTTCAGTCCCTGTCACCCATTTCCATGTTATTGTTTTTTTTTTGCTGCAGCCAAAAGTACATTCCACAGGTATCCATTAATCGTTTACATAGTTAGAGTTTTATGTCTTAGATACATAGTTTAATTTAAAGTCGAAATGGAATGATGCCTGTCACAATTGATTAACCGTTCAATAAATGATAGATGGAACATTATTGATCATGTGTACATTTTCTTTGCTCTACTTGAACTGCAGAAATTTGAATAAGTCATTGACTCATGACTCATAGATACTGTGTTTCATTCAGATTTGTATTTGTTGTATATTGTACATTCAGAAAAGTTTTAATAGTATTATCAGGATTTTATATTTTTTTTATATTGTGCCAGTGACATTGACTAGTTTCAAATGATAGTTTATCATGATATTTTTCTGTAACGATATATCACACTTCATATTTCATCACAGGTCATTACAGGTATACTTGTACTTGTATAAAATGATTCTGTAGAAAAGTATTGTATGTTTGTTGAACTAAAATACAATTCAGAGGTCACATTTAAACAGTTACTTCAGTAGTTTTATTTTACGATCGATATTCTTTTGAAGAACTGCTACTTACAACTTCTATATTCATAGCTTGTATTACAAACTTGATATCTTTGTCACAGTACTTTATATGCGTATGATCTTGGGATTCAAAGCCAAGGTGACACATTTACAAGATACACTATTTCATACCGAAATACTTAGTTGATGTTGCAGCCTTGCGTGTGCAGACCTTTCACAGGTGTCTCAACAGTTCTGATGTGTGATTAAAAAAACAGGATGAATCTATAATTTGCGTTTGCCACCTTAAGAAGTCATGTGACGTTGCAGCATGTTATCATATTGAAGGGTGCTCGTTGCTGCTTCAATTAACATACTGCCAAAGGAGCTTCTACTGATATGACAGAAAAAACACCCAAACTCGCGATCAGAGCTCCAACGACATCACCGTAGGACAATTTTAGTCATTGCATCAGGATATTTTTTCATTTGACTTGTAATCAAATGAAAATGCACGTACATAACTGAATATACTGGTATATTCAGGGAGACAAAACCTTTTTTTATCCTTACACTTAGTCCAGTTAATTGTTTTTCACTTTCCGTTGCTTTATATTAGTAAGTATACTAAAGAGCTAATTCTGTTTGAGCTACATTATGTTGACCAGCCTTCAACTTCTGAGGCAAGACTCACTGACAAAACTTTCTTTTCTCAAGTCAACGCTAGAGAAGTGTTTTATTGGCTTTTGTTGAGTCAAGTGTTTCTAATAGAATGCGGTAGATGGTAAATGGTGCAGTATTTATTTATTTTTTACAGAGGTGATAAATAGTGTTGTCATGACACTAAAATGTCCAACTCTTATTTTGATACTAAGAAAAAGGCTTAATAGGCTACTGAACAACAACTTTCATTGTTGTTGGTGGAATTAGTCCAGGAGTGATCCATCATGGGAAAGGTTTCAAAGGTAGGCATCTGGAGAAGGTTTTTTAAAACATTGTCCTTTTAAAAACTTTTTCTGACTTTCATTCTTCTTTTATACAATAGAAAATCATTTCCCAAATAAAATAAAAGTAGTATACATTGTAAAAGCAGCTCTCGGGGTCAGAATGAGACTGCTGTGTGCTGTCTGCATCTAATCATAAAGTGTTTTATTCTCAGTGAAGCAAGAAGTGCGCTGTTAGCATGCTAATGTTTGCAAGCTTTACTGTGGCAATAAACTCACTCTAGACTTTGGAAGTTGTGAAAAGCGATTATAAACTCAAGATGAATCTGCATTTTGAGATTTTCCCTCTTTTCCCGCATGATTGGCACTTTCCTTGTAATTGCACTTCCGATCCACCTATCCACCTTATTCCAGAGCGCTAGTTTGGTGCTTACTGACCCCTTGTGGTTGGAGTTGCCATTGCCAGCCCTATCCTACAGCGGTACAATTAATCATATTTCTTTTGCACGCTGACCTTTTCTGAAAACATGTAAACTATATATTCTGTTTTATCTCGCTAACTCAGGCTAAAGCATAAACAACTTGGTGGAGGTAATCAAGTACTGACAATGACAAATGCCTTCACGATACAGTAATTAATATGTTGATAAAAAATATGAAAATGAAGTAATTTCCTATCTGGTTCATAAATAGGGAAAAGGGGGAAAAGGAGACGGGGAGTGAGGTGAGCATGTTTTCTCTGGTCCCTATGTGTCTGACAGTGCAGTGGATGATTTATGGTGAGCATTGTCTGGCACTGTAATTGGCCGCCATGTTGGATCCTGGTGTGGGAATGAGTGGAGATATTTCAGGACATGTGTGCACTTTATCCAAATAGCAGCAATCTGGTGGGGAATGTGCAGGAGGGACGGAATAGTGATGGGACAGAAAAAACGGCAAAGTTCTGTGGATGATAACGTAATTCAATAAAACTGTGGTTCTGCGCAAAATACCACATCAGAATGGAACTGAAGTAAGTTTGAAAAAGAAAGAAAGAAACCAGACTTAAACCAGGACTAAAATAAGTCTAAATTTGAAATAAACCAGGTCTAAAAGGGGATTAAACTATTGCAAAAGTAGGACTAAAACAGGATTTAAATAAAACTAACCCAGGGCTGAAACAGGATTAAACCAGAGCTAAACCAAACCTAAACCAAGCCTAAACTCTAATTAAACCAGGTCTAAATGGGGATTAAACTATTACAAAAGTAGGACTGAAATAGGCTTTAAATAGGACTAAACTAGGTTTAAACCAGGATTTAACTGAGGTTAAAACAAGATTAAACCAGGGCTAAATCAAACCTAAACCAAGTCTAAATTTAAATTAAACCAGGTCTAAATGGGGCTCAAACTATTACAAAAATAGTACTAAAGCAGGATTAAAATAGGACTACCCCAGAGCAAAACCAGGATTAAACCATGGCGTAAACGGAACTAAACTATGCCTAAACTTGAAAAAAAAAATCAAATCTGAAAGAAGATTAAATTATTTCAAAAGTAGGATTATAATGGGTCAAACCAAATCCAAACCAGGATTAAACCAGGGCTAAACCAAGAGTGTCCAGAACTACCGAAGTCGAAACAAAGATTATAAAAAGGACCTAGAGTCTGAAACAGGGATTAATTTATTGATTGACAAGGACAAGGACTAAACCAAACCAGGACCAGGCAATGCCATTACTAAGAGTGCGTCCCGGTTTGAGCCCAGTATAATTCTGACGTAGACTTGATTTGGTCATGTTTTAGTCCTGGTTTAGCCCTGGCCCTGTCTAAATCATCCATTTCTTGACAACCTTCTTTCCGTACGTAGTTTCAGAGCTTCATCTTCAAAATGCTGTTGTTCCCTCAGTCTTTTGGTGCAGTCACTCATTATTAGTCTGAGCTCACTTTGACTGGGCTGTGGTGAGCTCATGCGCACGGATCAAATCAATACATTTTCATTTACACACTTCACCCAACACCTTCATAAACAAATATAGCATCTGGATTACTCACACGTTCACACTTCAGCAGCTTGTACTATGAAGCATCATACTTTAACTATGATCATACTTTAGTCCTGGTTTAGATCTGCTTCGAGATGCGTTCACCCCACATTAAAATTAACCACTAAACAAAAGCTAAACCAGGACTAAACCTGGAACTAAACATAGTGAAATGAATATTCTTATAATGTGGGTTTGTAGTTCATGGGAGTTGTGAGTGTTACAAACAGAATAAACAAACAAGAACATGTTAAATGTCTCGTTACATCCTGTTTGTGGCCGGTTTAAAAGTTTATATTAGCGGCAATGAACGATCTGACATATCTTTTGTGCAGAATCATGAATCGTGTAATATCATATCGTTCATGATGTACTGATACATTTTGGGTGGGTGATATGAAATCGTAATACTCTGATAAACTAATTAGGGCTGCAACAAACTTTACAACTACTTTATTCTATCTTTAAGTACATTTTTAACCGAATAAAGGTTGAAATATGGAGACTGAAGGCTTCTAGATTGAGAATATTAACAAATAAAGTGCATTTATGATAAAAGCACACGTTGTAGAGTCCAGTAATGATTATTTTAATAGCTCAATAGTCATAATTATTCTGATTATATGAGTGTGCCTGCAGCTAAGGCCACAAGCGGTTCAAACGCTGGAAGCACTGCAGATGCTGAAAACACTAATATTGACACAGAAAATATTTGTGGAATGGAAGCAGCACATATAGCTACAATACAAAGAGCCAAACCAGTTAGACCTACTGGTTAAACAAGTATTTTCTGTTATATTGTCAATGATATCACATTTTCTTTCTCATCTGGAAACAAAACCTTTAGCTGTATAGTGCATTACTATTCAGCTACATCCTCCCGGGGGACAGATTTTTCAGAATAGGTGCACAGCCAGCCACCACTTTTGGTGTTGCACAGACTATTTCCAAAGCTAGAGCGTAATAATAATAATAATAATAATAATAATAATAATAATAATAATAATAATAATAATAATAATAATAATAATAATAATAATAATAATAATAATAATAATAATAATAATATATAACAACATACTAAATATATAACAACATACACAAGGCTTTACCAACATTGCATTACAAAATTGCCAATCAGTACTGAACCAGAATAAACACAGACTAGACTAGTACCAGCCAGATCTGAACCAGGACTAAAACCAGGCAGGATTAAACCAGAATGATTAAACCCGGTCCTAACCAGATTTAAGCAGAATTAAACATAGGAATTAACCAGCAAACCAGAGGAAAATATTCTTTTTTTATTATTAGGTTATTAAGATTTTAGATTAGGATGAGATTCAACTTGATTGTCATTACACATGTACAAGTACAAAGCAACGAAATGCAGTTTAGCATCCAACAGAAGTGCAATAATAGTAAGTACAATATACAGATAATAATAATAGATGATAGCTAAATAAGGAGCTGTAGTATATAGTACAAATATACAGATAGATTGATTGATTAAGACCCCTGTTACAGTGGGACGTTTATGTTGGTGTTTACGTTCACCACTTAACAAGACAATTAAGACAAGACTCACCAAACAACCTCAGATCAACATATAAGCGTCTGTGGCACACACACGACATGCACAAGCACCCACGCGCGACACATACAGCACACACACACACACACACACACACACAGATCACACCACGATGACATCAAATCACACACACACACGGCAGCTCCAAGCCCCTCTCTCTGTAATCCTATCAGCCGTAGCCTACAGTCATTTTCACTCCGTTCACTCAATTGCATCACAGTTGTCTGCTGATGACATCACAGACTTGTTCAGGTCGAGATCAGGCACACGCGTTTAGAGACACTCCACTAAGCTCTATATACACAAGCCACAGAGAGGACGCACCTTTAGACACTGGGTTCAATTGTAAAGTTAGCTTCATTTTCTTGTAATTGAAATAAATCTTGACCGACACTTTTTAACAGAAAAATCAGAGTTGAGAATCATGAAATATTTGAATGCATACATAATCCCGTCGCTAAATGTCCTGGTTTGTTAAAAGTCTGGAAAGGACGCAAACAATGGCATCGCCCACGGCCGTTAAAAATACTATTTATGGCTGCAACTGTGGTTTGACATTAGAAATCATCATGTATTGCCAGAATCATTACCATATTATATATAAACATGCTAAATGTATTGTACTGCCAACTTCTTGCAATACTCTTCCTTACAATACAATAATGTTCACGAGTGAGGGAAGGATGGAGCGTGGATTGACAGGCGGATCGGTGCAGCGTCTGCAGTGATGCGGTCGCTGTAGTAAAGAAGGAGCTGAGTCGAAAGACAAAGCTCTCGATTTACCGGTCAATCTACGTTCCTACCCTCACTATGGTCATGAGCTTTGGGTAGTGACGAAGGACAGATCGCGGATACAAGCGTCGAAATGAGTTTCCTCCGCAGGGTGGCTGGCGTCCCTTAGAGATAGGGTGAGGAGCTCAGTCACACGGGAGGAGCTCGGAGTAAGCTGCTGCTCCTCCACGTTGAGAGGAGCCAGCTGAGTGCCTCCTGGAAGCCCTCCTAGGGAGGTGTTTCGGGCATGTCCACCGGGAGGAGGCCCCGGGGAAGAACCAGGACACGCTGGAGGACTATGTTCTCTCGGCTGGCCTGGGAACGCCTCGGGATCCCCCGGAGGAGTTGGAGAAGTGTCTGGGAAAAGGAAGCTGGGAGTCCCTGCTTAGACTGCTGCCCCCGCGACCCGGCCCGGATAAAGCGGAAGAAGATGATGGATGGATGGACAATACAATAGAAACAATGAATAAAAGAGTCGCATTTAGTAACGATGAAAATATAGAACTATCTCTAGTTTAAAACTGGTGCACCCTAAACTGTGGAAGGGGAATTGGGTATTTAATAAAATCTAACTCATACTAGCTCACACAAACCTTGGTGAACAGCTTTAGAACAACTTTTTAGACAGCAAATGGAGAGGATTGCCATCGCACAGCGCTCTCACCCCAAAACATACTTTATGAACATAACAGGATGTGTTATGTAGTGTACACAGAGGAGAAGGAAATCAGATAAGAATCGACAATCTATTGTGTAAAAAAAAATTGGTTGTTGTTTATATGTTCATTACATTTGGCATTTTCCTTTTTTTTTTTTTTTTTTTTTTCTTCAGTAAAAAAACGAAAATCAAAAACAGAACAAAAAACACAGCAGACAGAACATGACACGGAGAGAAGACAAACGACATAAAGGAAAACAAGAGAGCCAAAAAAAGAAACGACGGCACATACTGTCCAACATAGCCATCTCTTCTAGCCCAAAGTTCGTCACAAGTTCACTGATTAAAGAAGGGTTTGTGGAGCTTGGTGAAACAAAACCAACGTGTCATTGTCAAACTGTTAGTGCATTATTGACCAGCACAACCACAAGGCTCTGGTCTTACTCCCCATCCCCAAAACAGTCCTGTTTTTTCAGAGTTTGCCATGTTTTTGAAGGCTAACGCTAACTCTCATACTGAAAACGCTTGCAGCTTTAATGATAAAATGGATTACAATTAGAAGCCGACACTGAGTCTGACTTTGTGCTGCTTTTACGATACCATCTTTGGAGGGTAAAACATTTACTCATTTACAAGAAAGAAGTTGGGTACCCCAGCTTTCAAACATGATATATTTATTCTGGACATAATGTTTTATAAAGACAAAACTGTGAAAAGCTTTGTTTGGCCCCAGCTTCCTGGCGAGTCTGCGATGCGCCCACACACAGACACAATTAAACACACATTAGCTAACTTAGACTGACAAGGAAACAATGAAGCGACAAGCAGCTCCAAACTTCTAACTGCACACCCAAAGAAGTGTGTCGGAAGCAGGTGCGCATGAATATTCATCATCCCGTTATTCTAACCGCTCTCCTCAAAGTCACTGAGCGAGGCGTTAGGTGTTTTAATACCTACTTATGTAGTAAGAAAAGACATTACTCCAAGAGGAAGCTACACAAAGCGGTGGGCAGAAACGCTGAATATTCAACAGGAACACGCAGCGCCCCACAGCAGGAAATGTGATTTTATTGCTGGATTATGCACATAGGGGCAATTCTGTTATTCAGCGAAAATTGTAACTTCTTTCCGAGTTGTTACAGCAAAAAATCTGCCGTCCTGACACAGCCTTTTACATCCATCCAGAGACGCCTGCAATGCGTTCAATGTTTAAGGACTCAAAGTAAAATATACAGCGGGTATAAAGTGTTTGTTAGTGATTTAAGTTTTGTTGTGGCCCTGGGGAACTGTAACATTGTCCAATCTGCACCTAAAGAGGATTATTTCACTCAATACACTTTTTTTTATACCATATGGGACGTTGTAACTTCAAAGGCTGTTTTCTCTACATACATTTTTCTCCCACACAGACATAAAAAATCAGCCCTTAAAGTGGCACCTACACACACCAGACTTTACAAACTTTGGCAAAACAAGATTTTGATGGCTTGTACTGAAGGACATGTTGATTTCAAATGTGTTTCTGGACAGACTCTGCACACCTGACAGAGCGACAGGTGTGTAGGAGGAAAGGCACTTAGCCGAGAACTTAAGACAATCTCCCACACACTGTCTCATTCTTCATTCATTTATTAACATGACGTTTTGGTCCCTTTGACCTTCATCAGGTATGATTTGTAATTCCAAGCTTGAATTAATAAAGTTTGAACTCCAAAAGTTTTTAGTTGTTTTTTTTTTACAAAAAAATTAGCCAAAATAGTTAATATGATATCCAAAATCTAGTTTTTTTGTTGTTGTTTTTTTACATTTAACATGTGAACAAAATAAAGCAAGAGATTTAAACCTGGCTCTATGCATTTTAAAAATGTGCATGTCCCAAAAATGTAACGTATATATATATTTTTTTCTCTATATTTATCTAAGTGAACAACAGAAGAAGTTACAAATTGATATCTCTAAATGTTTTTTTGTCCAATTCAGGTACAGTATCTTGCATTAAAAGATGAACACATGACAATGGTGACTGCTACATAGCATTAGCAATGTTTATTACCTCAAACTGTAACATTAAACTATTCAAAATGAAGTGTGATTTTGTGGACCCATTTTACACAGCCAGAAACAGATGAATAATTTGACTCAGTGTATCGCAGCAGGCGCCACTAAAGGCCCTGGCGGAAGTTGCCAGTTTGTCACAACCGTCCGCGACAATGATCGACGCGTCTCAGTAAAAGGTGACTCGTTTCCAGGTGCCGTAGTCGAATTAATCAATGGTCACTGACAGCTGACAGTGCAGCTGGAGCCGGCTCAAGGCGTGTGTGTCTGTGTGCACTTTATGTCTGTGCATGACCTCAGCACTGGTCAGGATACTGCAGTACTATGGTAGAGGAGGTCAGCAAGCCAGTACTATCATGAAGGAATTACAACGGATAAGGTCACATGGAGGCTGGTGCTGCGTCATTATGATTCCATCAATCAAATGGTTAAAGGAATGTTCTATTAATAAAAAATTCATAAGCATGCAGTTATATGGAATGCAATTTGATGACAGAAACACTCTGAACGTGTCTGGCGATGATTTATGAACGTAAAACAGCACCGAAGGTCTCGGAGCTCTATATAGGCTCTATAAGGCTGGTGATACGGTGATAAAAATAGCATTACGATCTCATTCCTGTGACAATCTGCTTTTCTTGGGAGAATCAAATCGTCATTTCGTGAGTCACTCGTTTTCTGGAAGATCTCAAACAAAGACACTTTTCCCCATCCACTCCTCTATTGGTCAGCCTCAAAAAGAGTGACAGCTGGATTTAACCAAACTGTGAACATCCAGGAACTAGTTAGTTAGTTTGTTAGTTAACGTTAAAGGTAATGGTTGACAAAAAAAGTACGAGAATTTTTCTTTTTTTTTTTTAAAGATTTTTCTGGCCTGAAGAGTTTATTTGACAAGATACAGTAGCTGCAGCGTGAAACGGGGGGAGAGAGAGGGTATAGCCATTCGACAAATGGTCGAGGGCTGGAATCAAACTTGTGCATGTGCAATACCATTAAACAATGCAACACCGACAAGCACACATTTTCTGTACTCTTCGATTCAGATTTTGGGAGTGAGACTGGCCTAATGAAGACCAAAGTTTAGAATACAAAATCTTTTAGTTTTTTTTAGCAACATCTTTAAATAAATGTGATTTGGAGTATATTGTTTTTTGCATCTTTGATTGTGTTTTCAATCACATTAGTATGACCTGCTTGTCTCCATGGAGATTGATAAATGTAATGCCATACTGAGACACATTCGAGGCAAACGCAATGACATCTCCATTACATTTGTACTATCTTTCTACGTTGCTTTCTTTTTCCCAGGTACAACTTTTCAGCATTGCTCTAACGTGTGATTACTTTTGCTGTGAGCCTTTAATCATGGCCCTCTCCTCCCTGTCCCACCTCCAGCTGTCCGGCCTGCTGTTCCATCGCTCCGGTCCAGGTAAGAAGTGATGGAGCAGCCTGTGGCACCACGCGGAGACATGTGCCGCTGCTACCACCACCACACATCTCATCTCCCTACATTAGCATCTACTTTAGCGTGCGTTAAGCAAGAGCTCATACGAGAACTGTGGCCAAGGACACTGTGCAAAAACAGAAAGTAATTCAATAGGTATATCCAATCTGAGAAATCAAAATTGCTTTAAATAATGGCATTGTTATCACTTACTTGCTTTGATTTTTTGACAATCACCCCAAGGAAAAGTAGTCTAACTGTATGTAGATAATGTATGTAGATAATGTTACTGAAATGATTTGTTGTATTATACGATTATTTACATTGACAGTGGATTAGACGAATGGTCCTTTGCAGTATTGTGCAATATTCTGTCTTTTGTTTTAGTCTTCTTTGGAACACTTTTCTTCACTGTTTTTTGTATTTGTTATAATTTTGTTATGTTATGTTTGATTTGTTCAATATTTATTTCAAGCTAATGAGAAAAGTATAATGTGTATTTGTTATCAGAAAGAAAATAACAACGGTATCCATAGTAATCCTTTAAATTGCACAACACAAAAGGGAGTGAGAAGCAGTAAAATAACCCCCGTTCAACTATAATTATTAACAAAATAAACAAAGTGATTGGTAAAATGGCTGCCGAGGATTCCTTTCTCTAGCATATGACAGGTGTTTTGCGAGAGTCTGTGCTGCAGTGGTCTGTCTTGGATAGGGAGTTGGGAGTGCTTCTGAGAAAGACCCAGCAGGGGGCGAGCAGTAAGGACTCGAAGGAGGTTAGTCAGCCGCGGAAAATTACCCATGAAAAGCCAAAGAGAAGGTTGTAAAGGAGACTGGGTGCGAGCCCGTTTAAGAGAGAGAGCCACGGAGCAGTGAACTCCAAACTCCTCCAAACTACAGAGGGCTAAATCACAGGTTGCGCACGGGCAAACCTCTGACATATTAAGTGCTTTTCATGGCGTGGCATGCATTTCCACCCTGAATATGATGCTAAAACGTCTCGGGAAGAGCTAACGGCCTACTCCTTTGTGATGCCAAAGGTAAAAACGCTACTGCTAAAAGGTCAATAGGCTTTCACTTAAGATCTGTAGCATAGAAATGACAGGCCAAAGATGGCAGAGTAATTCCAGCAGGCTAATGCAGAGTGAAGCGTTTAGCAAAATTGAGACGTGATTGGTTTAAAATCCCACTAGGGTTAGCTTTTCCATGTCATCTTTTAGCAGTTTGCAATTTATGAAGCAACTGGTTAAAAAGCTAAACTAAAGCAGGTCCCCATAATGTAGATATCATAATATTCGATCAGAAATATGGTTTAAAAGTTAAAATATGGGTTAATTTAGATGAAAATAAAGGTTTAGGTTGAGTACAGGCAAGTATCAATGTAGTAGGTCAATGTAATGTCAGCAAACGACATGAAATGGGGTAAAGAATGGGGAGAGGCATTGAGAAAACTCAGTAATCAATCAATCAAACAAGCAATTCTTTATCATTGTATTTGTTTTCTTCAATAAGGCGCTAAATACTCAAGCCGACTCCTGTTCAATCCTTGCTTAGCATTGATTTACTTTTTTTCTCGTGATGGCCAAATGAAGCCTCACGAACCCTTAAGAAAGCTTTCGCAAGTGTTTCATTTGCTCCACCACGACATCATTCCGGAACAATATCATTATCGACGACTTCCATGGACAGACTCAAGAGCCTTCCTGACGCAGACCAGTACGTGAGTCTGTAAACAGGTCCAGACCCAGACGCTGCCAAGTTGAACCATTTCACCCGAGCGCCACTTCATGAAGCACTGCTCTGACACACGCTCTGAAAAGCTCAAGGCGGGTGTTGAAGCTTGGCTCATTTCGCCCATCACGAATGTTTCCCTTCATGTGTAAAATTGGGTAAATGTTTTGCCATTGGACCATTTTGCCATGAGCTAGAGTAGAGAAGCTAGAGAAGAGAATTAATGCCATTGCATGCTTTTCGTTTGGTGACCTGTAACTAGCATTTAAACGCTCTTCAAATAATCAATCATCAACGCTATTCTTAATTAGTGAACGACCACACAAACATTAAAGTGCCTCTGACATGAGACCTCCCATTGAACTAAAATGCAGTTAAGATAAATATATTCTGAATTTTGCAAAACCCCAGAATTGCAAATTTTTCAAGTTTATAATTTCACTTCCTGTTTGTAATTGATGACATCACACTAGGAAATTACCCAGCAAACACTGGGCAAAAACTAATCTAATGTCATCATTTTTTATTTATTATGAGAGTGCCTTTAGTTTGTTGATTTACTGTTTAGAGAGTCATAAATGCAGTTGTGTGTTGTTTGTGTAACATTGACTGGAGTGAGTGTCCCTAGTGTGATGTCACTTCCTGTCATTTTCTACAGATTTTTTAATGTTCTCCCCAAAAATACCAACTCGATTGATGTAAAACTATAAGTTATATGTACAACAGATATAAATACACCAAATAAGGTCAAAATTAGAAAATCATAAAAACCTGTCAAAGGCACTTTAAGACTTTTGTATGTATGTTTACAAAGTTCGGCTTTAAAACCTTGCAATGCTAATTTAATCAATGTTGTTTTCTTCCAGTGATTGCGAATTCCGTAACGCAAATGCCACAAATATCAACCCAGCCAGCCCAGATTTATAATGGCAAAAATCCCTTATCAGCTGTCAAAACATTATAAAGCAAAGAGTGCATTGAGTGAGACATACCTTGTGTTGAGAAAGATCAATTTCGATGATGATCGAAGCCAGCACATGGAAGAAAAGAGAAGGAAGAAAACACATTAGCCAAAAAACTAATTGGACAAAAAACAAACTCGGAGTAATCAATTCCAAATGTTTCTCTGTGCGCGGCCCAGCAAAAACAAGTCAAAACTAAAATGCTCAGTTTACGCCACATAATAACCACATATGTCAGCCCCATTCACGAATACCTCAGGGGGCCGTTTGTGTGAAGCATAAAACACCCACAGACTCCAAACCATCTCCTCTCTCTGGCTATCTCTCTACAAACGAAAAACATTTTGACACTCAATAAAGGTCTGCAAAAAATCTAATCCCTCTCTCTTTTTCTCTCTCTCTTCCCTCCTCTAAACCATCTCTCCTCTCGTTTTCCTATTACTTCCCTCTCTTCCTCATCCTCTCTCTTTCTCTTCTCCACAAACTCATTTTCTCCTCCCGACCACCTTTTGCGCTCCTTCTCAGTTAGCAGTGACACCGCATAGTGCCAGTTCAGCCGGCTGGCACGGAGCTGTCTGGCACTCTCCTCCTTTAATGTGAAAGTTTGCGGGATGGAGACACGCGATTCATTAATCAACACTCCCCACGGGGAACAGTAGCGCTGCTGCGGCTGCTACTTTCACTCCTATTCTAGTCCTATTCTACTACCACCTGACTGTCTGCTGAACAAACTGCACAATAGTAGGTTTAGCACCGCGAAAAGGATTATCTGCGTGGGTTATAGTGCCTCTAATTCAGGATATCAAACTAGATTTGAGTAGTTTGAATGTTGGAGAAACTGTGGCTGCCATGTGTTTTGGGATTGTCGGATTGGTCATACATATTGGATTGTGCGTAACAAAACGCTGCAAATGATTTTCAACATCACCAGCTCACTTGGCTTTAAGAATATGAATCTGGGACATAAAACTCCTCCAATGGAAACAATGGGAGGAACCAAGGGAAAGGACTGGGCTCAAATAATAAATTACCTTTTAAAAACGTATGACATATGTAAGACATTTTCTGGACGATCCATACTTGCTACTTTTTTTTTTTTGCTTTATGTTTCTTCTTTGTGTGAAAAATAAAATATACATTTATGGGAAGAAAGAATAGTTTGAAGGTTTCGCGCCCAGTTCATTTTTGCCTTAGAGTTTAAGAAAACAATTCATATTAAAGTTTAAAGGCACGACAATGTGGTAACTAATGTTTAATACGCTGTTGTTTTCCGTCAAAGAAACACATCTAAAACGTAACATTCAGATAAATACTGTAACAATTTAGCGGTTTATAAAGTTTCAGAGTTTAAATCAAATTATGGACGATGTAATGAGGTGTTTTCTCATTAGTTACCACATAGCTGATTAGCAGGTCTAAGGGGAAAAAATGAATGGGAAATGGGCTTATGTGTGCGGTCACTGTTAAAGGTTAAAGTGGAATTTATTTTCATCATAAAAACAGTTCACAGTTCATTGCCTGGGGACCTTTAACCAAATTTGAGCCATGATCTTGGTCAGGTGGAGTCGCTTGTCATAGATCCAAACCCATTCAGACACGGAGAGAACAAGCAAACTCTAAACAAGGCCCCACAAGACCCACTCACCATGCCACGTTTACAACTTCCTGAGGATATACAGTAGCTGACTAGGTTCAATATTCAGATTCAAAGATTTGTTTTCAAGATATTTCAAATCCAATTTCTTACTCCATTGGGGGGATAAATTGTGATCAAGTGAGACAATCTAAGCCCTGATAAGTTAATACATCAAATCAAGCAAAAACTAAGCTAAAAATGAACCACATTTTTTATTCCAACTCCAACTAGATTTTCCCCATTGGCAGTGAACAAATCTGCTCGGCACAACGCACATTTACATAAATATTAACAGTGCTTGTGTCTCCAGAGCCCCTTTTGCTGATGGAATGAGTTTGGTTCAGGGACTGACGAGGGTCCCGGGATAATTAGCTGAAAAGCACAAAGCAAAGTGGGAATTTTTATCTCAAAGGGCCACGTTTAGTTTGCTGTCTTTTTGTTACATCTGCTCCCTTTTTTTTTACTGCATTAAAGGGTTTATTAATCCCTTTTAGCATGAACTAACTGGTAAGTGTTTTATGAATGTAATGTTCAAGATTATGCCGCTTTTTAGGGCAGCGATGTAAAAGGAAAGAAAGACCACCTTAGCTTATTTGGTTTTTAGAGCAGCGGGGATGGGTAAATGGGGGATAGTAAAATTAATCTGAATTCAGATCATGCATCTTGTTTTGAGTAGTTAGATAGTGTGTATAAATTATGTATTATTTCTATTATTATTTTTTTCCTTTTTGTCAGTTGGTGAAGTAAGAAAATAGAAATAAGGTATTTCATTTGTTGTTATTTGTATTCTGTGTTTTAATTGATTTATGTGGACAGCTTTGAGTCTGAAATAAAGATTGAACTCAATAATAAGAAAGAAAGAAAGAAACTTGGAAAGAAACAACAATGGTGGGATGTGTGATAGTTCTATTTTGTTTGGGGTAAATACACAGAGGATAACAAGCTTTTGAAAAATCTTCCGATGCCATGTGAATGCCCCAAAGGTTGTCAGGCTGCTTTTTGGAGTATCAGAAGTAACAATACAGCCTGCTCTCAGACAGCTATCAGTGGGATTAGAGATAAAAGGGCCTCGACAGAGCAACCAAAACAGCGGAGCGTCTACTTCCACAGCGGCCAATGGGAAACGCTGATGTCTAATGGATGGAGACTGAAGAAAACTCAAAGTCTAAGTTAGCGGGACGCAGCAGAGAACAGTTAACACAAACATGCCACTTCACTGTCTTAAGCACTTAGATACAAGTGTTATGTTCAAGAGAAAGTAGTACGAGAAAAAGGTTTCGAGTCACACAAAAAAGGCAAATGGCTTTATTTGTAAATAGCTTTTGCGAATATGTAAAAGATTGCACATACCACAACAATAGAAACATATTCTTTGATTTTTTTCCCCCCCATATTTGATAAGGAGTGAGTAGAAGTATAATACAGTACTTATTTTTCCACACTTTCTCACTTTTTCTTACAAAAACATTAAGTTTATTACATCAAAGGGAATAGTTTTAACAACAATAATTCCATACAATATAAAACCAAGAAGAACAGATTAAAACAGCATCAGTTATTGTTTTGTTGAACAAGTTGAATTAAAAGTAGAGTAAAATATTGAGGTTGCATTCAGACTGAAGGGTTGTTCAGTCAGGTTGTTGGTGAGACACTTTACCAACATTTCCTATTTTGTGTGGCTTGGTGAGACATGGGAGTTTAGTGGAAATTACATTAAAACAAGCTAATGTAATTGTAGATTTTTTGGGATGGGCCGAGAAATTAATCAGAAAAAATAGATATACTATGACCACGGTTCAGATAGCTTAACTGTTCACCATCTGTATTTCCTGACTCCAACCGCCACAGTATAAAGAAAGTCATTGACACATGGAGGTATTTTGTCCATGCAGCTGCACATGACCAAATACAGGCCAGACTGATTTTGTTCTCATTGTGTGTCAGTGACCAAAGGGTGTCCCCTGGCAAACGATGAGAGGAAGTCCCACTTAAAGCCAGACTCAAGCCTTTAAAAAGCCTCAGGAACAGAGCCAGATTCCACAAGAGGTCCCAACGCAGATAAACAGGACCTCCAAGAAAGAATTAATGGTTTAGCTGTGGTAGTTTGATTCGGAAACAGTTTCACCATAAAGCTACTGATTTTAAATGAGCTTACAGTGCCAAAATATCCACATGAAAGACGGTGACAGACTCTTTGTCCTACTGGGATCCACTTATTTTATCATCTCTTCTCAAATACACATTTCCAACAACATATGTGGCCTTCCTTGAGAAAACTCTCCATTTGTCGAATTAGCATTTAAACCCTGCAAATGAGTCTGGGGGCGGACAGGGGGAGATGGCTGAAGACACATAGCGGCGCTGGAGGAAAAATATGGAAATTTTGATTAAGGTTCAACAGATGGGTGCGCTGATTCAGACATGAAGTAGATGACATTTCTGTGCCAAAGGGAAATGGGCACAAAGATAAACTATGTAAGGCGGTAGTAGTGGAATTGGTAGAGATGTCAGATGACTAGAAGGTTGGGTGTGTGACTGATATCGCCGAGCAAGAGATTACCTTCAATTTGCCAGAATTTTGAGCGAGATGTGTGGTATAGCTGGATAAAGGTGTTGAATGGCAACCTTGTTTTCCTACAAAATTTGACTGAAAATACATCAAATTATGAAATGACCTTCAGAACTAAACATGGGGAATCAGCGTTTCAGTTTAACGCAGCTAAAATGTGAAACAATCGTCCAAAGGTGTGAGAAAAGCCTCTAATCGGACAATTATGCCTTATACCGGACAAAAGGTTGCAGGCTTGATTCTCTTGTTGTTAGGGCCTTTCCATGTAGTATTTGCATGTTCTGCCTGTGTCTTGATAGGTCACAAACATGTCATCAGAGACATTGAAGGATGGCTTAAATGCTGTGGACCATAGACTACTCATTTTTTTTCATTATTGTGATTTTAACACATATTTTCCTGTTCTATAAAGCACTTTGAATAACTTTGTGTAAGAATGTCCCATAGGTGTGTGTTTACAAAAGAAATGTGATCTTCAAAAACATTTGGTGAATTAGTGGATTTAGAGGAACTGTTGTAGTTAAAAGGACTACTTTTCTCTTTCCAGTTTCATCTTTGCCACATTAGTTTGCCCTTTATTTGTGTAATGATCCTTCCCAAAAAGAAAGAAATAAGATTACGCACAACAGATGTAACTATGATGTAAAACATGACATTTCAACCAACTGATCGGATTTTTGGTGCGCATGTAAACATATCATTTTGACACACTATGCTCCGAGCGCGCATATGTTCAGATCCTTAAAGTCGATGTAAAGGAGTTCGTACGTGCCTCCTGATCCTCGAGGGCCAGAGTGCGCGCACAAGAGACAGAGAGAGAGAGGGGGGGGGGGGCTTCTCGTTTGGTCTGCTCGCTCATCAACAAATTACCTGCAGAACCAGAAACATTATTGCACAGCGACTAATGACTGCTCTTAATTCTCCCGTAATTAACTGTCAATAGGACATAATTGACAGTAACAGCAGCTGGTCCAAAGGAAAATGGATGGACAATAACTGGCCATTTAAAAAAAAAGCAGCCAGACTTGGAGATATATATGCTGGTATTAATGTTTAACAATACGCAGCTTTTTCATTTATTTATGGTCTTTTTTGCCTGGCCGGGCTTTTCACTCTGTTCCCATGCATTAGCCGTTGTAATTTGCAGTGACTTTGAAGTGTCCCCTTGCTGAATAATAGGACCTGTTTCTCCCTCCCCTCTCAATACGACTCACAATATATCTTCCACAACCCACATTTCTCCCATTTTTTTCTGCAACTGTCATCTTAATTTAGCATACATCTTTCTTAAGCCCATTCACTTCCCATATTTTGCCATTGTTGATGTTCCCCTAAGCTTCGCCGACCCACCCTCTGTCACGCCGCGTCTCGGTAGGTGACAGATCCGAGTGTGTCTCATTGCCATGCACAGCACAGCGGCGCGCACACTTCTCCCTCCTAGCTAGTTTCCTTTCCTTCTTTCCTTCCTCGCAATCTGTTAGCCCCTCACTCTGGCCTCCTCTGCCCCATTATTTATTGATTGGAGGAACTCTGGGGCCAGAGGAGGGCCTATATGCTAACGCTTAAAGCCGGTTGGCTACTATTTTTATATATACAGTACGGGAAGGCATTTTTGGACTGATGGTTTAATCCGGCGTGTCAGTGGGGACAGGGGAGGTCAAGGGGCATGAGGGAAGGCCATTCAGAGCTCATTAAATATGGACGCCTTATGGCAAAAGCTGATGGGGATTAGGGGGATGTAAAGGGAGGAGATTCACAATATACAGTCAAGCAATATAGCGCGATAGGTGTATTGCTAGTATGGCTTTCTTTGTCATATGTGAAGTTTTTAAGATAACTGTGATAGACACCGAATGATATTGAGATATTTTAAATTATGTTCAAAAGGAACTGGTACAAAGTCAGAAGAGCTTCAATGGGAAGGAAAGGTCTCAGTCTGAAAAATAAGCCAACCTATTTTGTTAATTTCTTAGTAAAATAATCATTATGCTTTCTAAAGTGAAAAATGCTGTCCTTAATCTATGGATTCAAAATATTTCCAGGTTCTGTTCAAATGGAATACGAACAATTTAGTTTAGTTACTGTTTACCCATAACTTCTAACATTTGAACCAAGTGTCCACTTTTAATTTTGAAGATATTGTGGAATTTTATTGGATAGGAATACATGTATTGTCAGCAAAGATGACTTTATGAAGAATTTAGAAGTAGATTTAAAACAAATGATTTACTTGTACATTAAAAAGAAGGTTGCCGTTGTAACATTGAATGTTGGGTCAAATGTAAAGGATGCATTTCCCCGACAGACAATTTTTTATTTATTTTTAAACACAATGAAGTGTGTTGGTTTCTTTTGTTGAATTTTGTGTTCTGATCTCAAATACAAAAATAAAAATATCTATGGTAAAAATAGCGTTCATCCAAATAAACGTTCATCTAACATTTATTGAAGGCCTATTCAGAAGCAAGGAAAAGAGTGAGTACACAGACAAAGAAGTATGCCTAGATAATAACTTGCTCTTTGGAGAATCCTCATGTAGCCAGTTGTTCATGTCGCTATGGTAACATTTGCATATAGGCACATCTGTTTCAGATATCTTGTAGTTTCCAATGGCTGGAGAAGTAAAGTCCTTCTTACAACCGTTTTTTTATTCAGGTTGGACTAGATTTCTTCACCCACTCACCTCCTCATTTTCTCACTTTCCTGGAGCCGGGCAATCAGCCGAACCCATTCTAAGAGGCTCTCAGGCCCCCTCCCCTCTCTCCTTTGAATAAAGTACAAATGGCGCACCTGGTTTGCCTGGCTGGCCGGGGAGTGCTCAAATGGAAGCGACATTGTGCCATTAGATTCCTCCACACTCTGCCCTGTCCTGGTCTGCAGTGATTCAAAGCGGTAATAGGGATACATGTGTGTGCGTGTGTGTGTATGTGTTTGTATATGTGTGTGTGTGTGGGTGGGTGCGGGTGGGTGTGTGTGCCGCCCTTAAGGTCACTGACAGTACTGCTGTTGCTCGTCAGCTGTTTTTGTGAGCGGCGTGGGAGCTGCGAGGAAATGTCGGTGTGCTATCGTTTCATTGGAGCGTTGGAGGGAAAAGTTTATGCGTTTTATGGATGCGCAAATCAGGAAGCGATACAAGAGATATGAGAATGGGAACGTGAAGTTTTAACTTGGACTTCCCTAAAAGTAGAGGGCAAGACAATGAAAAGGGCAGTATTAATATTGTTGGTAACTCACAAAATACTGTACATATTAGTCACAGCTTTTATATTATTTATGTATGTATGTATGTATTTATTTATTACTTGCTTACTTACTTAATTATTGTTTAATGGTTTCTGTTGGCCCCAAATATGATTTACAATTCATCCTGTGAATTAAGGCCGCATGATTTTGGAAATAAAATCGAACTGTAATTTTTTTAACACCAATAAATTGTGATTGCGATTTGTCCTGCGATGTTTAAAAAGTAGGATTTTGTTCAGCGTTCACATTGTAAACAACTTCTGGCACATTAGCATTTGTGAGAAGACTGAAATATCAACCGAAAAACGAATGCATGAATGAACACCAGGTCCAAACTACAGGTACAACACCATTTTCCCCGAGGACATTTTATTATCTTTGTGACTGTATAATTGAGCCAACTGAAACTGCTATTTCAATTTCTTACAGTATTTTGTGTAGTCCTACTGTTAATAGCAAATAAAATGCATAGTTCCAATGATGACCCTTCCCTTATAGATGTTTTCTCTTACACTTGATGTTAGAGAACTTGTAAAACTTGCAAAATTGTGGTTGCAGGGTGACCACAGCAGAGCCTCCACAAAACTGCATCATTTATTGAGTGGTATGCGATCCAAAACTGCTTTTCCACAATAAAAAAGTGCTAACACTGTCTTGCCATTTGAGTTTTAATTCATCTATTCATCTCTATTGACCACAACTATTTGCACTCGAATAGCATTTTACCATTAACGAATGAAAAGATCCTGTTATGAGATCAAACGGAGTCAAAAACATGCTGAATGGAAAAACTTTCATAAGCTTGTGCATTAGCTTTGAAAATGGTATTAACATTAGCGATGGGTCTGTAAGGAGACACAATAAGGTTGTACAAAGCGAGGATGGCGCATTAGGAAAGAAAGAGAAATTGTAGCATTAGGCTTGGCAGCAGCCCTCCATCTCCCCACTGATCTGTGAGCTCTTCCACTCCAGTTACTGTATAAATGATCCACTGGCAATCGTTTAGCCGGGCAGCGTGTTAATCATACGTCACAACATGCTCGTCGGCTAACCTATGTCTGACGAAGAGCGGGAGAGTTCCCTGTGGGGCAACACAACAGGACATTAATCATGCTAGCCTCGTTTCCAATGCAGCAAATACAAGGCTACTTAGGTATAGGTGGGGTAGGTTCTCCTGTAGTGCTTTATACTGAGCATGAAGAAGGGCATATGAGAAACACCAGAGGAAACCACTGTCCAGGGTGTAACAAAGTCAATGAGATAGGCAGCAGGGTGACCAGACGTCCGTATTTACCTGGGACAATCCCATTTTTGAGCCCTTTGTCCAATGTCCCAGCAGATGTATCCAAAACCGTTGATTTGTCACAGATTTATACAAGACATGTCCCAGTTGTCCCAGTTTTTGATCACTTTGAGACCTGCCAACAGTAAAAAAGCGGCATATATTTTTATTTCTTAGGCCAAAATAAAGAAATCTGGCTTTAGGATAACAAAAAAAGCACTAATTTCCACTAATTGAAGACTCTCAGATTACAATATACTGTAATGTACATAATTATCCGCACTTTTCACAATGTTATTATTACCCCCATCGCAACACGGGGGTGTCCCAGTTTTTGATTTTGAAAATCTGGTCACCCTACGGGACCAACGGTAAAAAAGGAATGAATGAATATGTAAACACACTACAATGTTAAAGGTGTTGTACCCAAATATTTTTAATCTAATGTAAAAAACTTTGCCCCAGCATAGCTATATTGTAAAAGCAGCTCTAAAGGTGAAAATGAAACCGCTGTGTGGGGTGAATAATTAGGATGCTGTTGTATTCAAATCATATTGCTGTTTCTTTTGCAAATGGGGAGCATTAGCCACATTATGAGACATTTAAAAAGAAGAATGAATGAATGAATTAATTAATTATACAAGGTCGTTTTTAAGCTATTATTTTTGCTTTAATACACTGTTCATGATGCTTCCTAACATTTCCACAACCAAGCAATTTTAAGTTTTTATAGAAATGTCCAACCTACTAATAATCTGCATTTAATCTGCACAAAAAAGATGAAATATGGTTAAGTATTATTATTATAAGATGTGAGTATCTCGGTCCTGGTGAAATCGGTGTTGTAGCTCGGTAATGTGTGTTCCTCCAGTGCGCTAACAGGTGGGTAGCTTGATGAGCTGAGGATTTTCTAAAGATAAACATGAAAGCTGCCCAAATTATGAACGACTCAAATCTGCCTCTGTGGTAAACACTAGGCTGTTTGAATTCACAAAGAGTGGAGTTGTTTTCCAATCACGTTGCATCGTATTTTCAGAGCATCATGGTGACAAAGAGCAGACAGGAAACATGTCAGCGTTTAACACAAGCAAGGCACCTGTCACCTGACAACAAGGAGCAGAGAAACAAATACAGAGGACGTCATAAGAGGCAGGTAAGACATTCTGTGGCAGGCTATGACAAACCGCCTTTTACAGACTATTGGTTATTGTGATGTTATTAGCCTCCAAACATCACAAACTATGATCAACCAGGGCTGTTTTGGTGGCTGAAAACTGCTCGACCCCAAACTCGACCACACATGAGTAACACCAGAGCCTTGTCAGAAATCATGAGCACATTTGGCAATGCTGTGCGCAGATTAACAACCACGTACTAAGACCTTCTCAAATCTAAAACTATGCTCGATAATGTACCAAAAATAATGTTAATGTTTTCTTTCAACAAGTCCTGCCTTACTGAACTTTAGAAAATCAAGCTGGAAGTTAGCTCTCACTCGTAACCAAACGTAATGAACATATAAACAATAACCATGTGTTTGGGCTGTCTTCAAATGAAAAGATATTGTAGCATTTTTATTTTGAGGAAGCATTAAAATGAATGGGATAGATTGTTTAAATCAGTGCCATGTTGTGTGTACCACTTTTCTAAACACATCACTGCTAGAAAGGGTTGTGTGTCTTTACAGAATAATGTCTACCAAAAATCTCCAAGCACAAGATAAGAAAATGCCAGCAAGATTTTCAGGTGTAAAAATAATTCTGTGAATTCAGCAGAACACTAGTGGCAAGCTAAGAGTAAAGCAGTAAGCCATCTGCTGTGTGAGACACAATGCAAATCAGTTTCCACTTCCATGTAGATGATTGTTTATGGTTATTTCCACGGGATATAGTGAACGTTACTGTTACAGCAATCTCAAGGCCGGTTAAGTGTCTGCGGGATGGCACAGAAGCAGTGATCGTGTTTATGTTGCTCACCTGATAAACTGCATTAAACTTATCTATTATCATGGAGACAAGCAGGTCAGATCTGTGGAGAGGCGACGCCGCCACAAAAAATGAATGTTTTTCAAAGTATTGTTTAGCAATAAAAACACTTGTAATTGGAGGCTACCTGAGTATCTTAGTTGTGCATTTCCTCATACAAGCGAATGTCAGCTGATGTTGTATTTAAATATGCAGTAGCATTTTATATTTAATTTCTTAATATTCTGTATGTCTTTTAATGGCCTCTCTTGCACAAGAATGTCCTTTGGGATTATAAAAGTGTTATCTTATCTTATCTTAATAGAATGAACGCAACATGGATACGTTTAAAGTCATTCTGTGGAACATTTCAGGCAAAGCAATAACACATTGATGGAAACAGACCAATGGCACAGCTTTCCAGCAGAAAAGTAACAGTTATAGTGCACGCAATAAGCTGTACATTTAAATTCACAAAAACATACATATTTTTCTTTTTATTTGTCATGAGTGGAAATCACTTCTGAAAACTGTGCTGAAGAATTCTAGGGACAGTGTTGGTCGCATGATCAGTAGAGCTTTTACCGTCTGAAGTTCAACCAAAGAGCGGACTTGTCTACTTTGAAACCTAATCGCATTCAAAATATTAATGACTTTTGGATGTAAGATCTGAGAAATAAGAGCTAATTACACAGAAACTGCCAGAGTCTCAATGGTGAGTAATACAGTACGACGATGAAGATGAAGACAAACACGGTATTCTTTGTATCTGGTCAATAGCCGCAGTGTTCATTGTCCATCTGCCTCTCTGCTCGCAGCACTGAAGCCATCACCTGCCCCGGGGCGAACTCTGTCACCAAATTGAGGTCATGTGTCATGCGGCTGTGATCTTGTTTGCTCTCTACAGCAGGACGAAATCAAAGAGGACGGGGGCCATCCCCAAAAGCAGACCTGAGTCACAGATGCGCATCAACACCATTAAGATCCCATAGGGGGCAGCAGCACTTGACCCTGTTAAATATTTACTGCTTCTTGCCAGCACCCACTGCCTCATTCACTCTGCTGCTGTCATAACATTGTCCTCGATGCTCACTGATCTAAAAGAGTAGTAATGTAATGGCCTGAGGGTCTAAATGATCTTAAACGACACAGAGTCTATTTTTCACAGAAATCGAATACAGTTGTTGTGGTTGTGGTTGTGGATAGTTTGCGTGATCCCATAATGTGTTACATTAAGAGTGTTGTGGCCCTCAGGAAAATATGCATGTTAAAGGGGCACCATGTAACATTTATGGGAGAGGTTGTGCCATCTACTTGTCTCCACAGAGAGTCATTTAAGCAGAATCAGAATCAGAAAGGGTTTATTGCTATTGTCAATTAACAAAATTCACAAACATAGGAACGTGTCTCGGCTAGCAAGCGTCTAGCGTGTGTATGAAAAGTGTACGTGTATGAAAAATTGTGAGTGAGTGAGTGAGCATCAGGCAGACCTATCACCAGAAAAGTTACATAGTGCACTTTTAATTTATTTTTAACAGTGAACAATAATAGCTCATCAAACTGAATCCATCTTATTTTAAATCGTCTGGTTTCGAAGAATGAAACGCGTCACTTGAAAACATGTTTATATCACCGAATTCAATTGTAATTACTTTCTTAGACTTTCTTAGAAATCAGAAATCTGGCGCTTTCAACAGCCCATATTCAGAATGCAAAAGAAAAATATACCAGACTATGGGATGGGATAAAGCTATATGTAAGTCCTATGTTTTCCTAATTTACATTCATTAATGTTAGCACTTGTGCGCTGCTGTTATACTAAGATTTTGTATGTTTTATGTTTTTTTAATGTTTTTTTAATATATTTTTTTGCTTCCTGTTGGTTGATGTATTTATTTCTGTCTATTAATGTGTTCTTTTGCGACCTTTACGTCTGTAATTTCATTAAACCATTTATTCTTTCTACTGTCAAATCTAACCTGAAAATAATAATAAAATATTGATCACAAAAACAATTGTATTTACATTTACTTTTTACATAAGGTTTTACATTGTTAATGGCACTTTTCTCATGACAGATGTCTACGTTTCTCTCCATGACCCTTTAATGAAGACATGGAGAACTCTCAGCTTGCTAACGTCATCAAATGTACGTCCCTGATATGAGTAGGACGGGCTCAATTACTGCCGTGACACAGTCGATTGTTTGGCTAAAATGGAGAGAAGTCATGCATGTATGAAACCTATGTATGCTCGGTGTGTGTGTGTGTGCGTGTGTGTGTGGGGTCAGGCGTTACCAAAGGGAGGGCACCGAGGCCGATCATTCTCCCCGCTCCATTGTGTTTAACCTTCGACCTTTCAGAGTCAATACGTTGAATGTGTCTAGACCACTTACTGATCACTGCAGTCCAAAGAAATAAAGACTGGCCTCGGGATATTTCTGACCAAAGATTATAGAAAATTGTGCGAAAGCGGCAAAAGGGAAAGAGAGTGCTTTTGTTATTAAGGAGGTGGAGCCCGAGCTGTGATTCCCGGAACAGATTAGATAAATGATGAGTTTTGTCGTGTTTCTTTCATTTGATTTCTACCTTTTTTCATTCATGGTTGTCACAGCAATTTTGGTTTTTGTGTTGTTTAATATCTTTTCTAAGATGTTTGAGTTTCCAAATATGGGTATTGCTTGGATATTGAAATGGTATTTGATATTTGGCTCTGATAATTTTATGTAAGATGTCCCTTGTTTTCTTTTTTTTTCTTCAGACTAGGGAGTTACAATGGGAAAATTTACTCAATTATGTAATAAATCATTTTATTATTCATTATTAATATTAAGTATATATTTATTTTATTCATTTGTATTTTTTTTTCCGTTAATTTGTGAGCTGCATATATTAACTTGAGTGAGTTATCGAGGATATGCTCTTCTCAAAAAACGTAATTAAAATGTGGGTCTGGTCAGTGGTTTAATCTCCCGAATTCAGATGGGCGTGATCACCGGGAGGCTCAGCCAATCAGGGACACGCATGGCCCGTGCTTATCAAAACATGGCTGTTTATAAGAACAAAAAATATATGTATCACAGGGGACTGAAAAAGAGGAGAGATTTTGTTCTAAATGATGGATGACCAATGATTTGTTTCGCATGCGTCACTGAAATGAACAAATCTGATTGCACGGTTCTGTTGGAGTTTGGCTTGGGGCGCAACAAACTTTTAAAATCCTGCTATCAAATATTGGTCAAAGCAGCACGACAAATATTACATCAGCTGAAAAAATCCAAATCGAACCATCATTACCATTCAGTAGCTCCAATAAATTGTTTTGTCAATGCCAGCTTTTGAAACATAGATGGCGCAGATGTGTATGTTTTTTGTTTAGGCTTCAGGGAAATGGCTAGTTTCTCAAGTCTTTCCCATTAGGACTTTAAGTGTACTTATGGATCACAGGAAGCACTTGTAAAAAGGTCTAGGCATTGTCGAACATGCAAATAAACCGTATCTGGGGAATAGCTACTTTTCTTTGAGTATTATGGTCTGGAGACATGTAGGAGGAGGAGACGCTAGCTAGCATAAGGCAGAGTGATACATGAATGTCTTCTAGTTAGGCCCTTTTGCCTTAGGGATGCTCTTTAGGGCTCTTATTCCATCTCATCTCTATTGTGGCATGTTGTGTGTCCCGGACCAGTCAATAACCCGCTCCCCTCCTGAGGTGCACCCTGCTAAAACATGCATGAGGAGATGGGCTGGGAATGTGCCACTGGAGGGCCCGGGGGTGAGGGGTGGTGGAATATCTAAGAGCTAAAGAGCCCATCTCAGTAGGATTAGGTCGAAAGGGCTTTACCGGGCTCTCCCTTCTGTCCCCGCTCTCATCCACTTCCTGCAACTCCGCCTTCATCTAAGACAGACATATGCCACCTTCAATGCATAAAGTCCTGGAGCCTTAAAGTGATAATAGTCTGCATTCTTTGGCTTTTAAATATACTTTTGGTCACTGTGGGGAGTCAGATTTATATTTTCAGAAAAACAAAAGTCACAAACTAGGAACTTGCTTCGGCGGTTGTATATTATATACACAATATACACAATATTTGTATTGCTATTGACCTTTATATATGCTCTTGAGTACCTTTGTTTTAGAACTTTAAATTATGTATCTAGAGAAGCGTTCATGCTATTATATATGTTAGGCAATCAACATTTGTGTTAGAATTCCATCTACTGGCAGCAGGTGGGGAAATGAACAAAAGCTAGCTTACCTTGGACATGCCTGTCCACCCTCTGCTGACAACAGTGGATGACAATGAAAAAATAAAAAAATTACGCCTTTATCCAATCGGACCAGAGAATGAGTCTGCTGATCATTTATAGACTTAAAAACTGTGCAGGACAAGTACGGATTTGTACGTTTGACAATCTGGGGTCTCAGAGAATCTGCATGTGTTCTTTAGTTTAACAATGAGGCATGTAGCTCAATCAAAATGACT
This sequence comes from Chaenogobius annularis, assembly GCA_015082035.1. Lineage (NCBI taxonomy): Eukaryota > Metazoa > Chordata > Actinopteri > Gobiiformes > Gobiidae > Chaenogobius > Chaenogobius annularis. The sequence continues at coordinate 1,260,045 of BJKM01000091.1, read as the reverse complement.
GCTAAAGTTCTCACATATCACATAATGTTGCACATACTTTTACCAGACACAAAACAACAGGTTGTTTCTGATTATATGATTTATAAGAAACAGTTAAACCAGTTAAGATAGTAATGTTATAGGTATGTCCAACTTGCAATTAATAACACTATTTTGTGCATTCGTTTAACATTTTTTTTAACTTTATTGTGTAGTAAGAGCTCCCTTGACATAGTGTTAGTAATTTAATTCCGTTAATTAAAAATATCTACTCTCTGTATTCGTTTTTGGTTTGTTTCTATGTAATGATTTGAAGTGTGTCCTCCTTAGACACGTGCCTTAAATCTGACAGCTGTAAACCAAGAGCCAAGAATATCCCAAGGTCAATCTACTTTTCTATAATCACCGAATTTCCCATAGCTATTGTTAAAAAGATTACAATTGTGACCGAACACAATCCCGCTACTGTAAAAAAAAAAAAAAATCAATTACGAGCCGGATAAGCTTCAAACCAGGTTGATGAGCGCTTTATGAATGTAAAGTATTCCCTGAGTGTCTGAGTGAAGGTGGCCGGTCTGTGGGGGAGGGGCAGATGTAACAAATAAGGAGCTTAAGGAATGTGAAAGAGAAGCAAGGAGATTTAGGGCAATGAATCTTTGATGAGCAGAAATGGGCCCTTGAGTGACCCAGCTGTTGGGGCCAGGTGGGGTTTTAGTGGGCAAAAACTGGCCCTCAACATAATGATTAGAGTGTATATGTTTTATATGCCATGTTTTATTCATCCCAGGGAAAGGTTTTGGAAGAAAATGAGGAAATGGAAAAAATTTCCTAATCCGTTAAATCCATAAAAAGTCAAATAAATAAATCAGTTTTGTCAACAACATTATGCGTTAAAATGGGCCTCAAAACAGTCAACCCTTTGGAAAGTGGGGGAATGCTTAGCTCACTGCACAACTCTGCAAGACATGAATTCAAGTATAGACTCAATATAATGTTTCTCATAGACACTTTAGTCAGGTTTAGACTGGGAAACAAACGCGAATACTTGCGTGTAAAAAGTGAGTCCAAAACTAAGGGCGCTTTCACACTTTACATTCAACGCATCCAAATTGAGACTAAGCCCAAAACTAAACCTGGACTAGATCAGGCCTAAATACGGACGAGAACAGGACCAAAACAAAGTCCATATCATGACTAAAATTGACTCAATTTAGGCTCAAAGAACAAGTGTGAACGCTCCCTTAATAGACACTAAACCAGTACTAAACTAAGGTCTAAATGTATTTGTTTTATGTTACTTTTTGATTGAAATAATTACAGTTTGATGCATTGAAAAGTTTGCTTCACCAACTTTACTTTAGATACACTGTCTATATTGAAAAATAGACAGACAACAGAAAGAGTTGATACCAAAAACACATAATGATTATTTCAAAAAGCAGAACAGATGCAGACAATAAGACGCCACAGTTGCCACCACTATTTCTTTAAACACAACAATTATAAAAATAACGTTCCTTTCTCAACACGCCTGCTCGCTACCGTTCCCCCCACCTCCGTCTCCCCCTTCTGTCTCTATCCCAAAAAGCTAACGCTGAGTGAAACAAAGGCATGCATACATCTCAGTTTTAAGTACCATCATTACGGTTAGCAGATGCACTCACTGCTTTTTAGAACCATTGATTGGCACGATCGATACGTCACGTCGGAAAGTTTGGAGACGCTGCATTACGGCTCACATATGTATGCTCTTAAGGCCTGAAGCAGTGGTTTGGATGGAGAGGGGGGGTCTGGTTCTTTATGGTAATGACACGGTAGCAGCAGAACGGCAACGGAGTATTTCATGACATTGTAGCTGTTGAAGTAATGATTACAGATGGAGGGTTTTTATTCTTCTATAGGCAATTCAAAGACCACAAATGCTGTAGTAAAACCATTTGTATTACGTCCGCGAACTAGCACGATTAACTGTATTTTCAACTGACAACAACCAATATTTTCTAATTGATAAATGCCACAACTTTTTGAAGCTATTGTGGGGAGAAATGTTTGGTCTGCGTGGGTCCAAACATCAGAGAATCTTCATTCATTGAACTTTGCTCATATGTTTCTCGGGCTTTGGGATTTGGCCAAAAACAAAATTTCTTTCCAGATCAAATTGTTAATAACCCTTTATCATTATTAGGGCTGTTTTTTCCCGAAAATGCCAGACTAAATGAGCCCCAATTCAAACTGAAGCTGTTTCGGAAACAATTTGGAGTACAAACAAATGGCTTGGCTCTTTGTGAAGCTGAGTTGTTTTGGCCTGAATACAAAGAGGAGTAAAGCTGCTGTTGGACTGACAGACAGACAGTAGGCCGAGCATTTGTTGGGTTTTGACGAATCCCATTCCAAAGCTGATGCCAATCATCATGAGATTTAGGGACTTGCCCAAGGAGCTTGATAGTTCACTTTTATCAGATGGTGGACAAAAGTGAATAAATGAAGATAAGTGAAGATAAATGGAGAAAAAGTCCATTGGTGGTACCCTATATTTTACAAACATAAACAAGACAGACTTTTAATCAGCGTCATTTAACACATAAATATAGTCCAATTCCTTCCTCCAAAGTCTGAACACTTTACTGACAGAGGGTTGGCTGTAGACCCCTCCATTAAAAGCACCCAGCGCAGCCCTATTTGGCCATGTGTCTGTCTTAGTTTTTCCTGGTTAAATTTGGCATTCACATCAGATCACATGGATGCGGTTGCAATCATCTTGAAGACAAATGCTATCAACAGAATTACCTCGTTGGTATTGGGAAGCAGGGCACACGCGAAGCCAAGATGTCGACTCTGTAATTATATTAAGTGCAACAAAACAGCGAGCGATGCATCATGTCAACATCGCTGTCAGCTTTACGCAGGAATCAGACATTATTTGCTAATACACAAGAGGAAATGGTGACAAGTGGGAACAACGTGTCAAATAATCACCCCCTCATTTAAATACACATATAAACTGTCAAATGGATTTATTACATTGTGGCGCGCAATTCAGTTTCATTTTATAATTTTTTTACCCAACAATTCATAGTATACATTTGAAGGGCTTCATAAATGTATACCGTGTAGCTTTTTGGTCCTAGAATGTTCCACAGTATGGCATTAAACCTCTCGGTCCAATTTATAAAGGGCGTGTACATACAAATGGGGTTCAAAATTAACGGACATGACTTTCAACGTAGGTTTGGGACTTGGGTTTGACCTGGGTTTGTCTCTGCACCGGCATACAGAGTTTTCAAAGACGAGGCAGAAGGTGATCTGCGCTCAGAGAGAGAAGGAGCCAGGAGGAAGTTTGTGTTTAGTGCACAAAACATTTAGATCCCTTGACTATTACTCATTTGGAGGATTTTTGTCATTGCAAAACCGAAACGGACTCATTTTGTTTTATTCAAGCAGAAGCTGAAGATGAAGTTTATCTAAAGCAAGCACCAAAACGCTGCTGTCATAGGTACGGACCAGTAGTGAAGCTCTTCCCCCCTTCCTCTGATTGGCCAAAGACAGAACCAATGACACTTAGATATGCAGCAGGGCCTGGAGAAAAAAAATGACCAAAAATGACGTTATGAAGATGGCAATTTGCTTGATCAGGATACAACAAAAGAGCATAGTGTAAAATAGAAATAACTCCAGCCCATTTGAACACATGTTTGAAGACCGATGAACTGTGGTTGCTATGCTATCTTCATGCCAAAGCAAATGGGGCTCGTCACAGTGAAGCCGCAGCAGGTGACATGAGGCTGAGCGGGTGAACAATGGCACGGAGATAAGAGAATTAATATTGATTTCACATGCATGTACGCCCGATAGCGTCCATTACAACGCACATGTAGCAAAGCCCTTCATATACCTTAGTGTTACGAGAGGAAGCGAGGAGGAATGTCAAGAAAAACAGAATTATGAGGAAAGTCAATGGGCCAGACTACATTTCGAAAAGGTCCATAGCGTTATATTTTGGTGTGATACCCTGTCAGATAATGATTTAAACCAGGGGTCTCCAATTATATTTTCCAGGGGTCCAGATTTTTCAAAGGGCTAAGGTCCGGGGGCCGGACTACAAAATCCCACCACAATTTTATGTTTTGTCTCTATAAGATCCACAAAAAACTCACAGTGGCAACAATTCAACAACAGAAATCAACACAGGACTTAATGTTCAGAGAAGTAGAAAAATAACAAAAAAAGCACTAAAACCCAGTGTTTACCAGAAACCTGACTTGACTAGTGCAAAGCAAACCTGGGACAAGACCTGGTTTAAGACTAAAACACACCATATCTACCAGAAAAACAGGAACTAAAGAAGGACTAAAGCAGATCTGAAGCAGGACTAAAGCAAGGTCCAAAGCAGGACTAAAACAATCCCAAAACAGTACTAAAACAGGACTAAAGCAGGTCTAAAGCAGGTCTAAAGCATTACTAAAACATGACTAAAACAGGACTAAAAACAGGACTAAAGACAACATTAAAACAGGACTAAAGCAGGACTAAAGCTGGACTAAAGCAGCACTAAAACAGCACTAAAGCAGCGACTAAAGCAGGTCTAAAGCACCAGTAAAGCACCACTAAAACAGGTCTAAAACAGGACTAAAGCAGGACCTCTGACCTCAGACCTCACGCAGACCTTTCAATCCAATGACAAAGCCCGCTAAAACACGCTGTCCTCCGGTGCCACGACGCGTAATGTTCCTCGTTAATGAGCAGACTTCCAAACACTCGGAGCACACAGTCCTTAAGCATGTTACATTTACACCAAATCATCAATGAAGCTTTTATTTACTGTGTTTGCAGCCTCACACGTTTGTGCTATGACAGAATAGTGTTTCAGATGAGCCTGGTGCCCTCTGGCCCGCCAAGGCCAGCGCCGGAGCTGCAGCAGAGCAGTGCGGGGTGCTGCAGATGCGCCGCAATACGACGAATGTATGTCTTTACTGTGTCAAAGCAGAACCTTATGAAGAAAGATTCTATACTAAATTTGAAGCTTGGTTATGAACCTTTTCAAATGATGGCCCTTGCCACTTTGAGTGACACTGAGGGGTGAAATTCTGGGGTCTGGCCCATGGACTAAAATATAGTTTTTAAGAATACAAGATGTAATTATTTTGGATACGTATACTCATGTAATATCATTCGTGTAAGCAGTGTATTGAACTGAGCTATGTAAAGGCCATTATGTAAAAAATGGATGGCATATTGTAGTTGAAATTAAGTTTTTTCAAGCTCAATATTTAATTTAAAAAAGTAGACAGAGGGGTAATTCCACAAAATCTGTGCCTTTTCAACTTAAAAAATAAAAATAATAATTGGAATTAGCTTTACCTTTTCATAATTGAAATTAGCACATGTTAGAATATACAGGGAAAGTGAGCTCTGTTCTTGCTCAGGCCGTGGGAAAGGTTCTGCTGAATGTAATTGTTTCTTGTTGATGATGTCACTGTACTGTATCATATGTTTGGGGGGATTCTGAGTGATAGAAACAGAAATGATACAAAACGTAGGGACAACATTGGGAAATGAAGAGATTGCAATGACAGCAAGAATATAATATAAAACTATAACTTACAAAACTAATTTGAATAAAAAATATCCTGTTAATTCCAATGTATTCCTGTTGAAATTTGAAAAGTGAAATCCTGTGGTTACATAGACACTATAGGAGACCATTTAAACCCAAACACAGCTCTAGACGTTCAATACAGTAACCTTTTTTCAGATAAAGTAAACAAACTGGCACATTTTGGCGTGAGTATTGTAAGAATCCAAATATAGCAAAGCGTTAGGTCTGTATGAGTGAGAGACAGACACACGAGCAAGAAGAGCTAAACACTGTAGCATAGTTTTCTGTCCATCAACCCTCCCCTGCGTCTCCTCAAAAATCAGCTCTGCGTCAGCCAAAATAAAAGACCTGCTTAGTGGCTTTTAGGTTGGAGAATTTGGGAGTTAGAGCCACTATTTCTGTATTGATTTGATTTGGTCTCTTCGTAAGAAATGTGTGCAGAAATTGCTGAACTTTATTATGTATATTAGTGAAAAAAGGTCTAGTAATTTTCGCCTTCCCATTTCACAGTTACTAAACACTAAATGGTTGGTCCAATATGGATTTTTCTTTTATAGATATCAAAAGTTTATATCAAGTCAAATCTATAGCAAGGAGTCCGCAAAACAGCTATTCACTTTTGGATTGGAAAATGTATTTATCTAGAACATAGTGTTGACAAATATACCAATACCAGATACTAAATGAGACTTAAACTCGTATCAAAAGTAGAAAAAAGTTCCATAAACAGGACAAAAATAAAAATAAAAAGTTTTGCTGGTCAAAATCAAAATTTTAGCCTCGGAACAACACCAGAATATGAATGCTGTATTTATAAGATGATGTCAAAATACAGCCGTTTAAGCATTTTTCTAAGTTGCATATATTTGGAGCATAGAAATTTGAGCCAGGCTTAAATGTCTTGCTGCATTTTGTTGACTTATAAGATACAAACAAATTCACATTGGGAATGTTGGCTAGCTTTATATTTAGTATTTGGGTACACTAGATCTTATTGAAAATTACCGTCAAATTTAAAATGTTCCCAAATTTTCTTACGTTAAAATTTAAATAAATCAAGATATCAACAAATCCGTCCGTACAATCTGTCCAAATCTTGTTAAGTACAAGATCGGGGCAACTGCGGTTGTGATTTTGGCCGTTACAAAAATACATTGAATGGAACTGAAGGAAGATTGTAAAGATCGTAAAGTGTGTACAGGTGTTACTTTAATGTCTAAATCTATATAAAAGTTGAATACATTTAATAATGAAAAATTTTTTGGAGCAGCTTGGAGAGTTTTATTATTTCCATGTGAAAGCTCTTATATTGTTTAGAGGCAAAAAAAAGAGTTTCACCTGTAGTAGACAAAGCTCAAGACGTTTAAAATCTTCTTAAAAACCTTGTGTCGGCTGCACTCAAGCCAGCACTGAGTTATACATTTACCTGGCATATGTTTTCAACAACTCCATTGTTTAGTCTTTTTGTCCCGTCAACCACGCCGCATTCTGACACACGTGTTCAAACATTGGGAATAAAGACATCTGCACTTGAATGGCTGAGGTCAAAGTGCCAGCGCCATTTGTCGTTGCCCGCTATGGCTTCATGCTGTTGTACCAGAGTGTATATGGAACTATATATGGAGCCTATAAGAGGGGGTAGTGTGGGTCACAGCGGGATCAGAAACATTATTATTTCTGTTTTAAGGTCGTGAGTGTGACACAGCTGCAGTATATACACGCTGTGTCCAACAATATTAGTGGAAACGGCGTCCTACTGACCAGCTGGAGCTCACAATGCAACAGTCAAACACCAAAATGCTCTACTATACTTTAAGGACATTTTTGCTGTTATGGAATTATTATTATTATTATTATTATTATTATTATTATTATTATTATTATTATTATTAGTATTAGTATTAGTATTAGTATTATTATTAGTATTATTATTATTATTATTATTATTATTATTATTATTATGGAATTATGTGTATTCTGGCGGTGAAGTTTTAGTTGTGGGTGCTTACATTTTTAGTTTTCATATTTTTTTATCAGCACTGGGGTACTTTCTAAATGTTTTTAATCTATGACCTAATGTCTATTTTTATCGTATTGTGTGTGTGGTGTATGAAAGCCAGCTCCAACTGCAAACCAATCGTACCTACGGGTGTAAATATAATTACCTGAACCTGAATTAGTCCCACAATAATGACATTTCAAAAACAATTTTGAAACTAAGAAAAAGGTTCGGCACAAAAATTTTAGTAAAAATGTAGAAGTAATATTTCAATAACGTTTTGTCCTTTGATCATCATATTGATTCTTACCATAACATTAAAATGTACACTTTTTGTGAGCGATTGAAACAGTGCAGAAGAGGTCATGAATGTGTGCTTTTAAAAATAAAAAAATTACAATCTAAGTTGCTAAATATAGATACAAAGGGTTAAAATTGTCACAAAACGGTAAATCTGATGAATAAAGTGGTATTGTTTAGGGCTACAGGGTATTTGAAATGATTGTGATATTTGAATATTGTTTTTGACACATCACTTACTGTATTAGCCAAAATAAAACCTAAATAGAGACAAAACCCAGACTAAATCAAGGCTAATTTAGACTGAAAAAGAAAAATCATGAATAAAAATCTGCCTTTTCAATATTTTGATAGAAAATTCTGTCAGATGAAAGGCCTTGCTGTTTTGCGATACAGTGTGCAGCCCTAGTACTATAAACCCAGGCTCTCCATGCAAAGCAACGGTAGTCCCACCATGCCTTTTCTCCCCCTCCCTCACACAGCCTCACCTCAGTCCTGCCATCACCGGGGCAGGTGGGGGATAAGACCCTCTCCAGCGCTTCAGAGTGCTTGTGAATTGGTTTTGGCTCAGGGCTAAATCTCCTCACACAGACACCTCTTCTTTTTCTCCACGAGACCAGAAAGAGGCTGCTGCGTTCAGTGGAGCCTCACGCGACTCGTCCAATTCACTGTGATTCGAGCTTGGCCAAAATGCAGGTGTGAAAACGTCGCAAACACACACACACACACACGCGCGCACACAGACACAAGCAGTATCACAATATCACAGCGGCTTTGCCTCATTCTGTCACTCTGTCTCTCCACTATCTCGTTTCCACAACCGCTGAATCATTTTCAGGACAATAATGGACAGCTTCTCCCGTCTAACCAGGGCAAGGTGCTCAAAAGCGGAGAGGAGAATACCCATAAACCCTTGCCCACTCACCAATTCTGGACAATAATGCCGCAAAAACACAGTAGACACAAACATGTTTTGTTTTGTTTCACCAAGCGCCACAAATCCTACATTAATTAAAAAACTCTTGGTGTAAATTCTTTTAAACACACTACTCTTGGAAGGGTCTTTACAATTAACTCACTGAAATGACTTCAAGTTTCAGCTCTTTTCGCTGCTTTTTGAAATTGTTGATATATTCTAATTTAGCAAATCTCAAAAACAATTGTAACCTTATCCTTTTTTTTTAGGTGTAAACACTAACATATTCCTCAGGTCCCTTATTTACCTGTAGTCCCTCTCTTTGCAGTCTGTTAGCTACCACAGCCACTGATTACACTACTGCTTATTGGTAATTAAGCAGTGTACTTGGTGGCGATATACAGAAGGCTATAAACCCCCTCCACCATTGGCACGCTGCCGCTCTCGCCCCATTTTCAGCTATAGAGGGAGGACGCAGGTGGCGCGATTGGCACTAATGTGTTGTAATTGTTGGCAGCTCTGCGCGGCTAAAGATATGTAGCGCAGAGCAGGAGCTGGCTTGTCACACGAGATGGGGGTGGGATGTGCTGGACTACTGCAGAGAGGAGAAAAGGTCAATTATAAATAACAGAGCAGCTATTTAAAAAGAAGTGCATCTCAATTATTATTATTATTATTATTATTATTATAATTATTATTATTATTATTATTATTATTATTATTATTATTATTATTATTATTATTATTATTATTATTATTATGTGCGGTGCCCATCTGATAATTGTACAGCACACAACTATCTAGTGTTCATTTTGAAAGCTTTCAATCAGAACCACGACTGATTTCTTTAGCATTTTAACATTTTTTTAACTTTTTTGGTGGTGCTTTTCTGCTCGTCTCCATGGAGATGTTGCTGTTGCGTGTGATGTTCCACAGTATGTAATTAAACATGGTTCTCTTGCCTGTATTCAACTACAGTTTTTGTTTTGTTTTTTCCCATTAAAAATATCTTGAAAAACATGCATCCTTACCGTTAGCAGGGTTGCATCACCACAGACCTGACCATGGAGATAATTAGATACTTTTAATGCCATACTGCGGAACATTTCAGGCAAAAGAACATATTCATGGCGACAAACTAGTGGCGGAAACTCAATCAGAAAAGCTGTAGTTCGCTTTCGAGTTACAATGGCTATTCTTATAGGAAAAATAAGATATACTTTATTAATTAAGGGAAATTCATTCTCTGCATTTGACCCACCTTTCAAAACTTAATGAGGGAAACTGAAGTGTCCAGAGGAAACGCCCCCAGACACATGTGCAAACTCCTGTGAAGCCACTGTCCCGCCAGTCGACCATTTGTCAAATTTGCGCTATCTACTAACAGAACTATGTGTATCTGTTAGTGCGTGTTGTCAACAGCAGGGCAACAAATATTTCATTCTCCATATTCACGTCAAACCACTGCCACATAATCCACGTTTTCTCTGCGTCCGTCCATAAGTATGTTTTCTAAGTTTAAAACACATCTCTACAAGTTTTAGATATGAACCATGCAGCGCCATATAGTTCAGCAAAAACTATCCAATTTGATTGCAAGCTGAAGCAGTGTTTGCAGTGACATTTCGGTACGAGTGACTCAGCAGCTCCTCCTCGGTGAGAAGGCACCTGTTCGACACATGGACAGATGCTGCTGTAGTCTGTAAATCAGGCTGAGCGGCAAGATGACAGGCCAGAACACACTGTGAGCAGCAGTTAGACAGCCTGCCTCATTGAAATAGGCTTCTGCCATCACTGCTACAACAGGCAATATATAAAGAGGACTATGTATGGCAAAACCCTTGTTAAGGTTAAGTTAAGGCATGTTGTAGATCATAGTAGTAGTTGTATTAACAGTAATAGTATGTGTAAATGTATTTGTGTATTTGTTCATTTATTAATTAATTTATGTATGGGTTTATTGGATCAGTCTGACATACAGTAAGTAAAGACAATTTTCTCCTTATTTAAACATTTTTAGCAACATTGTGATTAGGGATGTCAAGGTCATTTGGGTAATCGATCATAGTAATTATTCACTTATATGAAAAAAAAAAAACCTAATAATCATGACAATTGCAGGTCGCAACAATGAGTGATTTCAACTAAAAATAGTATTTAGGCTGTTTATGTGACAATATCATTACTGTTTTGTTTTGTGAATAATCGTACATCAAATTCGATATCGTGTCATCCCTAATTGATCATCATTATTATTGGGATTTATTTATCACTGCCAAAAAAAATTCTATATCAAATTACCTTTGCCTGAAAAAGTAACTGCAACTGTAACTTACTTGATTTTCCACTACATTCCTCAGGGACAGTTAGCGGAGCAAGCTTTGAAGGGAGTAGCCAAAGATCACAGTGGAATAAGGGGCTAAAAGAAGACGGGCAGTTAGCGGACCACGTTTTACTAGTTACATATCGAGAGGGAGGAGCCAAAGAGCCGAGTGGAACAAGGTTAAAAGTGCGTGATCTTAGCTGATATTGTTCATTACAGCTTGTATGAAACCCTAAATCCATCCGTTATAAAGGCTGATAACAATAATCATACGATATTATGTCAATCCAGTTTAAAACATTTAGAAACAGTAGTAGTTTGATTTGGTAATAAACGTTGTGAGAAGTAATGAGAGACACCAGTTTTTGTCCAGGTTTTCTGATTTTCATACCTTTTTCTTAGTAAAAAAGACTCTTTCATAGTATATCCAGTCTTACAACACTTATTCAACAAATATTGCCAGTTGTATTATCATTCTTATATTCAACTTAGCAGCCCTCGCATGTATCCAGCGTTGCCATATTTAGCTTGTGAATTAAACCAAGAATCAAAGCGTGATGTGGCGGAACAGTACGACTCTTTTCCCACTGGTAACTGCACGACGCCAAAACATTCCCAGATAGACCGGGCGAAACATGCAAGCTCTGATAATGGGGGCCTCCAAAGGGGATGGAAATGGACTGTGATCACACTTTCATGTCTATATGCTGCTCGGAACGGCGCGATTTGAAGGCGAACGCGCGCTGCTTATCGGAGCGGGCAGACAGCCAAGTGACAGGGACTACTCCACGTGAAGCCATCATAATTTATCACACCTTATCTGCTGAACCACTCACGCACATTTCAACTGTTTACTGCACCCGCAAAGTCTAGGGCGGACAGGGAATTGTAAGTAAATAGTGAATGTTAAGGCGGTTTGAACGGCAAACAACATTATTATTGTTCTTTTGTAAGTAAAAGCCGTAGTGAAATCTGTTGTCAAGGTTTGTTGTCTTGTTTTTGAAAACGAGAGGAGGAAAATGGTAGTGGGGTAATAGCTTCTCAACCTCCAGTCGTGATGCGATGCTGCAGTGTCCTTGGGCAAGACACTTCACTGTTGCCAAGAAGTAATGGGTGGATAACAGTTCTGCAGTTCTCTGGAAGCAGTTCAGAGATAACTTGAGGAGCTAGAACTACTCCTCTTGACAATGTACTGGAACGAGGGACGGGAAGACTCTCAAAATAGTATCACATTGTTCGATACTGGTGTTATGATAGTGTTATGAAACTATTAACTCCCGACTTATCACATGAAAGCAGTAATATTGACAATATTGACAAGTTCAGTTTTATTTAGCGAAATCAGAAAAAAGTAGCAGACGTTTTTGTTCTTCTGATGCATCACTAATTGGTACAAAACATGGATTCTTTTCACTGAAGGGATGTAAAAAGCCATTGGAAATAGACTTGAAAAAAGACTGTTTACAATATTATACCCGAGATTGTGTTGGTATATCTGTTTTAAAATATTCACTCTTCTTCTTACACAACATCTGGCCATCGAGCAGGTGTAAACTTCGTCAACATAGTAGTAAAACTGCAGAAAAAAGAGAGGGAGAGATGGCACGGCGCTGCTGCTGCATCGCCATGGCAACAGCTCAAAGTGTCGTAGTCTCAAGGTTACTCAATGTATTCATGATTTAATAGTATTTTCTTTGCCCATAAATGAAGCTCTACGTCTACTGTAAATGAGATGAAACTATGTTCAGCATGAATGCAAATAAAATTCATCTTTATGTTATATTAAGCGAGGCGTTTGAGAGACCTATTTTGAGACTAATTCAAGCTTGTCAAGGATGCTCAGATAAATGCTACTTTTGTCATTACATTCAAAAGTCGCAGTAAGTAATAAGAAAAATATGAAATGTGGCAAAGTATGTAATTCATCTAACAGCGCAAAATCTGTGAATACAGGCGAGCAATTCTAGAGAATTTTAATTTATACAAAGAGGAATCATGGTTATCAAACACATGGAGGGTTGTATCATTCTCATGACAGTATGTGGTTTATTTGAGGAAACTCGTTGCAAAGGACCAATGTAAAGATGACTTGAACTCGTAGTGTCCCTGCACACTAACTGTACTATAAATACAAATTAGAATCCTTTAGTTGCAACATTCTCATGTATTTTGCTTCATTTACACTTATTACAAGGTTCTCTTACTATGAACCTCAACACTCGGTTTCAAAGATCCTAAGTAAGAGATCTGAAAGTCTTCTGCCTGTACTTAAGTTCATAAATCATCACCAGACTCGTTCTGAGCTTTTCTGCCTCAAATTATGTTCATTACAACTGTGCGGATGGGTTAGCATGTCGGGGGAAGCTAGCTGTTGTATACTTTTCCTTGGTAATTCCCTCTGATGCCAGTCACAGCCTACAGAGCCCTCCATAGCCAGGCTCCAATCTTCCTGTCTGAATTCCTCCACAGGCACAGTCCCAGGCCGTAGTTTCAGGCCTGCGGACCAGCAGCTGTTCCACGGACCATGTACAAAATGATGGGTGACTGAGCGTTTGCATCTGTTGCTCCTAGATTATGGAATTCACTCTCTCTTTCATAACAAACTAAAAGACTCACTTCTAAAGACTGGCTTTTGCTCACCTGCTTTAATTACACTGAATGTTATTTATTTACTTTCATTGAATTATATAATGTTTGTCTTATTTTCCTCTGTGAAGTACCTTGTGAGTTGATCGCAGTGAAAGGCGCTCTATAAATAAAAGTTACTTACTTACAGGAGATGGAGTCCTGATGAAGAATGCCTGACTGATAAGAAAGTAATGCATGGTTTTCAGGATATGCAACATTTTAAGTTCTAAAACATGAAATGCCAAAACAAAGTTAATCAAACACATGTTTAAAGGCCAATAACAACACAAATAATGCAAAATCTGTGTCCTGTAAACTGCTTGCTGTCAAATGGGGTGACCAGCAGTGGAGGCTAGACCCTTGTGAGAGTGTTGAAGGTCACTGTCCATGGTGCTGAGCAGCCTGAGTCAATGCATAAACCTATTGGACTCAATATGTAGCTGATGCAACAGTACCACAAGAACTTCCTAAATTCTAACTTTAATCACATACAAATCTAGTCTCAAAATTACCAAACCATTTTCATCTTCAAAAAATAAATAAAAAATCTTGCTATTTCTGGCCTAATTAAGCAAATGCTAGTCGGCATTTGCAGCAGACCATGAATTACTAAGACAGCCAACTTCACTGCTCTCTCTCCGCCACTCTATAAACTATTAATTGATCTCCAGGGAGCCTTACTGTTTAAACTATCCAGAAATATAGAGAAGGCAGCTGTAGCACATGCTTTAATAGGGCCGAGGGAAGCCCCATAAGAGCGCAAGGCAGACGTGGTGCAGGCAAAACCAACTCTTCAATATTCTCTAGGTCCGCAACGTTTAGACATAAAGCGCCGGTTGTATACGTTTGAGGATGTTATGCAATCTGGTCTGGTGTGCAGTTATTTCAAAATGCCTTCTTGCACCATGTCATGTGAATTTTTATTGCTTAATGTTTCACAGAATGGCAATAAACTTAACTTAACTTTTTATTTTGGGAATTCTTTTCCAGCTTCTGGCCCTGGCTCTGGGTCCAGAGGCAGCGGTATGTACCTGAATTATACTTTTGGCTGATCTCTGCAATTTACTAAAAGACTTTCAGAAATTCCAAGTTTGTGGCGCTGTGAGATGTAGTTAAAGCTAGAGTAAACAAGAAACTACTTTCATTTTATTTTCAGCTTTTTCTGCAATTTATTTCTCTTCTGCACGTTTTAATGTCTCATTATGTGAGGTTTTGGGTTTGGATAATGTTAGACGCATTATACACAGGAAATATGTTAGTTCTTGACAGAAGTGCCGTGTATCGATAAAACGGACCGATACGGTTCACTTATGACAATGTAGACGCTTTGGACCGTACTATGCTCCAAAGCAAACCAGTGGAAACATGCCATGTGGCTACAGAAATAACTTTTCACAATGGCTTACAATTGGTTTTGACTATGGACTGAAGGAATTATTCATGTTAAATTGCAAGCTGTGTTTCAGACCATTTTAGGGATAAAAGGCCAAATCATATACAGTATAGCTTCTCATTTTCAGTTTAGTGGATTGAAATGTACTTGGCACGGCTAACTATGCACATGACTGAAATTAAATTAGAAACATTGTTACTTTTATTTCGTTTTAACAAGATTACTTTAGTTAATCACCCATCTAATAATGTAATGTCAAGGGATCACAAGCCATCACAAATTAAAAATGCATCTTTGAGGTTATCAGCAGTGCTTTTTAGGTTCCAGTGGCTCCATGTTGTATTATTAATGCAGCTACAGTGCCCCATCATTTAAACGCAGCCATGTTTGCGAAGAAGGAATGAGCTTCATGAATAGTTAAGATACGCACTACTGTAAGCGCGTAACAGGATCAGAGGCATACGGGGTTTTTTAGATCATATTTTGGGATTATAATCACTTGGGAGGAACCGCAAATACTAGTTTGGTACATACTGAGACAAAAAATAAAAAAATAAAAAACACGAAAAGAAGAATTCCAGGCCAAGCTAGCGTAAGTTGGGAGTGTGGTTAGAGTTGGGCTGTTTTTGAGGGCTACATATCTATCATTGGAAAATATAGACAAATTGAAGGTAATGACAGTGAGGCGGTGAAAGTGCCATGATGTAACAGCCTGTAAACAACACAGTGGAACAAATCACTCACCACAATGGAGAGTCTGCAGCCACCAGAGACAGCGCGGGAGAAAGAGAGTTTGGGGACATCGAAAGGTCTAATAATGAAGGGAACATATATAACGCGTTTTTCCATTTTGCTGAAATCATTGTGGCACAAGTCATTTTCATGTGAATCATGTTTTGCAATACAATTTGTGTAATGTAAATGGAACTAATATAAATTAAAGATGGTGTATTTATGGTGATGCATTTAACGACAATGTGTCCAGACGGTTTATGGGGGAGAATTTTAGACTATGGGGTCACATTGTACTCTCATGGTAAACACCTTATCTTGGTAGTGTTAAAATGCCAAGCTCAATTTTCACACTTGACATTGATTTTGAAACCAGAATGATCATTTTAAACATCCACCTTTTTTTTGGACAACCGAATGTAATTTTCAAACCAAAATTATACCACTTTATTCATGTTTACCTCACACTAGTTCCGATAAAGGTCAAGATCATTTTAAAACTGTTCAAGAAAAATCAGAGTTGCAGTTAAAAATGTCCAGGAGTGTTCCATTAACTGACTACAACTACAACTGAATCTTTTTCCACAACAATGTATAAGGTGTTGATAAGAACTGGTAAATTGTTACTTATACGTTACTTATATGGCATTTACAGGAATTTATTATCTATTTTTTACTATCAAATCATTTAATAAGATGCTATTAATGCTCTTTACAACCATTTTGTACATGTTTATTAACACACATGTTGTTGGTTGATGACCTATTAACGTTTATAACATCCACAAAAGCTAATAGTGCTATAGCAATAATTTGAAATACTCCAACAATTACATTAAAACGTATATATTCCAGATTATATATAAATAATCAAATTTTGCTTTTTCAATCAAACAGGAAGAAAATAAAATGTAAAAAGACAAAGATCTCAAAGGGGCAGGAGACAGGGAGGGCCATAAACACTGGTAAAGAAGCTCATTAAAGCACAAGGAGGACGCTGATATAAATAAAAGGGAATCACCGTTGTACGTGTCAGCGATCGCGAAAAAGTCCAAACAACACTGCTCCATAACAGCACATGATCGGGCAAGCCTGTGACTCATCAGCACCCATGGGAGACGAGGCGGGTGCCACAGCAATAAACAGCAACACAAGGAGTCCCCATAGATCACCCAGGGGAAACCTCGATGTGCGTGTGTCTGTCTGTGTGTGTGTGTGTGTGTTGCCATCACATGTTACTAACCCTTATCACCACGGACATCCATCACAACAAACCACTGAATTATTCAATGCTACAAAATAAAGGGACATCCCGGGACATGCTTCAGAATAAATGGCCTCATGAATGATGAAGGAGGGACAGGTAGGACAGGCCAAGAGCATCGCCCCAGTGCGGGATATACTCGGATTTCTTTGTCATGTGACACCGGGCGCGTGGCTAAAAGGGCCAGACTGAATTTATTATGCATCTTTATAATATCTTTTACTATCCTCGGAGTATGACATGTTGCCGTCAGAAAACCTAACCGTCTCAAAACAGTCTTTTATCCCAACATCATTGAAACTGAACCCGAAATGACCTCTACAATAACAAGGCGCTTTTACATCTTTTAAGCATAAATGCATTTTTCATCACAAGCTTTGTTGTTGTTTTTGTTGTTGTCAATTTATATAGTTGAATCCCTAATCGTACAAATTAATTTATACTGTAGCTGTTATTGAATGTTATGTGGCAAATGTAAATGCACTGAGTCCAAGACAAATTTCCCTACGAAGACAAGAAAGTTTATCATATTCTATTCTCTTCTGTACTTTTCTACACCAAACTGAGAAAAAAGTCGTGTTATCACTGAACTGTTGGTATATACATATAAACTTTGCAGGCTCAGAGAAGTTTATTTCAAGCATGTTGTACATTTACATCTTCGACTTCCCAGACATAAATATAGAATTCAATACTACAAACAACATTCTACAGTATCAATTACCATTTCTAGACAGTTCGAAGAGTTTACAGCTCAATAAAAGGGTATTGCATAATGTACTAAAACACCGCAAATTTAAACTTTTGTCTTCTTGGGCAAAGCCTGAAGACAAATTTGCACAAAAAATATTGCATAATTGATTGGTGGTAGAGCAGGGAATCTATACTCAACCATCTTCAATTATTGTGGAAATTCTTAGAATTTAAAATGTTATTAAATCAAGGTGAAGTAGTATTCCTATAGATTTATTCATTAGTTGATTACAGTTAGCATCATCAAGTTCAGTCTGTACTTACTTGTAATTACACTGGACTGTACTCTATCAATAACTATTATCATTGTTATATAGTGTTATCTAAACTGCATGAAAACCATAAACGCGTAAATGATCTTATACAAATCCGCCCCTTAGAGAGTCGCAGAGAAGCCGGGAAGTGTGCCAAACAATTTCCCTTTAACACAACAACATCTTGAGAAATGACTTTGCTTACTTTGAAAATACTTCGGGAGACAGCGGCAAGAGTTATGACTGAATCGCATAAGACAACAGTGGGATGGAAACGGTGAGAGAAAAGCAATCATATGAGGAGTGGAAATGAAAAGACAAAGGCAATAAGGCCAGAGTAAACAGAGGGGCTTATTGAGAGCAGCGCACACACAATGGAGACGTAGCATATGTCTCCTGCAGGGCCAGCTGGAGACATCTGGTGCCAAAACTCCACAGGTCAAACTAAGTGACACGCTCCCTGATGTGTGGAGAGAGGGACTAGAGAGGGAAAAGGGAAAGAGTGGAGAAGGGGAAAGGGGAAAGGGGGAAAGGGAGTGTACCTCAAGAGGACATGATCACTACACGTGCAGAAAAGGTGAGGAGATCCGATCAAGATGGCGGCACTGTTTACATGCACTACTGGTAATTGTCTGAATTGAACACATGGCACTGTTCAGACAAAGGAAACATGATTTGGGGCCGGATGGTTGGCAGCAGAGAGGATGTACCAGTAAATGGGGTAATCTCCTTCTCCAAGTCCTGGTTTGTTCGATTCCTGGTTGTATATTTAAGCACTATAGGGTCCTGGTAGGGCTGAATGATAAGACAAAAACTAGTCAATTCTTTTTCCTGATATTGAACCATCAGGAAAAATAATTAAACCTCTTTTATTTACATTTTTAAACAATTGTCATTAACATTAATACACAGTGAGGTTAAATCATTTGTTAGTACACAAGTCAAGCAGAGTAAGAAATAGATTGATAGAGTTTTTAAGTCAAGTTCCAATCAGTAACAGCGGCAAATTGAAATGACACGAGGCTGACAGAAGACTTTGGAACATTTTGCTTGCAAATGACTGGATTTGGGCCAGTGGAGTACACAACTGTGTCATCTGCAAACAAATTCAGAACAATTCCTTTCCTAAAAAACAGTGGGACAAGGTTGGACCGAAGGGTTGAAAAAAACAATCAATACTTGTTCAAACATAACATAATATAACTCTATATATATATATAATATATAGAGAGAGAGAGAGAGAGAGAGAGAGAGAGAGAGAGAGAGAGAGAGAGAGAGAGAGAGAAGAGAGAGAGAGAGAGAGAGAGAGAGAGAGATTTAAAAAAAACAAGTTAAAAATTGTCCGTCAACATTAATTCCTGAATATACAGTAAACAAGCCAAACTGCCATTTGACACAAAAATAGTCACATTTCTTTCATCCAAACCTTGTGTTTTACAGGATTGGCTGTAAACCTCTCCAAGGTGATCATTGAAAATTTGAAATGATTGAATTTTGATCTAAACTAAATTCATCAACTATTACCCAAGTATTAAAACTACCATAATGGGAGAGGAAAAGAAGGCAGTACCATTGGTTGCACATCTACTGCTGTCTATGTTGTCTTCAGCACACAAACTCAGCCACATCAAATAAGATTGGGGCAAAAGGGGACACACTTTTTAAATACATATTTCAAAATGAAGCTTCCACTGCTCTAATTGCTCATTCTATTCTTTCAGGACAAACATAAAACACCATCTGTTTTTAATGCAGCACCACTTGACTTTGAAACATCTGCCGTAGATTTCAAAAACAGGCACAGCAGTTACTATGTCAACAGCATTTATATACATAGATGCACTTTTTACTTTACCGACGCATAAGCTGTTTTGAATTAGCATTGGCTCAAATCTATGTAAACAAACAGGAGAGATAAATGTTTTCCTAGAGTCCAGCTTTGCCCACTAAGTTCAAAAGAAATACTGTCAGAAAGACCACAAAGATCTGCTGCTCGTTAAATGGCAAAGAAAGACCCTTTAGGACTCAACTTAAAAACAAGTTTAAAAACAATGGACAAAATGGGACAATTATTCAGAATTTAATATGCTCCAATTCCTCTTTTTTTTTTTCTCTCTGATGCTACTCCCTAATTTTGTAATTTTACTCCTTTAATTTTACCAGCTTGTTCTTTGTGGGATCTTTTTTTTCCTGTTGTTGTGTTTCTGTTGTTGTGGTGTTGATGTTTTGTTTTTTCTCTGATGCCACTCCCTAGTTTTGTACTTTTACTCCTTTACATGTTATGTTCAACCTGGTTCAAACTGTTTTTTGTGGGGTTTTTGTAGGGTTTTTTTTGTGTTTATTTGTGTTTATTTGTATTTTTGTGTGTTTTATTTTTTTATTTTTCCCCCCCTTTCTGTTGTGGTGATGTTGATCTCTGTTCTAATGAAGACTAAAATAGCAAAAGAAAGACCGAAGACAAAAAACATCACGGACACAATAAATTACATCAAACATTTTTAATATCTACAAAAACTCCCACAAGAAGTGATAGCAATAGTCTGGTTTTGCAAAGAGAAAGCGACCAGATATACATTTGAAGTGTCAAAAGTAAACGCTCTTGATTATTGCACCAAATTTTTGTCGGAAAAGTGTATTTAATAATGACCGCCCAGTAGTCAGAATTGCTACTGAAGTGAGATCTATTTTAAAGTATTTGTGTGAACGTTTATATGTACGTTTTGGCTATTTTACTGTAAAAGCTGCACTAACGTCTAACTGCTCGTCTCCATTTTAATGTTATTTTGGTAGCTCCTATAGAACAGAGTATGTAGATATTTTGGTTATTATGGTAAATGATTATGTTACTGGCCTTAACAGTCTACATATGACTTTACAAGTACGAGAGGTGTATGGATTTCCAAAGTGAGCAGGTCGGGTTAAGGTGAACTCTGCTGCAGTGTTGTGTTGTTACGCTTCAAGTGTTGAGTCTAGGCGCCTCGCACAGACTTTCAATTGAGTCACTGGATTAAGCAATGCATACATAAAAAAACACAGTGTAAATATAACTTTAATTAAAATCTGAAAGTTAATTATTGTTCTGTTTTCCCTCCAGACACAAACAAATATGAACAGCATTGTTGAATGCCGAATCGTAATGCAAATTTCATGTCGAAATGTCTTTTCTTTCTTCCCTCTCTGTTTACTTGCTATAATTTGAAGAAGAAAAAAAGAAAAGAAAAAACAGCCATTATTAGATTTATTGACAGACAAACACTCAAATTGAAAGTGTTTCACAATCTGGGTATGCATAAATTTGGAATATACTTGCAAATCATAATTATAACATCTTGGAAACATCTCGTGCGGTATAAGTGACCACATTAAAAACATGAGACTCTATTAGCATTCTGTTAACTAAATTAGCGCTAATGCTCCTAGTTTATTAGCTTTAGCACTGGCTCTTAAGTATATGACAATTGGATTTAAATAATCTTTAATTATCCATGCAACAAGATAAGTACAGTGGGAGATGAGGTAATGATATGGCGAACAGATTGCGCCATTGTCAAGCCTGTCACTGATAAGAGCAGAAACAGGAGAACTCCAAATTTGAACAAACTGTGTGTGCCAGCCAGCAGCTCCGAACATTTGCTACAGCCATAATGAAGTACAAGCCGTGTGTTTGGTGTCAGAGTCCAGACACAAAGACAAAGCTGGTGCTGTCTTCCACATGGGACCCCGGGGGAGAGGGGGCAAGGGCCTGTGGGACCGAGCCAGGACGGGACAGCAGTTTGTGGGAGGCTGCAGTAGAGAAGGGGCGGGTGGAAGATGCCCAGGGTGAATCCATTTTACAGTTAATCATTAAAGAGTTGCACATGTTTTAATGCAAGACAAACGCAAGAGATGATCTGCAAATGTACGTATCTGCGTGATAATGTGGCTAAAAGTGAACGAAGGATCAGTGTTTGCCAGAATCTTGCATGTTTAATTTCACTGTATTTCTATAGCCACAAAATTAAATGCAACTGAAGACGAATATAACAGTCAAATTAGCACAATTCATTTGCCAGAAGGGCTAGATACTGTACCGTTCCCATTACTTGGGTGTTGAAGCTAACTGGAGGCACTGCTCTGTCTGAAGCTCTGTTACTCAATTAAGACTTTAATCCGAGCTTGGTTTTAACAACAAATTGCCCTGTTAAAACCTGAAAACCCTGTAGTTTAGACCTCTACAAACATGGGAGACTTTGCACAGCATTTGTCATTTCTTAATTGCGACCAAATGAAAATGTACCTAACACACATAAACTTGTAGTGCAATGGTCGGAGGAGGTGATGACGGAAGATAAATTACACGAGGTTCAAGTATCAACGGATTCAAGCATACACATGAAACTCGATGACGTTGCTTGTTAATCAGACGAGCAGAAGTAGGACGCTCTTGACAAGCCGGTGAGGGGTAATTAGCCGAGGAGACATTTGTTGGAAGTTTCCCTTGAGTGCAGAGTCTCCCTTGGGTGGGGAACAGCTGAATCAAGACCAGGGCAGGTGCCATAGTACACAGCTGCACAATGAGTCTCTATAGGCTCTGCAATACCCTATATTGAATATCGTTTATAAGCTGTGATGTTCGATGGTTTCATCACTGCACAGAGAAATTTAGCATTAGCACTAAAACTTTACAGCTACAATTATACAAACATACTGAAGCTTCGGTAGCTTTACTTTCCTCCTCGTATGCCTAGTTCCTTGTTTACATGCATTTGGAAAAATCTGTTTGGATAGGCCAGTTATGTAGTTTCCTTAGCGGTAAACAGAGTGCCTTACTTGTCTGTGTTATTTGTGTTGACAGGTAAATGGATTAGTCCATTTTAGTTCAATATATCTACAGTAGTTACTAGTATCTCACCACTACAATATCAGCTTAAAGAGCAAATGAATAATGGTCTCAAGGTCGGAAAATGGAGTCTAGAATACATGACAATGACTTATATGGTTATCAATTACAATATGATCCTTATCGGTTACTATCTATTGTGTTCAATCATTGTACTGTATTAACAAGATTATGTTGAAACAGTTGTTATGGATTACATTGGACAAGTTACAATGGCAAAGCTTCGGGCAATAATAAAAAATACAAATAAAAACACTTTGTCAAGGTTTAAGTGCTATTTCTGTGTTTCATTTCAGATTTTTGTGATATTCAAACCTCGACCACTTTTGATGCAGCAAATTTCCCCAATAATAGTCACCACTAGTATATATTTAGAGCTTTGACATACATATTTTAGCTGACACAAAAAAAAAACACATAGTTATGAGGTGTCATATTTAAATAATTCATGGCCTTTCTACATAAATCAGGTCTACCAAATCTAAAGGTGTGACTGAGCTTGGCATCGCACTTCGGGCTCGCTCCCGCTGAGTCGTGACTGACACGTGCCACCAAAACAAGGGGACGAGGAAGTCAACACTGTATGTGTGCGTGTGTGTGTGTGGGGGGGGTGTATGATGGGGGGTATGGGGGTGTTGAACAACAGCTGTTAGAATTACTGTTTGATCAAATCTGTCACATGCATGCGCTCCCCGGTGCCCCCCCACAGAGCCGACCAAAAGGCACGGCTGCATCGCGCCCAATAACCCACATCAGAGCCAGCCGCCGTTTCCCCTGGAGACCTCCTTACCCCTGTGCCAGCCTGAACCCCCCTCCCACACACACTCACACACACACAGAAACACTCCCCGCTCCCACACATGCCCCCCGGCGCACAGTCTGTGTCTGAGGGTCTACACCTACTGCCTATGTGCATATGTTCAGAGCAGAGGCAGGATGTGTGGTTGGTTCTAGTGTATGTGTATGGATGTGTGTGTGACTGACAGTGTTTTGGAGTGCTTTTACTAAACGGATGACTGGATGATATTAATACACTTGAAATGAGTACATCTTGTATTTTATTGGCATGTACATCATTTTCAACATCAACCTGTCCAGGGGCTGCAGGTGGGAATGAGCAACCTTGTTATAACCTGGCACTAGTATCTTTTGTGTGGGTCAATGTTTCTGTGCAGATGAAAGAAACAAATGAACAAAAACTAAAACTGGTATCAATTGGGAAATGGGCAATAGAAGAAATATTATTAAACCAGGCAAAGCTGCAATAAGAGCAGGCAAGCACTTTGGTAAGCGTGTAAAGTGATATCCAGAATCTGTTGTGCTGGTCTTCACGGTTACTGGCACTTTGACCAATCAACAGTAAAATCGTTAATTCACTTTCATTCACGCGTTTAATTGCTCACCGTTCCTCACTGGCATTATGAAATCAAACTTTCATGATATTGTCACATTAACAGCCTGGTCAAAAGTACTTTACACTCATTTTACTTATTTGGAGAATAGACTGAACTGAAATGAATGAAATTACTCATTGTTGCTGCCAACGAGATTATTATTTTTTAGTTCCTGCAATTATAATGTGACCTGAATCATCTTGACTTCCCTAGTTGTGGCCAATAACATATCAATATTTTAACAAATAGTTACTGTAAATTTCCCACATCAAATTTTCACTTATAAAATAATAAGAAAATGTACTTTTGTTGTACTTTTGATAATGAACATACAGCCACCTCTTAACTTCATTGCTCATCTGATCCCATTAGAAAAAGTGAACCAAAACATTTGTTTTTGTTTTTCCCTCAAAAAAAAAAAAAAAAAAGAGATTTATTGTTTATGCCTTATAAGGAATATGTCCTTATGTTTATGAAGTAATTTTGTATGGTGAATGGACATCCTCGTGCAGAGTGGCTGTCTGCTGTGGAGGGAGGGACGGAGGGAAGGGGAACTCATCTGATAAGCCACCTCATTTGGGCCGCTTCAAGAAGAGTGAAAGGAGCGGTGGGGAGGCTTTCATCTCAGCGACGGAAGAAAAAAAAAAGAGACGGAATCAAGATGGAGTGAGTGCGAAAGAGGACGGGAAGGCGGGAGAGGCTTGAAGAGAGGAGCCCCCGGATAAAGAATGAAAGAGATAATCCAAGAGGATGTTTACCTTGGTCATGCTTACAGAGGACAAAGAGGGCCACTAATATGTGCTGCCCCCTACAGGGTTTCAGGATATTGAGCGTCCAGAAGGGAAAAAACTTCATTGAAGACCCAGCGCTGAGGTGACAGGACAAGAGGCGTTGTAGACAAACCGCTTAATTAAACATGAGTCTCGCCAGCGCTGCCTGCCTCCGAGCGCAAGTCTGGATATCCAAGAGCATTCATCTTCTCTTCATAGAAAGCACAAGGAGTCCATTTGCAAGTCAAATTTGGCATTTAATGACACGGGAAATCATCTGAATTTATTGAAAGCCAGCATGGAAAAGGAAAGGAGCTTGTTCAACTTTCAGATCAAAAATGCATAAAATTGCCACCCCTCTTCGGCGGGGAATAGCTCTTGATTTTAAATGATGAGACATGTGGAGGTGAATGAGGCAGGATCGTAGCTCGGGGCTCCCTTAGCTCCCTACTTGATACAGACAGAGACGGAGTTAAAATAATCCACCTCCTAAAATGTGTTTTAAAAAAAGACTATAGCCGTTTTGTATAGCATATGTACTTTAATAGTGAAAAGTCATCACAAGGTCACAAGCCAATGATGCAGGATGCACATCTGGGGTGAGTAGCTCTGTTGGTACAGCGTTTGCCCTTTCACCCGAAGGATGTCTGTTTGATACCCACCCTATTATAGTTGTGTCTCTAAAAAGGGAGCAGTAGGGCTGTCAAACGTTCAAGGCATCTGGTAACTGGGATTTTTCCCACCTCTGATGAGGAAAAAAAGCCCTGGAACACAGCTCAAACAAGAAACTCCTGTGAACTCAGGGATGGTCGAAGGACTCCCACTTCACATACATGATCAACTGTGGCGTGTTACAACATGTGTTATTTCTTAGCCTATTGTTTAGCATAAGCCAAATGTTTATATACAAGTTAATTCAGCTGGAACACTCTGAAGTGGGATATAATGCTGCATTCCAGTTGTACTCGGAGATCGAAACACAGACCTTGGAGAGATGTTTTCTCAGAGTTTCCAGCATCAAGTTGGAAAAACTATGAGCTATGGACTGTAACGACTCAAATCAAACAATAAAACCAAAAAAGGTGCTCCAATAACCGAAATATGGCTCCAATAAAGTTCATTTATCAACCTGGACATGTGTTATTACATCTGTAAATTCAAAATCAAAATTTGAATGTGTTTTTTGTTGTCATTCGCTCTGTGTAGATGTTAGCAATGACACAGACAGCAGGGGGCAGTAGAGAGCAACTAAAGAGAAAATAACACAAGTACTATCAATATTGTAGGTGTACAACTTTATCCAAACGTAGGGCGCGGCCATGTTGGATTGGCTAACTCGGATACATTTGGGATTCTGAAATGTTGTTTGAGTTTCCAAGTAGGAATTCCGAGATGTGAGAGTCTTTAGTGTCAAAAATGTACTTTCAAATATCAGTAATGTGTCAGCAGTACGAGGGAGACAAGTTGCTTTGAGAAAATAAAGCTATTTTGTCATTTATCAATAGATTGGGAGTGGCACTGGATAAATAAACAATTGTGTCAGAGTTGGCTATTGACCTTATTCTGCCCGGTCCACTTTTACCTCTTTTTGACACGGATCACACTTCCAGTCGAGAAGGAAGTCAGTTGGTTTGAATCTAGAACGAGGGAAAAGTCTCGCCCCTAAAATATATTATAAAGTAGATTGATTTGTGTAAAATATCCAATGTTCATGTGACCAACAAGTCAACAATGCACTGATTCCCTTAGCGGCCTGAAAAACGGCTTTTTAGTCTTGTAGAACTTATTTTCTCTATGTCAACGAATATAACCCGAAGAAGGATTACGTTTTATGGCGGCGCACAAACGGACTTCCGGAATAAGGTGAATAACATTAATGGTAACCCTCATAAGAGATGTGCCAGAAGGAATAAAGACAATTTTAATCACTTTCAAGGCGTTGCATTGTGTCTTCCGCACTTTTTTATCACTATCTCAAATCCACACTGAGGCAATTTCAACTATTTAAACTTCAACATTAAGGAAAGATTCAAGGAAGCAAAGTTTAAATATGTTTTTATCACACCTACATAAAGCTCTCCCAACACTAAATCTGCTCACACATCAAGGACAGTGAACATCCAATTAATAGTAAACATCATGGCCACAAGCGGGAGTTGTTAAGGCGCTCTCCCATGGCAACGCTCTTGTCAAAGCGCTCTGTTGCCAAGAGAGTACTACGCTGGAAAACTCTTTAAATGAAAGAAGGGAAAGGAAAACCACATACGAGGTATGGGGAGGAGGTGAGCGCTGCGTTTGTTATGGTCTGCATCCATCATGCTAATTGGAAATAAACAGGAGCTCATTGTTTGGAGAGCGTTAAATCAAGCTTTAATCAGGTGGAGGGGAATTTATCACATTGTGGGGACTCAAATCTGTATACACTCAATTCACAGGGACCTGCCTCCCTCATGGGGACAAAAATCAGGTCCCCATGATGTAAATCCTTCAATGGCCTGCACACTTCGGCAGCTCGTCGTGAATGTAGTGCAAGTGTTGGGACAAAATAGATCAACATGTTCAGATCAGGGTTAAGATGGGTTATGGTTAGGGTTTAGGTTAGGACTGCCCAACGCTGGAAATGAATATTGTATGCAATATGGCTGTTAATCACTGTGCTATCGATATAACTGGATCTGTGCACGACGGCGCCTTGCTAGTTCATTGTTATCATGTACTGTGTGAATGAATGGTTGGTCGTGGTCGGCAGATTCTGATGACAGATTGGCAGCCTCGCTTCAGTTAGTCTGCCGCAGGGCAGCTGTGGCTGCAATAGTGGCTTACTATCTCTGAGTGAGGAGTGAATGAATGCACTGTAAAGTGTCATGAAAGGCGCTATATAAATCCAATCATTAATAACAAATTAATTACTACTTCCTGTCAATTAATATCTCTGTGGAGTTTTTGCTGAGTCACGCTATAATGAATACACACTTAGAGATCGGGGAGTGGACGGTGAGCTGCAAGTGGATGTCACTGACAACAAGATAACAAGATAATGATCTCTCCACACTTATGGTTTGTAAAGGTAGGTGTATGTGTGTCCAAGCTAATGTTAATGCTAATTTTGAGGCAAAATAAATTATAAAATACATTCAAATAACAAAACTGAAGTAATCTACAAATAAAAATAATTGAGTTACTTTTTAATTGGTTGTTTATTTTATTTTTCAGGTTTTAATAAAAGTTGGCATAAGCTTTTAGACAAGCCTTTCAGCCTATGGCAATTTTATCATACTTTTGACAAAAAACAAGACTCTAAATCAAAGTTAATTTAGACTGAATGAGGAAAATCATAAATAAGATCAGGCTGCTTCAGTGTTTTCATTTTAAAAACAGCACATGTCTGTCAGATGGAGGACTTTGGTGTTATTGTGATACATTTAGTTTGATGGATTATCCCGCATTGTGATATTGATACTTTTGCGACATACTGTGCAGCCCTACACGTGTACAAAGTACACTCCTGACTCATGTTGAAATATTTTTAATGACTAGAAATCGAAAACCAGGTGGACAATAAACTTTGCAATAGCACAATGGGAGCTAATTGCATTTGATCTCACCACTTATCTCCAGCTCCTTGGATGCGCAAACACACTGTAAACAAACGCACCTTTGCTCAATGTACTAATTCCACTTCCTGGATGAAATGAGTCAAAAATCCATAATCTTTTTGAAACGGGGGAAAACAGTCATTAGAATATAAGCAAAACGCAGATACAAAAATCAATGTGTGTTGCGTCATTTTTGTCAATGCTTTCGTTTGCTATTCGTTTTTAACTGCGCAACACTTAATCCTAATTTGCATAATCATTACTTTTCATTTGGAGTGCAAACAAATGCGCAGCCAGGCAGATGTGGAGCCAAGCGGCAGGATTCGCACGGGAGAGAGGAGTGGTGCTGGTGGTGGAGAGGCGCAGCCCTGTAGATCTCATTACGATTAATATAGTGGGACAGGAAAAGCAGAAAGAGAGGGGGAGAGAGAGACTGAGGGGGGAGAGAGAGAGAGAGAGAGAGAGAGAGTGAGGGGAGAGACAGATAGAGAGCGTGCGAGAGAGAGAGAAAGACAGAGCGAGTGAGAGAGTGAGTGAGTGAGGTGCAGCTATAATGGGATCAATAGTCAGGGCATGAGCGCGGGGTCAGAGCTGTGTCCATGGTGACCTGTCGTGTACCGGAGCGATGAGTCACTGTGGGAGTCATCTGTCCATCCTTCTCCTTCTCTCTCTCTCTCTCTCTATCTCTCTCGCTCGCTCTCACTCTCTCTCTCTCTCTCTCTCTCAGTTATGACTGCTGTATGTGTCCTCATGAGAGACCACTGCTATTGTTCTGTTTAAGCAGCAAACAGACTCTTCATTATTAACCAACGCTCTCTGATGAGAGAATGGGAGAACGCTGGCATTCATCAAAGCATTATTTTCATCATCTAATGGTGCGTTCACACTTGTGCTCAAACAACTGGTATAAACGTTCACTCCCATTAATTTTAATGATTCCGCAAAAGAAAGACATTCATTTGGAAGTTTGTAGCTAGCACAGACAAATGATACATTTGCCAATGAGTAATAAGCTACTAATCAAAACTACCTACAATGTTCACTAATGTATGCAAGAAGGTGAACTAAAAACTGGACTAAAACTAAAATGCTTTGATGCATTGTTGTCCAGAATAATGTAAATAAACTACCCAATACAGTTCTACACGTGGTAATGTTTAGGCTCTGGTGTTACTCACATGAGTGGTTGTCAACCAACCTATAGAATGTATGTATTAATTATCAACTCACACATATTGAGCAATGCCTTCCCCTTTATGCTGTAGCACACAATAAAATAATTATTCAACTAATAAAACATTTGGTCGACAAAGACACCGTCGAGCTATTAAATGACTAAACAACTAAAGGATTACAAAACTGCACGCAACTCCACTGGGACCAAGACCAAGACCGGAACTAAACCAGGCCTAGAACAGGACCAAATCAAGTGTACACCAGGACTCAAACCAGCAGAGTGTGAATGCTGCCTCAGTGAAGTAATATAGTGCCCAAACTACCACATTTCCCATGTGTCTGTCTGATTGCACCAGATTGACAGCGACAATTCCCACTAGTGTGCCCATGTCAGTATACTCATAAAAACTCCAAATAAATAGTTAAGTGTTGACATGTCACATTTAAAACTACTGTAAACATCTAAATAAACGGTTGCCTCTACTTTTATAGACAGCCTTCTGCAATTTGAGTTGACACTGTAGTGAACTCATATCTTCTCTGCTTGAATTATTCACTTGAGCGCGGTTACCTAACAGCACCAAGTCATAGTCAGAACCGCAGGAAGAGAAAATAACATGTGGAATAGCAAGTGGAGGGGTATTAAAACCTGTACAAATGAAGACAAAACCCTGTAAAAGACTACCAGTTCAAATGAAAAACAGAGATGTATTCTTTGATGTATTCTAAGCGTAGTGGATTAAAACCGGGACAATACGAGTTATAGGGTGCAGTCTGTGAATTGTGATTGTGTTGATTCGAACTGACATGCGGAAAAAATGTTTAAATAAAGGGGGAAAAAGCGCCACAAAGAACAGCGCTTTCATCTTCATCTGCAATAATAGTCGTTCATTTGTGCACTGGGCGCTCGCTGCAGAGTCACACTGCCAGGTTCCGTTTCCCGCAAAACAAAGCTCCCACCGAAATATCAGTGCCAACACATGGCTCTTGCAATTGCAGGACCGGGTTTGCGAGCTCGCTTCCATAGCTGTGGGGAGTGAGGAGGTTAGGCTGAATAATTACAAGCAAGACGAAGACTACATTGTCCAAAATGCAAAAAGCAAACAAATACAACTGCCTCTATTTTATTTGAAGTGTTATCAAGAGATACATGACCATGGAGAAAGGAGGAATTTAGGGCAAATAAAGGTTCAAATATCGTGACTTAAGGCTTCTAGATAACAAGAAAGAACTAAGTCACATAGTCTCCAGTAATAGTAGTGTCTATCTTTGAATTTGTGATATTCTGATGTAGTTGAAAAATAATTAGGGACCTTAAGGACTTGACACTTATGGCTACAAATATTTTTAGATAAATTGCCAGACACATTTCTTGTTAGTGCATTAGTGTGACTGGAGTGGGTAGTGGAGTGACAATGACAGAAACACAACGATAAGGAGTGTTTTATATCAGAATTTAATGAAGTAAAATGGCGACGAGAGTGGGCACAGACATTCGTTAGATTGTTGGAGCTGAATCAAGAGCTCAGATGGGCGTGATTGGCCGGGAGATTAGCATTTACAGCATGTATGTTCAAACAAACAAACAAACACATTGACTGAAAAACGTCATGGATTTCTGCCCGAATCAATGAAGCAGCGAAGCACAAAACGCTGTTAATCTGAGGTGAGAGATGTTTGCTTTTGTTCTAAATGACAGGTCACGGAAATAAATAAATCGAAATTAATCTGATTGCACGGTTTTGCGTTTGACTCGATGCGCAACGGAGGGCGGGGTCACCAGAATCACTCTTCGGAAGGAATTGTGGGTATTCTGGATCCCAAGCAACTGTCACCCAGGCTCCATGCCGTCCTCCAGCGTCCCTTGTATCACATCGTTCAGGAAATGTAAAAGTTAAATATTGTGTGGAATATTGTGATAGAATTCTGCGTACACTGCAGCTGATTTTCCAGTTGCGAATTGAGGCTGACAGAGATCCAGGCTAATTGCAAGCTCTAACGGCAAGAAACACATTAACACTGACTATGGAGGCGCTACAGATTCTAAAAACACAAATAAAGACTGAAAAGGGCTGAAAGGAGTGGAAACCTAACGTATAACTATCATTTAAATGTTGAAAGTTAAAGCAACTATTATAGATGCCAAGCATTAAGGATTTTGTCTAGCGTCAACGATATGATTGTCGCACATTTTTATAGCATGGTACAACTCTTGCCCTTCCCTGGTCCCTTGAGTGAATTTTGATCCTACTACATTCTGGTCAAAATGAAAACAAGGTTGTCAAAGGATTCAAAATTGGCAACACTTTGACAACATTAAATTGAGTTATATATGGTTCTTATTCAAAAATCATACTATTTTCATGAACGTTTGATGTTTAAGTATAAAAGACTGTAACACTTTTGGTTAAGTGTTAAGTGCATTGAAACTGACCCCTGCCGCCAACGTGTACAATCTGAACCCGACCAATACTGTAAAAAGGTAAGTTGTGTGACACGCAGAGACATAGTGCCCCATTAACCCAACACAACATCTGCTCTTCCTCAATCCATCTATGCCCCGCCTTATCGAACAACCCATGATCTCTTCCACAGGGGTCATGGGTCAAGGGTGAGAGCTCAAAGTTCAGGGTAAGGGGTTGCGGTCAGGACTATTTTGGAAGGTCCAACAAAAGGCTGATAGTCTACGACCTTGGCCTGTATAAACACATGCTCATTGTACTTGATCTTAACAATGGGGGAACGCCGACGCCAATGAATAGAGATTATTTTGTTACTGCAAATTGAAATGGCTGGGGTTTAACTTTCTTTTGTCAGTGATAAAATTATGGGCATCTCACAACTAACAACGATTGGTAAAAGCAAGAAAAGGATAGGTGAAAGCAAGAAAGACAACCGATTGGTACAAGCAAGATTGGTACACGCAAGAAAAGGAAGACATTTGAAAATGTGGCATGATTTTTTAATACAAAGTGACATATCCCAAGTTACTGCAGATTACGTTGAAACAAGACTCAAACCAGGACAAAAGCAGGTCAAAAACTCTCTCAAATCATTTCTAAATCAGGTAGCAAAAATGGCCTGAGAGAGTATTTACAAAATTTGTGATGTGTTTCCTGATATTGCATTGACCGAAAGCGCAGCCAACATGATAGCTTCTCTCAAGTCTATTTTGTTTTTAATTCAACTCTTTGGAGAAATTTGATCCATTGTCCAATGCTATCTTCCTGATCAAATTGTTATATTATTGTCTGTGGAGGACTGCAGCAGCACATATGGCCAGATTAGTCACTGTGTGTGTGTGTGTGTGTGTGTATTGGGGCTGGGGGGTACCTTGGCTGTGGCGGTGGTGGTCGGCTCCTAACTCATTAGACAGTTTAGATAGATAAGAGGCTTGCAGCTGAAAAGCCACAGCAGGGCCGGGTTTTTTTGCGGTTTATGAAAGCGATCTAATCGGGATTTGGCAACAGAAATCTAAGGAGTTTAGGGATAGAAAAACTCACTGATTTGTGGATTGCAGTTGGACTGAAGCATGTCTAATCAGCTCGAATGCCGATAATAAACTCCCGTTGACGCATAAAAGTGAAACATAGGGAATTTGAGCAAGATTTTTGCTTGTTTCTAGTTGCCTCTCGTCTCTGCGTGCCATTCAGCCCTCGCCTGGTAGTAATCCTCTCCTCTTTCTACTACTTCTGCTGTCAGATCGCTCCATCCCTTCCGAGCAAATTACACTTTTCACATTACACCCCAATTAATGGCCCTTTTAGTACGCTGTTTGCATGCTGCCGCCTATTTCTAGAAGCAGGGCGAATTAACCCAGAAATGTGTATACATGTCTGCGCGAAGCTAACAAAAAGCCATTTAAAACATCTAAAAAAAGGCACGTTTTCATATGTTTAATGACAGACAGCTGCACCCCCCGCTAAATCCTTATTAATGATCCTATTTACACTTGTTGCCAGACTGATCAAAGTTTAGCCGTCGCATGATGTACTGGCTTTTCATCTCGGCTGGTCGGGGGGTGCTGGTTTGGTTCGGTGCATGTACGGAGGGGCGCAGCGAGGTTGTTAGTTGGCACAGTATGGGGTTGTTGGCATGAACGCCGGTGAGGCTTCATGATACAAAGGCTCTGAGATGCATGGTGGTTTGGGCCGTGTTGTTGTTGTTGTTGTTGTTGTGGTTGTGCAGGGAGTCGAGTGGGCAGGGTGGCGGCTGCAGGGTAAGATCAGAGGATTGAAAAAGAAAGCAGTGAAAGGAATGGACAAAGCTACATGAGTGAGTATTGGCGCAGTGGGTGTTGGGCTTCAGGCGAAAGTCAAATGGTTGTAACGTTGGATGGCTTGTATGCAACAGCCAGCCTATGTAAATCAGTTGTAGTCAGCGAGTTATTTGGATTTAACTACACGAGTTATTTGGATTTAACTACACATGTCATGCTAGCTTTCACTATTCATGTGCTTCCCTGGTTCAACATGGCTGTTCTTTTATTTATTTTGCTTGAGTAGTGTTTTTTTTTTTTTTACTACTGTTATATATGTTGAAATGTTAGCAATGGGATCAATGGTGGAAAGCACAGTAAAGTACAATGTAAAAGAACATTACTTAAGGGTGCTGTCTTAAAAAAACTAATTTTAAATTCTTTGAAGCGTTCCAAAGTAAGTTATTCCTCACTTATACTTATTAATATATTTAATAGATTATGAGTGCTTTCACAACTATTAAAAGGGAGTGTTTGCTACTGTGGCAATGTTATGTTAAAACAGCTAGCATGCTAAAAGCGCCCTTTTATTTCACGGAGAATAAAATGCTCTTTAATTAGATGTAAACAGCACACAGCGCTTTCATTTTGATCCTAAGAGCT
Organism: Chaenogobius annularis; assembly: GCA_015082035.1. NCBI lineage: Eukaryota > Metazoa > Chordata > Actinopteri > Gobiiformes > Gobiidae > Chaenogobius > Chaenogobius annularis. The sequence goes on along the minus strand of BJKM01000091.1, from coordinate 1,225,232 downwards.
GCTTTAACAATGGATCTGTTTTGGGGCAAAACAGATTGAACAGCCCCTTTAAGGACGGTAAAGATAACATTGCATTTGCACTGTGTTGTTCACTATAAAAAGGGGGAAATTTAGTGAAATGGTATAGGACAAGGAGAGAAGACTGTAAAGCTAAAAGCAATAGGTACCCTCAGCAAGTACCCAGTGTATCTAGATTGCAAAGTAACAGTTCTTTGCATTTGTACTGCTGTTTACTACATGTCCTTCTAAAGATACTGAAAGAAAAGGAGGGGAAAGCGAGGGAATTGGCATAGGATGACAGAAGAAGACTGTAAAGCTAAAAGCGATAGTTGCACTCAGGTGTTTTATAGACACTCTGCTCTACTCAGAGCTGCAGCCCATTCGTCAGCTGGACAGAGACCCTTTAACGCGCACATACACACGCCTCCTTCTCTTTATGGGGCACTCATTTTCCGTAAAAGCACTTCCCGGGTCATGTTTGATTGACCACATCTGCAAACAAGAGAAGGGGGTTGAGTAAACACGCACACAAATGTACCAATGTACCAACGCCATCGGCTGTAAATCAAGTTCACAAGACACGCCCGGATTTATGGTGTACAAGTGGTCTCGAGGAGAATTATAAAAGATGGATGTTTGTAGATAACACACTGGCAGAGTAAATCTTTAAATCTATCCTTATTTATAACAATGTAGATGTGCGATACCAGCTTTTTCACTCTCGACAATACAAATCCCAATTCCAGATTCCCAATGTAAATATGTATAAATCTCAGCATTTCCTATTTGCAGCGCATTTTATTCACAAACGTATACACACAAAATAACTTATATTTGTTTCTTTACAACTGAAATGTCAACAATCTCTAAATGTAGTGTAAGAGCAGTAAGAAGAGATAGATAATGTAATGAGAGTTAATGGATAATAATAATAACTACTTATACAGTGTGTTGTGTCAAATATTGGGTGTGCGTTTGTAAATTTTTTGATGCAGCTTCATGAAATATGTCCATTTGTACTTTTCAAGTAGTATTGATACTTAATATCAATACGCACAACCCAACTTAAATGTTTAATAGGGATGGGGAAAGTAAAATGACTATTGTGACCGTAGTTGTCATCACTAAAAGATGAGGTTCAACATTTGTGGATTTTATTCCAGAAATATAGCTGATTCATGAAGAGATACAGGAATGTGTTATTGTACCTTGAACAGTTAAATGTTAAATGCCAACTAATTGAGATGCCACTCAAAGGTATTCAAACATTATAGTGCAATACATTTATTTTTGTATGAATTTGGCTGATAATTTTCTGTGGAGAAGGCAGACTTCCTCAAAGACTTTGGGTTGTACCACATAATGCCAATCAGTCTAGAATTCTGCTGCAAATGTTGTGACATAAGTAGGTATTTTTCCATGACACTATCAGCAAGTATTTTCAAATCAAGACGCAGAGAAACCCTGGCGAGCTTCCCCTCACAGGTAGAAGAGGCATTTTCAGAGCAAATGAAGCATTCACTGCATCACTGCTTTTCGCAAACCCATTGGCATGCAAATGTGCCTCTCACTGGCTTCACCCATCTCCACTCTCAAACACGAGGCTCACCGTTACCCACTGTAATGTTTAAAACTGCTGTGTTGCCCCTTGTAAGTCGGAAGACAGCTGCTGCAGTGTGTGATGTGTTAAGGGGAAGGGCTATTGTGGACGAACTTAACATGGGAAAGTTGTGGAGATAAGAAAAAAATACCTTCAAGAGTGCCACTGATGGACAGAAATGGTTTATATATCAATTGATACCTTTCATGTTGGAGGTTTGAACCTAACTGGAGGCATTGCTCTGTCTGAATCTCTGTTACTAAAGTTAACGATCCTTTTCAAATTACATTACATTCTAAAGTTAGCAAACAATAGCCAACAGGGCCGTCTGTGATGACAGATTTCTGATTGTGGGGAAATAATTGAGCCTTGGCTCCAAACGATGGGTCGTAGGTCTCGCAGTGAGACAGAGACGAAGATTAAACTTAGAACCCTCGTAAGACCAAAGAGGAGCTGCGATTTATGTCAAGTATGTCGCAGCGTGAGCCGTCCTCTCGCTGCGTCTGCGACCGACCTCCCCATGTCCACGTTTGCTAATGTGTGCATTGTGTGTATATTGTAATGTGTTTTTATACTTTTTATTCTACTTCTGATCTTGTTCTTTGGCGTTGCAACTAATTCTGTTTTGAAGTGACTTTAGGCATTTCCACAATTTATAGTTTATAGAGTGTATTGATTTCTAACCTACATTGCTATTGATGTCAGATGCCCTTACATTTATCTTGGTTTGGGACTGGCACAATGTGTACGCACTAGCTTGTAATACATTTCACACAGTAAATCTTACAGCGCAAAAACAACTGCAAAAACAGACATTTGGAACTGCTTGAACTTCTTACCGATCATTTTTAACCACTGCGGGCAAATTACAGCATTGGCAAAAACAAATCACTTATCCCGTCTCTACAACACCTCTGTTTTTGGATACCTTATGTTATTACTATATTAATCAGTAACAATCTTGGCTCAAGCTGGTTTTGTACTTTACTTTAGTAGAAAGAGAGCCAATTTGCCCTTGCTAACTTCTCTAATAAGCCCTTCCTGAATCCCATAATAGTAGATAACAGTTGCCTGGTAACCGAGCCTGGCAGCAGCAGCAGCAGTAGTGGAGATATGATAGTGAACTTGAGGGGAGGAATGCCTCTACTCAAAGCAAAGAAAGCATTTATTAACTACGAGCTTTGGGAAAACAAACTCCATCGTGAAATAGATCGGCCATATCGAGTGTAATATATAGCCACAGACAGCTTGTTCGCAGTGGTTTGGATGGGTTTGGCCGAAGAGCTGGTTCAGGTTTCTGTTGGAATATAAACAAACTGTCAGGGAGGATATTCAAAGGACAGAAAAATGGCATGTGTGGTTGCCTGGGAGTGCACGGATTGCAAGCGTGTGATCAATACTTCCGAGTGCATTTAACAAGCTAAGGTTATAGACTGGGAGGTACTGTTGTTCGAGAGGTAAAGGAAGTAGGGATGTGTGATATATCGGTGCTAATGTCGGTATTGGTGATATCGGGATGTTTTCTTTTATGGTATTGGTCAGGTCAGATTTTCAACAGCAATGAAACTAAAGGTGTGACTATGTTTACATAATAGAGGCGAGACGAGATACAATTCCCACCAGATTCGATAAATGAGACATGAGACTGGATCCATGAGTTAGCTGAAGTTATCTGATCTTTTTTTTTTTTTTTTAAATGTGCGGTTCAGATTGCAATTTAGGCAGCATAATCTTTTTAACATACATATTTTTTTGCTGTATGTCTGCTGGTTGGAACTAGAATCGGTGTAATTCCTCATTTGTCGTTTCAATAGTAGTCGTCTGGACAACGTTTTAAAATGAAGATGTTTCGACGTTTTGAAAATGACTTGGATGGCAATCGAAACATCTTGATAGGAATTTTTTCTATGATGCTTCTCAAGAGCGCAAACATATACATGTATAATATATACAATATAAAAACAAAAATGTCATGATTCTACAAACGTGTGGACAATCTTATGGCAATTTTATCTTGTTATAATTGTACAGTTCATTTATGTGCTTAAAAACAACTATACTTCTATCTGTGGGCCTTGTAATGGATTTTAAAATATTGATATTGGCAAATATCGGTTATTGGCCACAAATATCATCTATCTTCAGTACGTATCTCTTCAGGCCGTTAACACAAAGTTAGTCGGGCATTTATCGTTTGAATATGTACAGCACTTTGGGCAGTGGAAACAGTGTTTTAAATGTGCTGTATAAATAAATCGTTACCTTACCTTACCTATCTGCATGGGCTGGGGAAAAAAAAATATAGCACCGTCCCTCAAAATGCGTCTTGGTTACACTGTGATATAACAGCAGTGCATCTAGAATGGTAATTACAGAACGCATTTAGACAGTTAGTAAATATCAAATCAATGACTATTGTTTCATATTCAATATGAGAGTCTTTGTGCACTGTGCAGTGAACCAGCTACAGGCGACAGCAGCAGGGGAAAAAAACACTGAAATGTCTACTACTATACCAGGCTGTTTTGTTTGGAACTGGACACATTTGACAGTCTTTGGTCTAACTGGGGAAAATATGCCGAACTATGTGCAGATCCATTTGTATATATGTGAATGTTCCCTTTCTGTGTCATGTTCTACGTTTTGTTTTTGTATGTCATATATATGAAATGTTAAAAATATTAAATACACTTGTTTTAAGAAAACAGTTTAGTCAAAAGTAGTGCATGAAACAACTATGAATGAACTGGAACCTTCAAATGGGACATCAAATCCTAAAATAGAATTTCCCATGAGATGATATTGATTCCCAACTGGCTTTTTGGTCATTTAACATTTATTTTTATTTTTATTTTTTTTGCAACGCTGCTAACGCCTCCCACTAAAACTGGAGCTTAAATAACATGTCTTGTTTTATTGGAATGTTTTTTCTACTTCTGGAGAAAGCATTGCGCACGTTATCATAAAATGTACCCAAACCAAGAAGACAAATTTTGACATTTGGCTCACTTGTTTCATTTGTCTAACTCCCAAAATGAATTGAGACACAACAGGGCGACATAATAAGCATCCTCCAACATCAGAGATATTGTTGGACCAGTTGCTTCCTCTGACAATAGACGGACGCTCGCAGAGAAGAAAGTGGGACAGTGGTGTGGTTGCTTTGCCCATCTTAGGAGCAGGAAGCTGAGGCTAAGCAGCAGTAATGGCCTAACGAGGTAAGATCTGAAGAATCCAAACAGATGGAGCGGCTGCAGTCACGTGAAGTCTGTGGACTTATCACAGCTTTGTAAGATCAACAGACTGCACACAAATATTTACCCAATGATCAAAACAAAGACCAAGAAAGTTGTGGAGAAATGACTGGACTGTTGTAACATACTAACAGTTCCCAATCATTTAAAACTAAAACACAACTAAAACCTAAAACATTTAAAGAATAGTGTTTCTGAAACGTTTCTGCTTAGAGCCATAACTCAACACGATTGGGTGAATGGTCCTTTTCTGTATTACTGAACATTAGCACACTTCAGGCACCAGGTGTATTTTACATAGTTTGTGTATTTGATAGGAGATTATGAAAAAAAAAAAACTAAAACGATTTCGCCAGAAAAAGGATTAACTAGTTGAAACACACTCTTTTATTGGTTAGAATCGGCAAGGCCCTGAGTAATCCAAATCGTGATCCAGCTCTGAAAAAATATAATTTTTTTGTCATATAGCCAACCCCTATATGATAGATACAACAAACAAAACAAAAAATGTTGACCCCACAATTGTTTTTCATGTTACCTGTACAGATATAATACATACTTTACCAAAAACAATAGTTTTGAGGCCATAGAATAGTATTATTTCAATTCTTTGTAAGAGAAAAGCAAACTAACTGACATTTCTACCCTTTTTTACTTATTATTATTATTTTTAAAAATGTATCATGGTTTACTTCACCTCCAGTCATCTTCATTACGTAATTTTAAACATTCTGAGACAGAGAATTTCAAAGTGTGTATAATCACTGATAAAACATACAGTACAACACAATCAATTTAAAAGCAGCAACATTAGCGCTGTCCACTTTTCTCTAATGAAACCAGCCCAATCTCACATACAGCATACAGGCAATCACCATTCTGTGAGCTGTGTTATAGAACCACCACCCAAAATCCTCCAGGGCTGTTTATTTTTGCCGGTATAAAAATCCACTTATTAAAGCTGCTGGAGTTTACGTTGAGAAAGTGAAGTGACAGATGAGAAATACGGCAGGACTGGAGGGAAAGTGGAGCATTTGTCTTTGCCCTATTTTTCACTTTAGCTCCAGCAGCATTTCCTACAATTATTCTCCCATTTATTTATCCCATTGCGCTGTCAAGACGCCCCATCTGCAACGCCATTGTGTCTTTGAAACGGCTTTGAAGCGCACTTTTAAGTCTGGAAGTCAAATACGCAGACCTAGGGACCTATTTTAGCTTCTTCTTGGAAGTCCTCGCAGTCTCATTCATGATTCTGACGCTGCTGATGTTGAATTAGCTTGTCTGCGTATGTCAGGCTTTCCGGTGACAGTGAGTAATATTATATGTGCAAATAAACGCAAAATAAACAAACAGGCAGGTGTTGGAAGAAGTGGAAGATGCAGCTAATATTTACACAACGCTTAATAACAAATGCATCCGACATCCCAAGCAATTATATCATTTACACATGATCATGTAGATTAATACAGAGGCAAAAAGCGTGGGCAAAACGACAAGAATAAATATCTCAATGTTCTTTTGGATTCTCTCATTTTGTTTGTCAATCAGAAAAGTGGTAAAACAAAGATTCCTGGGAATACTTTGGTTGAAGTTCCAGTAATGTATTTATCGCTATGGAAACAAGCATCATTGTTAAGGTCAGATTTGTGGAGGGACAACTCCTCTCACAGTTTTTCTGCCCTTTTACGGTTCGTTTAGTCTCCTCCATCAGAAAAGTGACAGGTGTACTTTTAACCTCAAAAGTGCTAACATTTTGAAAGATGAAAAGGTTTTTTTTCATTCTCACGATGCTTGGTCACCCAATGCAATGCAATCAGTAAATCAATAATCAAAATACTCCATATACCAAAAATATGGAGAAGAATAAAGAGGTCAAAAAGCGCAAATTTGTTAAAAATAAATAAATAATTATACATATATATATCCAAGAACACTAACAGTAGCTAAACAGTAGCTGTAGTAGTACTATTACCTTGCTAGTTCCACCTTCTGTAATTTTTACAGAACATCTACAGAACAATCAGTTTTTTTATTTTATTTGATCTAATTAAATGTAATTTAATTTTATTGTGTTCAATTTTATTTCATCTTTTTTTTGTATTCATTTAGTTATTGTCATATTAATTAATTTATTTATTTTCATATTCATGTATTTATTTATTTATATTTTATTTAATTTCATTTTTTATTTTAAGTAATGTCAACAATGGCCATTAAAACGCAATTTAGATTCAAAGACTGAATTGAGTGAGTAAACATAATTCACAAGAAAACAGCAAGTTGCCCTCTACACTTGAAGTTAAAATGTTCTATAACAACCATTCCAAAATGATTAGATATATTTCCAACCTCTTTGTCAAGTGGCTTCATGAAACAACAGTGCGTTTTGTTCTGCTACTAGCCTCCATCGCTTGTAGTTGTTCACATTGTAGAGAGGGAAGAGGGGAGGAAAGGAGAAGAAAGGGTGTGTAACCGCACTGGTCGCCCCTTGAGATGTTCAGAGAGATTGGATTGGCTACGAGCAGGTTCTGCGCAGCGAGGAAGAGGAGAGGAGACAGCAGCAGAGGGCTCACCTGCACTTACGTGTCCTCCAACATAAATCACTACGACTACAGAAAGCAATGCTGTTAAAGAGATAAGGGGAGGTAGCAACATATAGGGAACACGCCTAACCTCTGCTAGCATGAATCGTGAATTGAATTATGGGGGCAAACAGCGGAGACGATGAGTTAGCAATGTTGTAACAATATTCCTGACTAAGATTCAGAGAAGCAAAGATTGTCTCCAGATCCTAACAGGGTTTGACAATGAAGGGTCAGATGCAAAGCACAAATGTCTCTAAAGTTAGTGAATAACCTTACCTTGTAGTTAATTAGGGCCACCTCCTCGTTTGTATTTTGATAATCGCACTCATTCTCTGGACTAATCAGACTCATAGAGATCAACAATATGATTGTTGTAATAACAGCAGCATTATTATAGCGTTCCTTTAATTTAATTGTAAATATTCTCTTTTATAACACAGCAGCATTCATTATAGCATTTATTTAATTTAATCGTAAATATTTCTTTTTATAACAACAACAGTAGCATTATTTATAGCGTTCCTTTACTTAATTCGTAAATGTTCTCTATTCAAGCCTTCATTCAGTTTGCCATATTTCATACTTTATATGAATACATACTTTATTTGATGAGCAAATCTGTATGTACAATAGAAATAATCTAGTAAATAAACCAAACAATAACTAAATTGAAAAAATATACATATATATACATACATATATTATATATATAATATATATATATATATATATATATATATAATATATAATATATTATATATATATATATATATACACACACACACACACACACACACACACACCATAAATATATAGTAAATCAATATCTTTATGTAGTATTTAACATTTCGTAATTTTGTTCTATTTCTCAAACTATTTGCTCATAATGTTTCAAATTAGAGTGGCTAACATTATAAACTGCAATATTGTAATTTGTAGATGTTACTGCTTGGCCTGTACGCAATTACAACTAAATGCACCTTTAAAGGTAAATATACTGAATCCGTTTACAATTCTATACATCCTAAACAGGCATTTTTTTCCTCAAGTCGTTCATTCATTTGTCGAAAAACTGCTGTGGAAGTTTGTGAACCAGCTTGCTGCAGACGTCGTGTCTGTCTGGCAAAGTCCAACAAACTGAGCAGCTTGTGGAAACACAGACGCTGCCAGGATCCCTCACTGGACAGCAGTACAACAACATGGTAATGGGGAAGGAAAAGACGCACCAATATGGGCCGCTTTTAAACTGAGTTTGGATTTTAAGGAGAGTCATCTGGATCGTGGTAGACGTGATGTTTTTCTTATTATTAGGTAACAAGCCCGTTCCTGTTTCTGTTCCTGTGTGAATGCAAAATTCCATCAGAACTGAATTGGAATGATGAAATTGATTGCTGAGGCCAATGTGTCAAAATCAATCTGAAGTATTTAAAATCAGATACTATTAAATACAAAAACTAGTATTGAAACTAGATTCTCGTTTGAGCAAGAATTGATAGTAAAATTCAACCTTTCCTGACCAGTTTTTAAATCATTTTGGCAGAAGTAGTAAAAGACCACATGGTAACACAAAGACTTTTTATAGTCACTGTAGTATTCAAATTGGTAGAAAAATATTGAGCCAAACACCTAATATTAAAGTTAAAACTTTTAGTATCGTGACAGCACTCCTCTGAAGTGTATTCCTCAAAGTTCTAAAGTAGTGGAGTCAGTAATTAATAATTCAACCCTCTCACAGGTGTTTTTTTTTGTCTGGATGCGGAAATTGCTTTTTAAAAATCCATCCACAATCACACAAGTCAAATATATGTCAAGAGAAAATGCTGTTCAAGCTTAAACTTTAAATGTATGCAGTTACTTGCTCAAGATTGTGTAGAAAGTGAATTTGTCAAATGCCACTATACAACCAAAATACCTACAACCTACCAACTAAAAGTATCGATACAAATAACTGTTACAAAACCGACAATAGCAAGTTTCCTCACGGCGCGTACCCTGCCTCTGTCTGTGATCCAGCAGCAAATAAAACGGAGAAGATGAGGTGGAGTTAGTCATCTTCTGCGACCGTTGCTCTTTGCGAATAGTCACTCAACTCGCTCACAGCTCATTGGGCTGCCGCGAGCTGGTGCTCTGCTCAATAGGTGCCGACTCACGGGGGCCAAATGAACATCAAACTCCATTTCTGCGCGGCCTCTCACTCCCTCACCCTGCACCGCGTCACCTTCCTTCACAGTCACTCCATCTGCGTCTCTCACTCTTGCCCTGCTCTCGGCGAGCTCTACAAAGTCTCTGATTATTATCTTCATCCTCTTTCCTGAACTCGAACTGCGTAAATAACAGCAAAAATATTATGAAAAGCGCAAGGTTTTTTGCGAGTAGTAAGATTTCTAACACAGACTAATGTTTTTTTGGCCCTTTCCCAGTATATTTACTATATATGAAGCAGACTAATCATAGAGCTATGGACTCCTGATGGAAATACTGGCACAAGGGCAGGAGGGGGGGCACCACAGGCTCTCTTTTCTCAGTTGCAATTAAGGACAGAGAGTAACTTTGAACTTTTAGCTGCTTCGTAAATCACTAAAAGGCAACTCCCCCCCAATAGGCTAATGCTTCATCCTCCAGTTAGGTTCTCCAGTAGACCCTTACACGAAGATCTGGAGAAGGATACCCAGGGCAAAAATAAACTAGATCACAGCTTCACCTAGACCTGCTACGATTTAAAAAAGTGCGGTATATTGCTACCGAAAAATGTCACAATAAACAATAATATTGAAACTACTTTATACCATTGACACAATCATTCTAAAGCATAAAATATGGGTTAAAAACATGAGCTGCAATAATCAAATAGGAAAAATAAACAATTTAGTACTTAATTTACTATCTTGAATTAGTCATAGAAGTTCAATTTTTGAGCCTCTACAGTTCAAATCTTATCATACTACAAAAAATAACAAAATATTACAACAAATGCAAAGAAAATTTACACACGATAAATACTGAGTCCCTAAAAAACCTTGTTCCAGCTATTATTTTTTGAAAGATAAGTGGTTATAGTAATTATCAATGACCTAATTCCTTTGAAAATAGGCAAACAGAACTCAAGGAAACTCAAAGACCGCCCTTAGCAGAGACAAATGATGCCCTCGCCCGCTGAGTTCTGATCCGGGACATTCTGAGCTACTGTCCAGAAGGGAGGGCTTTCCATTATTTGTTGGGCCTTGCAAATGTCATACAAGCCGGATTTTACCTGCCACTTCAACCAACCGAGCCAGACGCTTTCTACTGGACGCAGAGAAGGCATCAAACCAAACACAGGATGCGATAAAACCCGTTTGTGTTGGATTGCTGATATCTGGACACACCAGAACATACTGACGTTGTCCTGACTCAAAGGTAAAGAAACGCAGGACAAATAGAGTAACCTTACCCTAAAACAACTCTATTATTACACATTCAAGCAAACAATAGAATGGCGGTGGATTTGGACTTTTGACTCGCGGCTTCAGGCTAGGTAAAGTGCAGAGTTTTAAGCGTTGCAGTATCCCGCGCAGGCCCTTGTGTGTGCGTGCTTGTGCAAACACAGAGCTGACCTGCAGTGCACAGCAGCTTACCGGGGCACGCTGCGTTATTGTTGCGGTTGAGCCTCTGGCAGCTCATCAATTATAAAGAGACAGCGAAAGGAAGGAGGGGCCGAGCTGCGGCAATGACATCTATAAATACACCTGAATGACACGAGTGAGGTGAGCTGCTATTTCCGCGTCCCCCCCTGCACCCTTCTGAGGGAGCGCACACTTGAGCAATGTCACCCACGACAACACAGCACAAGTAAGAGCGACGGACTATTGGGATTCCAGGCAGGTGATTTCTTTTATGTAATATCCTATCCTTCCAAAGGGTTTGAGAGTGATGGAAATGTACTAGCAGCATTGTCATAGCAATTAATAATTCAGAACTATGATGTATTGCTTAATAGTTTCATCAATATCGGACAATAGGAAAGAGATGATGTGTTACTTAGGAAGAGCCATCGAGTGACACTTCTGACAAAGACCGAAACATGTCAAGGTTCATCTCTAACCTGTTATCTGACACAGATTCAACTATCATACACTTCTACTTTTAATTGATTAATTTGAAAAGGGACATAGTATTACATTCGTCGGCATTAAAAAAATGAGTGTTGCCCGAGTTAGCTGATATAAGCTAATCTGCATTGGCACAGTCCCTGTGAAGAATCACACATCAAAAATGACCAATATGTACACTCAAACTGCAAACGCAAGCATAAGAAATATACAACCACGGCTGACACTTTTTTGCATATCATAACAAAACAACACATTTTGAAATGCTAGTATCCTGACAACACAAGATGAAACTGGACCTGAGCAGAGTCCAGTACAATGAACGATGACCTGGGAATTATGTTAATTATTTACACCATGTTGAAACACAGATGAAGCGGCGTGTTGCTCTGGCTCATAGAAAAGTGGTCAATACAGAGAAATCTTTAAATAGGTGACTTTAGCACAGGTTAGACCTTTATCCAGGCTTAGAGCATGAATAGGTCAGTCTAAATTATGCTTGATATTGTCTTTATGAAAGGAAGATTTTTAAATTTGGCACCTCGGACATGCCTGACTTACATTGTAATAGCCCTGTTTTTTACCCAAAGCTGATCTAAATAAGATGCTATGAACCATTTAAGAATGTGTCAATAGTTCATTTTGGCTTTTCAAAAATATATATATATCAGAAAGTACCAGCCAGCTAATCTCATTATCACACAAGACTTAATACGGTAAAGCCAGAGAGCTAAACCTAGTAGTATTTTGCTCAGTCAGCTGTGGGGAAACACAATGTGGCCCTATATTGGGACTTGAATGAAGCCTATGCCTTGTGCCTACTATACATTCAGCCGGTGCATTGGAGCTGACTGTGCTGCCATGGCAACCCGCCACTGAAGCTAATGTGAAGAAGACCGCATTCGCCGAAGTGAGAGCAGCAACACAAACGCACTGCCAGGGAAACGCATCGCACTGTTGAGGAATACCCAAACAGTGGAGTAGCGTTGAGTCTGCAATATTAAACAACCCAACACTGCAGTAGTTTAGCAATGGTGCAACTCTGAGACAGATGTCCTCATGTGTCCAGATGTGTCCAGATGTGTCCAGATGTGTCCAGATCTGTCCAGATGTGTCCAGGTGGGTTGGGTTGGGTTAACAGGGGAGAAACCTTTCATCACCTGGCTGTAATTAATTGTCATTCTGAAGTAAGAATACACTGAATAATCTTCTTCCTTTCTTTCTTTCTTTCTTTCGTTCTTTCTTTCTGGCTGACTACAAATAAAACTCAAACATGACTTGGACTAAGGTGGTCAGAAGTATCGAACATCAAATAAAAAAATGACATAAAGAGTATAGGCCGATATGGAAACATAACGAAAGTACTATATTTTCAGTCTAATGTCTAAAAAATTGCATTTTAATGGATGGATAATCGATCGTCTATTCCTTGGTATCGAAATTGAGTTTGAAATTGGAATATCATGACAACACTAACACTAACTTTACATTTAAACCGTCTCACTTTCCTCGTGTATGTATTACCACAAAAAACATGTTTACTCGCATTCAGATAATTCATTGGATCACTTCTTTCGACTACAGTGTTGACTACTTCCCCACTTTGCTTATATTTCTACTCGATGCGCGACCAAACTGTACGAGCTACTGTACGCTGCAGATCTAAATACATTCTCACACGGCTTTCTATCCTCGGGCATATTTCATCATTAGCTCTAAGCAGTTAATCCTCTGCTCCACTGACCGCGGCTCGGCTCTACCCATTTCAATATTCTGCATCTGGGGCTAACCAACCCATCAGGCAAACATGCAGAGACACGTACAGCCCACATGCAAATACGAGGCCGCCATCAAGCCACAAAAACATATGGGACCAGTCCACTGCAATGACAATCTTCTCTGAAAGCGCCCATTCCATTTATCCGCAGAAAAACAGGCATACTTTACACACACAGTACATATTACAATGTTCCTTCCTACCAACGACATTTTTCATTTGCCAGAAGAGTTTTAAAAGTGCACTGCGTTACTTTTCACCTGCTTCACCGCTCACAGTAAGAATGCATGTTTTTTTAGGTATTTTTAAAGCAATAAAACTGTAATTGAATCAATGCAAGACAGATAATGCCGTGGAACGCTTATCCAACTTGGCCATGAGCATTGGAACGACGCATTTGATTTATTTGTGCACTTAAAAAATATTTCTAATTTATAAAACAGTCATGAGAGCACCAATTAGAGGTGGGAAAACATTTATAATATCACAGTAGCTGTTTAGGACCAATGCAAATTTAGAATATCTATAATTAAAACTATAATATATATATATATATATATATATATATATATAAAACAAATATATATGGAAACGTTTTATCATTCTGACACATGTAATGTTGTCTCCTGCCAGGTCAGTTTTCACTAAATGAACCTAAAATCTGAAAAAGAGCGCTTAACATACAATATCTGCCCAATCATCTGAATCCACTCAGCGCACAGATTGTCCTCAGCTCCCTTCTCTTGCTCCATGTTCTAGGCTTGACATGCTTTGCCCATTTCTGAGCTTGTGTTGAGTTCAAGGTTAGCTGCTCATTGTATTGAGCGCCAAAGCTCCCCCGATGGGACCGACAGAGGAGGGATGCATTAGCACCTCCGTGGGACGCCCTCAATCTCATCTCCTCTGTCTTTTGAACCCTTCCTCTACTTATTTCTTCTCATGCCTTTTCTTATCTAGTTCGTGGGCTGCGAGATTGATCGTTATCGAATCAAACGCACAATTTGGATGGTTAGAATGATTGGAAGGACGCAATAATAATAATAATAACAATAGTAATAAGATGAGCCAGAATATTTTTGTTCAAATACTAATCAGTACTATAATTCATTTTATCATCTATTGGTACTGAAAAAAACAAAATGTTTTGGACCTTTCCTGGTTGGTTTTAGAAAGGTCTTCATCTATATCAGAAGTGGGACTATTTTGTATTGAAAATTACATTTTATTGTCTAATAAATCTGTGTATCAAATAGCAGTTTGATTTGAGATTGATGACACTAGAGCAGAAAACGAAATCTTTTTATGTAGAAAAGATGCTAATCGTGCACTTTAGACATCTACAAACATCCTGTTTGTTCATTTCAATATATTCTTAACTAGATCTTTAAAAAGGAGCCCTGTGTGCCGATTCATCCTAAAAAAATTAATAAATAGCAAACTGAAATGCAATAATCACAAAGATTGCAATTAGATGCATTTTTTCTCAAACCGTTAAGCCCTACTTTGTTTGGTCTGTTTCCTGATGCCTGCTGTTTACTGTACACTCTGTGAATGTGACGCTTAACTGAACTCTTCTCTTGCTAATGTGTTGCACCGCGAGACGACCATGAACCAAATCTTCACCTTGCAGGGGAGCTAGGTTTTCCATTTGACCTGGCACTGCGCACTGACCCGCACTAAGAGGGTTTAAACCTTACCCTTCCACTTGCTTTTCATCTCCATCTCCTCCATAGACCACAGACCAGCGCACACAAACTGACCAGCGGACAGGCTGACAGGAGCCATATGCTCCGTTCACTTCCAGTGGCAGCAGGTAGCCATCAAAGAGCTCTCAGAGAAGCTCCACTCAGCCGTGCTATGGAAGACACGAGCTGGACAGATGAAGGAGACGCACGGGAGGAATTGCGAGCAGAGGGTTAGACAGGTAGAGTGGCTGCAAAGTGCGAGTGAGCAGGAACGAACGGAGCTCTGTATGTGCACGGTCTCGAAAGGTTTCTGAGGGATTCAAGAGAGGTCAAATGGCAGGATTTTTTTTTCTTGAGAATTCATCTGGGCTAATGTGGACACTAAGATGCTCCGTTCAATCGGCCGATCATGGAGTATAGGAGTTGCATTAAACCCTCCTGGTTAAATGCGCTTTGATTTTGTCCTTAATAACCGCGCTGTACCCCCCGCTCCCCACTTGACCCCGGCTTGCACCTTGCCTGCTTCCGTTGGCGGCAGACCAAGAGACGGAGCAGTGTTTCAGAAACCACAAGCCTTTTAGTTGAACCCAAAATAGGGCTTCATAAACGACACATATTCAAATATGCCCATATGGTTTTTTGATGGGCAGAATCACAATATCAGCAGAAATTGACAACAAAACAAAAATAGATTATATAATCTAGTTCGTTTTGGTTGAACTTCAGATGAAAAGCCTACAGTATTGTTCTCATAATACAATATTATGCCTCACAAAATATCTTTTCGTATTCTGCATACAAACTGCTAACCTTGTAGTTTAGATCTGTACAAACATGTTCTGATACATACTTTTTTCAGTTTGTGAGTTCATAGGCCTGTTTCATTCTTTGACAGTTCTCCTAGATCTCTTTAAAATGTAAACTTTTTAGTCAGGATTTTAGTTCGAAGTACCTCGCTGGAAGGACTAGCCTACCGTGCGTGTAACTCAATGTGGATTTACTTCAATAGATATCAATAACCGAAGTGCTTATTGATCTTCACAACTATCTCAAGGGCCGCTGTGACCAAAACGTGCCCATAGCTGACTTTTTGTCATTACATAAAACCCCTCTCAGAGGCAAATTGAATTTAACTCACTCAACTTCCTGCCAAGGTCAATATTGTGATGTCATAAATGAAAGCCTCCCCAACAATATCATTTGGGTCGTTCCATTAAAACCCACTACCTTTTATTGAAATACTTTTTTATTTATTTGCAGTGACGTGTTAGTTCCGGGAGGATGAATAAATAAATAAATAGTACTTAGAAAAGAAGACAGGAGTTGAAACATTGTATGACAAACCATTGGAGTAAAAGGAACAGAGAAGAGAGAGAGAGAGAAAAGAATGGGGGGTTTGTGGTATTGGAAGTAGGGGAAAAGACGCGTGTATAAATCAACTTCCATTAGCCGGGGGTTATAAAGTCACTGATGAAGAAGGTGGACTGAAGCGCGGGCCTTTTTATCGTCTTGTTGTTGTCTTTTATTGCCTGTGATGTCATCTAATGGTATACGGGTAATGATGTGGGCGGGGCTATGTGCTACACGGGAGGAGTGGATGGCGTTGTAATGGGCCTTGCGAGCGGCCGTACTGCGAACATGGAGTATCGATCGGCGCTTGAGTAGACAGTGCGAGCCCGCGCAATGATTTCTATATGGCTGGGATGTTTGCATAGGGACAATGAGCAAATCAATATGTGGTTTGCAAAGATTGCTCCAGTAGGATGGAGACTCCCCCTATTGCAGAAAAAGCCTCAGTTACAGTTGAAAAGGGCCATTCCTATGATCATAAGACTACAATTAAAAGGCTGGGCGAGTGGCTTCAAATCATCAATAATCAGGTTTGATCGTTTTTGGATCATCAAGTTCCAAGTTCTCTGCTTTGAGTATCAAGTCTTTAAAGCAAATTAAAGAATGCATATTATCGCAATTTATATAATTTTATTGGATGGTCATGCTTAAAAAAGTCCAGTTCACAAATAAAGAATTGGGGAGGGGCTTGTTCCAGTTTGTTTCTATTCACCTTATTCCGCTTTGCTCCTTTAAAAGGAGAATGAGGGAAAAGTCTCGCCACTAAAATATACTATATTTATACTATATTTTGACTTGTTCATGTGCACCAACAAGTCAACAATGCACCGATTTCCTGGGCGACTCGAAACCGGCTTTTTAGTCTCTGTCGAAGTTATTTTCTCGCTAGGTAGTAGCCCTATGTTAACTAAAACAACCAGAAGGAGGATTACGTGGAATGGCGACGCCCAGACAGGCTTCAGGAATAGGAATTAAGAATTAAACACTGTCATCTCAAGTCACAAGGCTCCGAATCCAAGTGAAGTTCCAAGTCTTAGTCTATTTCATCAAGTCTCAGGTCATCAAAATAATGTGACTCAAGGAGAAGAGACAGTCATGGATCAATGTGAGCAAAATATATCGTGTTTTTATTTTAATTTTTTTGCAATATCACAAAACTCACAAAACTATCAGTATATTGGCTCCCTCTGCAATTGCCCCAAACCCTCAATGTGAGGTTGAGCTTGGTTTATGGTCAGGACTATTGTACATGGGTATAGGGGTCAGCAATCAAAAATCTTCTCATTTTCCACGTAGACAGTGAAGAGCAAAAGTATGAAGGATGTTTGAAAGCCAGATATATATACTTTGATTCCACTAAAAGAGGTAATATGTTGTATAGCCCAGGCTATGTTTGGTGAATAATACTGTGTGCCACTGCGCCCGTGAAACTAATATGATGCTATCTAATCCTCCGCAGTAAATCAAAACCTAAAATACGTGTCAGAAACAGTTATTTACAACGACAGTGACATAAATTACTTCATAAATGATGTATTACACTCTATTTTCATCTCTCAAACTGCCTGGAGAAATGGACAGAAACTTCATCTAATCAATTCTGCAACATGCTGATATGTGCTGTCTCGCAACTTCTGCAAGGCGCTGATGTCGGCTACAATCTGGCCCTGGGGGTTTGATTTTACACGAGTCCAAAGTAAAGGGAAAGTGCATCAGATACTCTTGATGCTGGCGTTTTGTTTTTTTTTCTTCAAATGTATGTGATGTGTAGAGAGTAGAAAATGAGAAGGCTGTTTGCAGACATCAGATAGGTTTGGCCCCAGGTCCTAAACCCCCTCAGGAGCTTTCTTGATCCGCGTTCTGTCGAAAAGTAACTTAAATTCACTCCACACTTCCTCCAATTCCTCTTTCGGGCAATGCACACCTCGTTCTTCCCGCCAAACCAGCCGACTCAGCTGCCTCTCCTGAAAGTCAATCTGCCTCCCTGCTACTATCTATCCTGGGGTCCAGCAGTCCCAAATTCCCAAGCCTTACTACACCGTAAACTCAATCTCTCACCGCATCCTCCATCTGCACGCATTCGGCCCATTCATTACAAACGCTGTCCGGGGTGTTTTTTTAAGCTTACCTTCTTGACACGTCCGCTCTTGGTGCCCACAAAGACCAGCGAGTGGTTCTTGTAGACGTAGCCGATAACAGACGTCATTTTGTCCGCGGCTTCGGTGAAAAGAGGCTTCCCGCGCACCATCTCAGACACACCCAGAGGCGCGTTCATGTCCAGTCCACAAAAGTCGTCGTCGATGGTCAGGAGCTGAGAAAAGGGACAAAATGATGAGTAAATTTAATGTAACTGGACACATGAAAGTTTCAAAGTATGGAGTTAAACCGTGATGATAAAATTCTACCCCCTCTTTACCAAATGAAATTATCAAAGATTCAATCAGCTTGACGACAAAAAAAAGATATTTGTGATGCGTTTAATCAGCACTTTGCTGACTCTGGAAATATTTTTTATGCTGCTGCTCCATCTGTTGCTGTTACCCCCATACATGAGCATAGACCTGATGATCACGTATTTTTCCTAAAGCCCTTTACACAGTATGAAGTATTAAATGTTTTGCTCTCTATAGATCCAAGAAAGTTCACTAGAGCTGACAACCTCGAACCTAGGCTACTTTTGTTATCAGCCCCACTACATTTTTTAACTTGTGTTTTTAATCTCACAATTCACACTGAAAGTATCCCATTACTATGGAACACTGCTTTTGTTCTCCCTTTGCACAAAGGAGGTCAAAACAATGATTTGAATAATTTCCGTCCAATCTCAAAACTATCCTGCCTAGCAAAACTCTTAGAGAAGCTCATAAGTAACTAGGTGCGTGCTTTCTTAAACAAATATTCAATTTTAAACAACTACCAGTCTGGTTTTAGACCAGTACCAGAGCACTATCACAGCTGCTACCAAAGTTAGAAATGATATTGCTATTGCATTGGATAATTATGAAGAATTTGCTGCTGTTTTTGTTGATTTGTCAAAGGCCTTTGATTCAGTAGATCACTGTATTCTCTTGGAGCGTCTGGATGCTATTGAGTTCGATACAAATTCTAAAAAATGGCAGATTACCTCACAAATTGAACTCAAACTGTTTCTGCTGATGGCTTTCAATCTGAATTTTCCTTAAGGCTCTGTCCTTGGACCACTGTTATTTACAATTTATATAAACTCAATTGGGCATACTAACTGGGTAATCTGAAACACAGTAGCATCCACTTGTATGCAGATGATGCAATTCTGTATGCTACGGCACCTTCTTGTGAACAAGTGATTCAAAATATTCAAGAGGATTTTCACTTCATCCAACACAACTGTGTTCATTTAAAATTATTGATGAATTCAAATAAAACAAAATGTATGCTGTTCTCCAAAAGACACTCTAGTGACCCAAAAATCTATTCTTACGCTTGATGGTGAATTGAACAAGTACACCATTACAAATAATTGGGCCGCCGGATCGATAATAAACTCTCCTTCAACAAACACATACAAGGGCTGACACATAATCTCAAAACCAGAGTGTCATTCTTTTTGTTTTCCTCTTAATTGCAGAAAACAGATAATTCAGGCTACGTTTCTCTCAGTTTTAGATTATGGTGATTATATATGCATTCTACAGCAACAGTCTTAAAACCTCTGAACTCAGTTTATCTCTCAGCATCGAGGTTTATTACAGGAGAAGGATAAAGAACTCACCACTGTAAATTATATTCTAAAGTAGAATGGCAATCATTGGATGCACGAAGAGAACAGCGCTGCCTTTTGTGTATAAAGTTCTAGTTGGCATTTTGCCTGATTATTTATCAAGTTTATTGCACATCAGTTCAGGTTTTCACCGTTTCAGGTCTCAGGACATTTTTATTTTACAATCCCATCGTTTTAACCCAGAGACAGGAAAAAAGGCTTTCAACAACTTTGCTCCCTCCCTGTGGAACAAAACACAGAGACTTTCAAATTAAATCATTTCATACCTTTTAATGATTTTAAAGAATTGGTCAAGCACTACCCGCAGTGCCGGTGCAATTGTTTTATATCATTTGATCTCATAGTGTATGTGCAACTGTGTTTTTATGTATTTGTAAATTTTATTGAATGTTTTATTTGTGTTTTAGTATCCTGTATTTGTTTGTTGTTTATTTTGTGTTGTGTTTTGACAGGGTACCCATGAAAAAGAGAACTTTTCACATTGGGTTTTCCCTGTATAAATAAATAAAATGAAATGAATGAATGAAGACAAACAACTGACGACACAAGGCCAAGTTACAAGTCAGATCTGTGGAGAGGGAAGCCCAATCACTGCAAGAGTATTTTTCAAGATGCGTTATCCAATCATGTTATTTTGTTGTTGTTGTTGTTGTTGTTGTTGTTGTTGTTGTTGTTGTTGTTGTCTTAACACTGTATTATTAGTTTTATAAAAAGGTAAAAGCCTTAAGTATCTTATCTAAGTAAAATCTGTATTTGTACTTTATTTAAGTATTTTTCAGGAAAATGTAGTTTTACTTCACTACATCTGCGGACTGGTATCTGAACTTTCTAAACCACTTTTTTTCAAGATCACCACATTTTACCAATAACTCTGCAAAATATGTTTAATTTTTCTCTACAAGCATATATACATAAATATTTTACTTAAGTTGATTTTTTTGCTTATTTGACAGGCGCAAAACATTCTCCATTACAGCATCTGTAGTTACCAAATGTAAGTACTTCTTCCACCTTTGTTTTGCCTGCACTGGTAGAATAGATTATTTTAGCATTTAGGACATGAACTTGTCTTGTCATAAACAATCACAAATTAACTAGTAGAAGAACAGATTTGTTGTGTGGGAAGTAATATTTTCAATTTGTATGCATGTTCTGTCGCTCCTGGTTCAAATCCAAGACAGCATACAGCATTAAAAAATATATATATATATAAAAAATGAAATATGAAGATGGGAGTGGACTGCAGTAGTCAGGCTCAGGCTCAGTAAGAGTGCCAGAGGCTGCACTGTCAGGCACAATTCCCCACCGTCCACCAGCAAAACAGCTCCAGCAGAAAACGCCACAGCAGCAAGATCCTGCGAGTGAAATGATTCAACGTGAACTAGGCAAAATAAAAAAGAGGAGGCATGCAGCTTTGTCATACAGCCCTGAGCCAAATTACAAAATGATGCATGAAATTTAGGGCACGGAAAGTTTTAAAATGTATAACAAAAGGAGGGTCTATAGTAGTTTCAAGTCGAATAGCTTTTGAAGAGAGTTTTAAACACAAAGATAAAGATGGCAGATTTGTACCTACTAAAGGAGATATTAATGGAAATGTGCTTACTACATTCAGGTCATTGCAAACCACTCTGAGGGAACCCATAACTGTGGTGGCTTTAACCTCCACAATCAACCTTCATTAGATGTCTCAAACTCACCAAGCAAAATAACTAATACATTTTGCACACACAAAAAAGGCACCACACATTTATTTCCATCCAGTGTTGCATTATTTTTTCAACAGTTGATCTTTGTATTGATGATGTGAGAGAGTGACCACTGCACAAAGCCTTCTCCAGCTCGTCCCAAACACTCTCACTGGGGTTCAGATCTGTAGTAGATTAGTTTCTGCTTCTCCTTAGATGTTTTCTCTCCCTGATGCCAATGATTTGACCCTTCTCAAACTTATTGACACCTTTTCCATGACCACCAGATTTGTCTTTCCACATTTTCCACATTTCAAAACTGAGAAGCAACTCACTGCATCAGTTGGATCTAAATACTGTGTTGCAGCTGAAAGATCATAACCTGCAGAAGTTATCCAGTAGGAGGCTCAGACATACTGTATTTGCTTAGTTGAACAGATAGTGTTTATTCCTGTAGATTTGAAACTAGCAGGTATTAGTTTCATTTGTGAAAGTTTCTTGTGCCTAATTTTGCCATTTTAAACAGATCATCTAATCACATATTATTGGGCAAAAAAACACATATTGTTACTTTAATGTTAGGTTAATAGAGGAGTAATATGCATTTTGTAAGTCACAGGTCAGAGCTATGGAATGTACAGTAAGAATGTATGGTTTTCATTACCTTTTTTGTCATATTGTGGAAAATTCCAGGCAAAGCAATATTATCTTAACATAGACAAGAAGGTGGCAGTCATCAGAAAGGTACATGGTGTACCTTTCACTATATATAATCATTAATAATTACATAATTTATGATTTCTCCATGGAAATTCACTTGAGTACAATTTTAATTATTCTACCCACCTACGCTTCTGCAACTTGTTCTTATGTAATTGATAATTTTCTGGCAATTACGATTACTGCATTAACAACATAAAAACAAACCAAATATGCCAACAGTTGCTTTATGCTTTGCGCGCTGATTCCTGGGCTTCTCCTGCTGGGCGTTCTCACTGTGGGCAAAATGATTTATAGGTTTTGATAAAGTATAATGGTTGTGCGGATTGGTCATTATGCGCCGTGTATGGATGAATTTGAAACGCGCTGACTTCAAAACAGAGCCAGCCCTTGCTTGATTAATAGCTTGGCAACGCAAATGGTAACTTGGAGGACAAAAGCTATTCATAAAAAAAGCACACAGAGAACCCAAAAATGGAATAAACCCTATCGAATGTGTGTTTGGAAAACTGGGAAACACAAATTAAATCATATTTATGAGCGAATGTACATGTGGCCAGTGGTGTGGAGTTTAAAAAGCTAAAAGAGTGCTTTAGTAAACAGTAAATGTCATTTTGTTATGAAACTTTTTTGACGGGTCAATGATGGGCCGAGGGCAACAAAATAAATTCTTGGTTGACTAAAGACTTGCCCTCAACATCGATTAGTTGATAAAAAAACTATAATATATATATTATACATACATATATACATATATTTAATTTAAAGTGCACTTAAAATCCCAATAAAACAGTTAGCAGATTAAAAAAACATTTTTGTTCACTAAGACAACATTAAACCAATGAATCGACTAATCAGGTAAAGGCTTCCAACTCTACTTTAAACTACAAAACGATCCTTGTATGGGTAGGTATGGTCACTATAATGTTACCAGTGTGATGTAGGATAAGTTTTGATTTGTTTTGTCTGTGTTTACATAAAAGAAATAGATCCTAGTTTATTACATAAAAATAAATAGTGTGTCCTGTTAAAAGTGTGATATGCATTATTGGGTGAATTTTCTATCTTAGTATCTGGAGGCGACCTTTTTCCAAATGCATTGCTGGTCAGAAGCTTCACACTGAGCCGCACAGGAAATATGGGCTGTGCTTTCATTGGACAAACCGACCACGGCTGGCCCAGGCCATATCCAGCTCCGGGCTACACCATTATGTGAGAGGGTCATGTGAAGTGGTAGGAATGATCAATACCCATGACCTGAAAATGGGTCAAGATCGTGTCAGCTTATTATAAGGGCAAAACAGAGACAATAGACCGATAGAGACAAAGGACGCGCTGCAGAACATTATGCACGGCTTTAGCTGTGGTGTTTAGGGTAAATCTAAGTGTTCTGCTTTTTAAATATAGTGCATTTCTACTAGTATTCAACCCATAAAATAATCTCAATATGTCAGATTGTGAGATATATATCCTTTTTAATATATAATCTAAAGACATACAGTCATTATAATAGGGCTACAACTAAACATCATTTAAGTAGTCCACTAGTCCACTTTTACAGTTATTTCTATTGTACTTTTTGGACCTTTTAAAAACATTATCAACCAAATAAAGGTTGAAATGTGGTGACTGAAGACTTTAAGAGAGATCATATTTACAAATACTGCATATCATTAATGAAAATTTGAAATTATTTATTCTTCTTTGACATTTTGAATTAATAATGCCACTGTCATTGTTATAAAAATGGTCTGTCTTTTTGTGTATTTTGGAGTCTGTATAGTTCAGATAACAATTACAATTATCAAAATACAGCTACAATTATTTTCTATCGACAAGTTGCAATTAGAGGATTAATCGTAGCAGCCCTAATTTAAACATTTATGTTTTACTATGATTTAAAAATAACACCTCTTCTGCCTTTAAGTATCTGATAACTAGCTTTTACCCCAGATGTAAACAGTATTTTTTAACTGCCAACATTCCGATGTTTTCATGATTTTAATTACACCTTTGATTCAAAGAAGTCACATTCAAACCTCTGTTCTTGGTATTTTACTAGCACAATGTTGATCATCTTTTGTTTTTTCTGCCCAACAATTAATCCCAATTACATTTTGTAGTAGCACCCAGATGTGTTTAAATATTGCAGTACATGTGTAGCCAAGTGTAGTAAGAGTGCATAAAAATGACTGGTTGTCCATAACGACAGGACGACAGACTAGAGCGAGAGGAGAATTTGGATTTCAGCCAAAGCAGTAAGGCAGAATCAGGTCACTGTCAGCTATATCCATCTTTGAGGCTCTGTCCCAGTGCCAGCACCCACACAAAGGGGTCTCTCTTCTGGACCGGGCGAGGGATCAGCCGATATGAGGCGAGAGGAGAAGAGGAGGAGAAGAGGAGGAGAAGAGGAGGAAGGGGGAGACAGAGGAAGGAGGAGAAGAGGAGGAGAAGAGGAGGAGAAGAGGAGGAGAAGAGGAGGAGAAGAGGAGGAGAAGAGGAGGCAAAGGGGCAACAAACAGAAGTCCAAAATGACTCAAAGCCCACTCCACAAAGCTCTGATGTACATCCTAATCTGGGCTTGTATTGCTTGTAAAGGTTAACTTTGTATTAACTTTTTAATACATTTTATGGCCCAACTATTTAGAGTATGTAGATAGGCTAGGTAAATGTTTTTCATCATGAGGGGCTTGTGAGGGGGGTTGTTCATTACTTTTAGAGATAG